>CM069236.1:3464106-3891606 GCA_035582765.1 Acer negundo | reverse complement strand
TCAAGCCGTTGATGGAGTTCATGGAAAGTGTTCCTCTGCATGAAAAAGTGGTCCTTGTTGGTCACAGCTTGGGTGGTTTGGCTGTCTCCAAGGCCATGGAGAGATTTCCAAGTAAGATTTCTGTTGCTGTTTTTGTCACTGCTGGTATGCCAGGACCTGACCTCAACATTTCAACTCTCAATCAAGAGGTATCAATTATCATCTTTGCTTAATTAGCTTTGAATGATAAAATCGAATGAAATTTATATCTCTAATTTTGATCGTTGAAAATTTTGTTTTTGTGATTATCAGTCATTTAGGAGACAAGGTTCTATGCTAGACAGCAAATATACTTATGATAACGGACCTAATAACCCTCCAACCACCATCACCTTGGGTCCTTTGTACTTGGCTTCAAATGTGTATCAGCTTAGTCCAACCCAGGTATGAACAGCATTTAATTCTTTATTCAAAGTTTCGATATATCATATATACGGAAATTATAAGGTGCGAGAATCCTACACGTTTTTCATTGCGAGATTCAATTCATACAGATAAAAATCAAATCCCAATGACTAAGGTGTTGACCGAGTGTGATTGTGCTTGAGATTATTAGCATATTCTCTTTTACATATTGTATAACGTTGTTGAATCTTTCCATAATCGAATCCCATATGAAAAAACGTGTATGATCCTGTACCTGATCAGCTCACATACTCAATCAATCAGGTTGTAGGTTTGAATCGTATTCAACTTTTTCAGTCTCTAAATTATAATATATATATATATATATATAAATTGTTGATATATGGACAAGACCCATTTCTTAAAATACAAAATTCATGGAAATTAGACAGATAAAATAACTCATTTTGCAATATAATGAAATCCAATATGAAGAACTATAGTTTGGGCCTTTGGGGTATGTAAACATGGCACTCGATGCTTAATCGAAAACTTAAGCAAACAATTTATATTTATTCTTTCGATATATCAATGGCATGCATAACTTTCCGTGTCATTTTAACAGGAAAAAAAAATTGCACGTTCATACTAGACAAGAATGTATTTCTGATATGAAAGAGTAGTTACTATGCAATACATCAAAATATATATATATATATCGGTGATCATGGAAATTTTTTTGACAGGATTGGGCATTAGCAACCACGTTGATGAGACCAGTAAGATTGTTCAGTGAAGAAGACATATCAAGAGAGCTTGTGCTTTCTAGGGAAAATTATGGTTATGTCAAAAGGGTTTTCATAGTTTCTGAAAAGGACATGGTTTTAGAGAAGGATCTTGCATTGTGGATGATCAAGAGAAACCCACCTCATCAAGTGGTTGAGATTAAAGGATCTGATCACATGGTCATGATGTCTAAACCAACTCAACTTTGGGTCCATCTAATTGAAATTGCTACCAAATATACTTGACGTTAATCCATTCGAGACTTTGAGAGAGAGACACGATTCGAATTTAGAATTTCAATAGTATAAATATGAGGGACATACCCCTAAACCAATTTCATCTTATAAGATAAAAATTCTTTATTTAGAAGAATTTAATTGCATGTCTTATTTCAAAATAAGGGGGTTAGAATTGTAATAAATATTATTTATAATAATTATAAATGTTTTGTTCTTTTTTTATTATTATAAAAAAGAGTAATATTAAATGCATTAGTGTAAAAAAATATATAAATTTCCATTTAGTTATCTCAAACATAATATTTAATATCTATATATAATCACATAAACCTATTTTTTTTATTCACAAATAATTATAAAATTCTAACAAAGGTTTTCAAATTTTATCAAATGCCCTCAAGCTATGAACATAAATATCTATGCAAAATATCACGTGTTTTAAAAAAAATTAAAAATTAAAAATTAAAATTCAAAGGTCAAATTATATTGGTAGAATTGTGAGGACTTCATATTTGAATAAAATTTATTGACTTCTATGCATAGACAAATAGACTAATGTAATTATATAATGAATGTCAGTTTGAGTGGTTTTTTATCAATGGATTATATTTATTATAGAGACTTTAAATAGAAATAAAATTGTACATAATCTTATATTTTAAATTGAATTTCCACCGCCCCTAGGGTTATGACTCAGCTGGTAGATGAACGAGTTTGGGGTTTGAACAAATGACTTCCAAAGCTCGAATCTTTCCAATGACAAAAAGCAAAAAAAAAAAAAAAAATTGAATTTCCACCATAATGAATTAACTTTAATGAGAAGACACATTTAGAGTACCCTTTCATGTTAAAATTTTCAAAAATCTCCATGGTGTAAAAAAAACCGTCAACAAAAATTAAAATAACCCATATCACATATAATTTAGACCGTATATGGTTTTGTGTGATGAATGAAGATTATAGGGTTGCACATTTTCCCCTAGATCCCTATTTTCCCGTGTCTCCATCCCCATATGAGGAAAAAATTCGGGGTGAAATGGGGAAATGATTTTCATCCTCAAATTGAAATGGGGATGGAGATGGGGAGACCCTCTCCCATCCCCATTTCCCCATTTTCCCCACTAATATATTGAAATGGGGATGAGGATGGATATGGGGGGAGGTAAATATGTGTGTATATATATATATATATACAATCTCGTTCACATTAGTGTGCACTTATGTAACTATATCATTACAAATGCATGTGGACCATTGATTATGGAGAAGCTTTGACAAATGCATACACTTTGAGTCAAAGTATGTAAATCTAATGGTCTATATCCAAAGCACTGATGAAGTTATATCAGTGCGCACTGATTTGAACATATATAAATATATATATATATATATATAATATAATTATATATATTTTTTAATTTTTCTATTATTTGAAAACCTAACTATATAAACCTCATTTACACTAATGGATTATTGAAATGCTTTTTTTTTTGTAATGGATTTTCTTTAATATTTGTAATGTACTAATGGGTTTTATTTTATATTTTTAATGGATTTTATTTTAATTTTTAATTTTTAATCAAATAGAGAAAAACGGAAAAAATAGGGAATTGAGGTTGGGGATGGAGGTACCTTCCCCCAAAATTCTCCATCCTCAATTTCCCTAAATGGTAAAATTGGGTGGGGGGATGAGGAAGGGTCTGGAAAGTGAGGATGGGGATAGGGAGACCTATATCCATCTCCATTTCCCTATTGTGCAACCAATTGAAGAACATAAAAATAAAAAGAGAAAATTAATAGATGTATCCAAATATATTATGGGAAAATTGTTTTTAGCCTTATTTCATATTTTAATTGTTTATAACCATTTTGTAATAAATTCTTTCAATCCTTATCCAAAATTACAAAAATATCCCAACCAATAAATTAATTTTTTTTTTCTTTACTCTTCTTCTCTTCCACAACATCTCTTATTATCTTCCTTCATGCTTTCTCTTCTTCTCTTCCTCTCTTCCACGGCATCACCTAGGGAGGTTAAAATTACCGATTGGTCCAGGAACCCGTTAAGGGCGGTTTTAATCGTACCATTTAAGTTGTGGTATGGACCCAGTATTTTTTTCAATCCCCAATTTAATTTTGGTACGGTTATAGGATTTTAAGTCCCCACCCCGCCCCGTCCTCATACCAACTATCAATATATATATATATATGTGTGTGTGTGTGTGTGTGTGTGTGTGTGTGTGTGTGTGAGGAAATAGGCCTTCTAGTCAAAAATTAAGAGGTGTTATTGGTTTTGTCAAACATTATCATTTTTATTGTTTTTATCATTTTTATTGTTTTTGTCATTAATATGGTTATGAAGACATAATTACCCATTTTTTTCATTTACCTCTTCTCTCTTCTTTTCTCTCTCATTTTCTACATAATCTTTTTTTTTCTTTCTCTCTCCTTTTCTCTCTCACATGTTCTTCTTCTTCTTCTTTCTCTCCTCTTTTCTCTTTCTCTCTCACGCCTTCCTTTCTTCTCCTTTTCTCTCTCATGCCTTCTCTCCTTCTTCTTCTCTTGTCTTTCTCAAATTTTCTAGGTTTTGAAAAAAATTTCAGATTTGGTTGTATTTAAGTTTGGGTTTTTCGATCGTCGGTCATCCGATCTAGGTTTGGGAGTGGTTGTGGTTTATGAATGGTGGTTGTTGATTTTTTTTTTTTAAACAAAAATTTAAGATTTCATTTTTTTTTCAAAGAAAATTTCCAGATTTGAGAATGGTTGTTGTGTTTATGAATGGTGGGAGTTGTGTTTGGGTTTGAGTTTTGTTAAAAAAAAAAATTAGATTTTTATTTTAAAAAAATTTTAGATTTGGTTTGCAGATTTTTTTAAAAAAATTCAATTTTTTTTTTTTTGAAAAAGTTCCAGATTATTTTTTTAAGGGTGGTTGTGGTTGTGGTTGTGGTTGTACTTTAAAAAAAAAAAAAAAAAATTCAGATTTTTATTTTGAAATTTTTCAGATTTGTGGTTGTGTTTAAGTTTGGGTTGTGGTTGTGTTTAATTTTAAGATTTTTTTTTAAAATTTTTTTTTTTCAGATCTCGTTTTTTTTCTTGTTGTGGTTGTTTTTATGAATGGTGGGAGTTGTGTTTGAATTTGAGTTTTGTTAAAAAAAATTTCAGACTTTTTCAGATTGGATTTTTTTCAAACAAAATTTTCAGATTTCATTTTATTTAAACACACCGGCCATCAATTAAACACACCAGGCAAAACTCATTAAACACATCAGGGCAAAACGAATTAAACACATCAGGGTAAAACGAATTAATCACACTAGGCAAAACAAATTAAACACACCAGAGAAAAAACAATTAAATACACCAGGGTAAAATGAATTAAACACACTAGACAAAACAAATTAAAAACATTATGGTAAAAACAATTAAACACACCAAGGTAAACGAATTAAACACATCAGAAAAAACGAATTAAACATATCAGACAAAACGAATTAAACACACTAAACAAAACGAATTAAACACACCATGGCAAAAACAATTAAAAGCATCAGGGTAAAACGAATTAAACACATCAGACAAAACAAATTAAACATACAAGAGTATAACGAATTAAACATCCGTAAATAAAAAGAAGATGGAGGTCTGGGAAGAGGAAGAAGAAAAAGAAAAAGAAAAAAAATAGAGAAAAAATTTGTGTTTTTTGGGGGAAGAAGAAGAAGTAAAAGAAAAAAAAAGGATTTTTTTTTATTTTTTTTATTTTATAAAGAATGGCAATATTGTCTAAAAAGTGAATATTTTGACAAAAACAATAAAAATGATAATCTTTGACAAAAACAATAAACCCACTAATTTTTTGGCTAGTTTTAAAGTTAACCATATATATATATATATATATATATATAAACATAATTTTTCCTCATATTTTCCCCTCCCACTAGCATAATTTTCCCTCTCTCTTTTTCCCTCCATTGAAACGCTACTCCATTCTAGATCATTATATATAATATACCCTTCACACTATTATTTTCATATTATTCAATAATATTTATATGATCTTTATTAATAAATCATAAAAATAAAAATAAAATACATTAATGGGATGGAGATGGTATAGTGCAAAAAACATATCCCCTAATGGGGAATCCTCGTACCCGCACCAATTATTTTAAGATGGATATTCATCGAGGATGGTATTTTTCATACAAATTGGTATTGGGGATGGTAATGGAAAACCCGTTCCCGACCTGTACCATTGACATCTCTAACATCACCACATCTTTGCATTATTTTCTTTTTATCATTATAGTTTATATTACATGGATTTTCAACATTTGAAGAAAAATGGTTCCCACAAACTCCTAATAGAAGATTAACGAAGAAAATGAAAAAAAAATATTATTATTTTTAGAAGATATGGGTTTCAATTCTTCTTTCTTAAGAGAAAAAATTAAAAGCAAAAAATTGAATAATAATTTGTCTTCAATAATCATGACCAACAATTCTTCTTCCAAAGATCAACAACCCCAGATCTAGAGCCAGTTCTTCTCACTCTCGTTTTAGGATATATGGGTTTCAACTTCTAGATCTTCATCTTTTTTTTTTTTTTTTTTTTATTAATCATCATCATCAATTAAAGAAAAATAAAATAAAATAAACACAGAGGTCTAGATCTCGATTTCCAGAACACAATATTTTGTAAAAGTCGGAATCGAAGGTTTGTTGAAGTTGAAAATGGAAGAAGAAGAGAAAGAAGGAAAGAGGAGAAGGAGAGATATCGTGGAAGAGAAGAAGGGTAAAGGGAAAAGGTTTTATTTATTTATTTATTTATTTTTGTTTAGATGGCTGCTTTTATATAGGGACATTACGGTAATAACATAAAAATTAGGTTATAAACAATTAAAATTACAAAATAGGTTATAAATGATTACTCAATGTTTCAAATGGTTAGAAATGAATTTTTCCCAAATAAAAATACCATTAAAAATTATTTTTAAAATGCTCAAAAGAAATACTTAAAAAATTTCCTTAAAAAAAATGGAAAATGAAAAAAAGAAGCTTTTTTATCACTTTGATTCCAACATCACAAAGTCACACTCACTCAAACGTAATTTTCTATAATTTTGAGTGATATATATATATATATATAGTGAGTCTCTCATAAGGGATCTTTTATTTTAATTTCGGTAAGGACCAAATCACATCGATTTAAATGGATTTTGATCTGGATTTTTGTGTGGATGATAAGTTCATTTAAATCTACCGATGAATAAAATTCGAAAAATTTTCAAGTACTTAAACTATTTTTACCGATTTTTTTTTTAAATATGAAGACATCGAAAAACTAGACAAAATATAGAAAATTCAGGAAAAATAGTTTTAGTGCTTGAAAAATTCTCAAATTTTATTCATAGGTAGATTTCAATGAACTTATCATCCACAAAAAAATTCAGATCAAAATTCATTCAAATCGATGTGATTTCATGGTGGTCCTTGCCAAATTTAAAATAAGGAATCCCTTATGAGAGACTCACTCTATATATATATAGTTTTTCTATTAGCAATTCGAACTGATATAAAATGTAGAACATTGCTTGGGTACTAACCAGTCAGTACCCAATGTGCTGACCACACCACTCAGGTGTTGCCACATGACTTTTTTCTTAGAATGCAAGAAGATAAATGTAAAATGTAAAAGAAAAAAAGCCACGTGGCAATACCTGAATAGTGTGGTCAGCACCTAGTCAGTACCCAAACAATTTTCTAAAATATATCAGTTCCTTACATGTGTGCTATTGGATTTAAAAGATGTTTTGACAAGTGCATGCATCTAAATCAAAACATTTAAATCCAATGACCCACATACAATGAACTAATATATTTTATATCAATTCGAACTAATATATTTTATATCAATTCAAACTGATAATAGAAAAACTGTATATATATAGTCGCATCATGTGCATTTTATAAGTATATGTGAAGAGTTTTCTTTTTGATACTGTTATGGAGATATCTAGACAAGTCCCAACAGACGCTTTATTTGTTCGGTGTCAAATTAAAAAAAAAAAAAAAAATTAATCAAAAGAAAAATTAAATTAAAAATAATGACACTAAAATTCCATTACCCAGTTAAATATATATAATAATGAAACAACAGAACAAGGCATCTTTTACACGGGAATGATCTTTTTGATTCTCTACTAGACTTGGCAAGGTTCCGGTTCCAACCGTGGAATCGGAATCGAAAAAATCGAAATCGGAATCGAAACCGAAACTGATGGTACCCGGTTCTGGTTCCGATTCTAATGTTTAATGAACCAGGCGGTTCGAACCGTGTTGGAACCGGCGGTTCCAGTTCGGTTCAAACCGGTCGGTTTTTTTTTTTTTTTTTTTGTGGACCGTTGAGGCCCAACGTCATGCTGACGTCAGTATACCATTAGGCCTAAACAGCCACCCATTTAATTTTTATTTATTTATTTTTTCTATAAATACCCCTCCTCTCCTTTCATTTTTTCTCACAATCTCACACTAATTTCTTATTTTCCTCTCATTCTCTATTTCTCTCAAATCTCAATTCTCTCTATTCTCAATTCTCTAAATCTCTAATTCTAAATTTCTAATTTTTATTTCAAGTTTTATTGTCTCAATACTCAACACTCAAGTCTCCAACACTCTCCAACTCTCCAAGACTCCAAGTTTCCAAGGTTTTTATTATTTATTTAATTTTGCAATTTTTTTATTTGCAATTAATTTTATTTCCAATAAATTTTATTTGCAATTAATTTTATTTTCAAAATTCCAATTAATTTTATTTGCAATTAATTTTATTTCTAATTAATTTTATTTACAATATATTTTATTTCCAATATATTTTATTTGCAATTAATTTTATTTGCAATTAATTTTATTTACAATTTATCTTATTTCTAATTTATTTAATTTTCGAATAACCAATTACTATTTAGTATTTACTAAATACTAAATTCCCAATTTCATTTATTTGCAATTTATCTTATTTCTAGTTACTACTTAGTACTTACTATAATAGTACTTAGTACTTACTAGTTACTACTAATCTACTATTATAGTATTATATTATTATAGAATATAGATTTATACTTTATAGTATTATTCTTCTAAGTTCTAAGTTTCAATTATCTATTTCAGATTTTCAGTATTTCTCTAGTCCCAAATTTATTCCGTCCAATCCAATGGCAAGTGGTGGAAATGGAAGGGGTCACGGCCATGACGATCCTAGGCGTTCGATTTCGATGAAAGGTAAGGGTCAAATGGTCGATAATCTCGGTCATAACGATACCACCTATCACGATTATCTGCAACGCCGGGCTTATGCTGAAGACTTAGGCCTAAACATTCCTACTCCCCCTTTAATAATTTCAGAACCCGATCATAATGCCACCCCCCGGCCCTAATTTGACAAGCCATTCAGAAAATATACCTGATATTGATACACCTCCGGATTATGATTTTGATCCACCGGAAGCAGATGAGGACGAACCGGATCAGAAGCAGAGCAAATCTGATTTATTCATCAAACATATGAAGAAAGTTAGGCAAGAAGATGGAAGCTATGTAGCGGCTTGCAATTATTGCAATAAAGTATATAAGTGGTCCAAATCCTGAGGATATGACACTTATTGGAAGCATATTCAAACCAAACATCCAGAAGTAGAAACCAGATCGAGGTCACAAACACAAATTCTCAGGTACGCTACCCCTAACCAACAATTATTTCGTTATACTGATGAACAAACTAGGGGGGAATTAGCTAGAATGGTAGCAGTAGAACACTTATCATTCGGTTTTGGTGAAAGGGTTGATTTTATTAATTATTGTCGATGAGCATTAAACCCTGCTGCATGCCGTGTTCCTAGATCCACTCTTGTATATACACTTGAAAAAATTTATGTAAGAGAAAAAAAAAAGTTAGAAACACTTTTTGAAAAATATAACGGTCGTGTTTCTGTATGTGCCGACATATGGACTGACCATTGGCGATCACATTCATACTTGGGTGTCACTTGCCATTTTATGGATGATGCATAGAATATCCAAAAAAAGAATTCTTATATTTAGAGTTTTTGATGATTCACACACTGTTCAAAATATTGTTAGAATGCTTAGAATTATTTTTTCAGAGTATAAAATTGAGAAAAAAAATTTTACAATTGGTTTTGATAATGCTTCTAGCAATACTGCTGCTATTCCATCTTTAATTAATTTATGCAAACCATTTGTTGATGGCGCATTTTTTCATCAAAGATGTGCATACCATGTTTTAAATTTATGTGTTCAAAAAGGATTAGAAACTCTTGATCATTTTATTCTATCTATTAAACAAGCCCTTCAGTTTTTATGGAAACATTCTTCTATAATGAATGCATGGGTAAAATATTGTAAACAAAATGGTAGACATGCCGTTAGATTTGCTCGTGATGTTCCAACACGTTGGAATTCTACTTATAAATTGCTTGCTCAAATTTACAAGTATAGAGATTTATTAGTTTCTTTTATTCAATTTCATGTTATTGACATTCAACTTTATAAATCTCATTTAGATGCTTGTTACAACGTTTTCAATTTGTTAAAAGTTTTTCATATTGCTACAACAAATTTATCTGGTGTTTATTATCCTACAACTCATTTATTTATTATTGAAAGTCTAAATATTGCTGGTGTATTTGCTTATTGTGAATCCGACATAGAAATAGGGGAAGCCGTTAATGCTATGAAGGAAAAATGGTTACGTTATTATCATGAGTTGCCAGATATTTATTTGATTGCCATGATTTTTGATCCACATTGTAAATTACAAAATTTTTGTTATTATCTCAATGGTTATTATGGCATCCAAGGTTTAAACATAGAATATAATGTTAATGCATGTTATGATAGAATTAAGAAATTATTGTATTCTTTATATGATGAATATCTTTTAGTTTATGAATCTTCACTCAACTTAGATGTTACACAAACACAAACTGCACAGCCCACATCATCATCCTCCGGATTTTTGAATTTAGGATATAGTCTATTATCAAAAAAAAAAAACCAAAAAACTTAGATCTTCTTCTTCATCAAGCATTGACAAATATTCTGAGCTTGAATCTTATCTAAATGATTCTTATGAGTTTATAGAAGATACGTCAGACAAACAATTTGATATATTACAATATTGGAAAGAGTACACAAAGTACTGTCCAATCATGGCTATCATAGCCAAAAATATTTTTTCAATACGGTGGCGGTGGAACAAGAGTTCAACGCCGGGGGGAATATCTTGAATGAAAGGCGTTCATGCTTGACTCCAAAAGTACTCCAGATACAGGTTTGTGTGGATGATTGGACAAAGGCTCAATATAAACAACAAGAAATCGAACATGAGATAACATATGATTTCTTCAAAGATGACGAACATGAAAGCGGAGAGTCAAGTACAACGGGCCCGGAATAGAAGATGTGGATCACGTATTCACGTCATCACAAGTTCATGTCATCAACAAACCTGCAATAAAATGTAAGAGAACTACGTGGCTTTTGATTCCTCTAAACCCCCCAAGAGGATACGTAGGCAACTTAATTGTAGTGAAAATTAAGTGCAAGGCTAATAACTTTACATTTTTTTTTGTTTTATTTTAATTTAATTTTGTAATTTATCATTTATTTATTTTATGTTATTTTCAAACTTCGGGTGACCTAATTCTCAAATATCCAATGAAATGTAATATATAATTTGTAATTTGACATTTTGTTTATTTTATTTTAATTTCCTTTTGTAATTTGTATTTTGTCATTTGTTTATTTTGTAATTTTTCATTTATATATTTTATTTTATTTTATTATTTAAAATTACATTATTACAAGTTTAGTAGTTTACAATTTAGAAGTTTTTTTTTAAAAAAATTTAAATTAAAAAAAAAAAAAAAACCCCTTTCAGAACCGCCGGTTCCGTAAGAACCGGAACCGGCTTCCGGTTCTACCCAAACTGGGAACCGAAATCGCCAGTTCGGAACCGGAACCGAACCAGAACCTTGCCACCACTATTCTCTACTAGATCGTATTTATTAAATTATTAACTCCATAATTATTGGAAGCATTATACACATTAATTTATAATTCAAAAGATGAAGAATAATCAAGCAAGGTTTCTCTTTTTTAATTTTTAATTTTAAAAGGCAGTCTTTCTAAAGAATAATTGATATTTTTTTCTTAAAATATAATTCAGAATAATCCGTTCACACTACGAGCTCGAAGATAATGTGTATGGGGCCATTATTATTAGGGTTACTTGCATAAACATACCATCTATTTATATAATAAAGTAAATTTTCAAACAAACGTCCTATTCAAACACAAACATCCCAATTGGAATGTGCTTAGGGTATGCATAGTCAATAGTGCCCTTAGGTAAAAGGGAAAGATTATTTTGGTGGGTAAATTTCATAAACAAACCTGAATTTAGGTGTAATTGAATAAATATTCTTTTTTTTTTTCTAATAATTACATAAATATACACTATCGTCAGTTGATTTTTGTTAATTTTAACCTTTAACTACATTTCTATCCCGAAATGACTAAACTACCCTTGAAAACTTATTATTTATCTTTTCTTTTATTATTTAAATATATTAAAAAATATTTACTTAAAAATTTGAAAAAATCTGTACAATTTTTTTATTGCTTTCTTTATATCAATTTTTTTAACACAATCAGAACCCACAAAACTAAAAAAAATGGGTGTGTTTAGTGGGTTTTGATTGTGTTTAGTGAGTTTTGTGGGCTTTGATTCTATTGATTAAATGTAATTGTTTGTGTATTTTTATTGTGTTGATGAAATGAAATTGTTTGTGGGTTGATGAGTATGAAATTGAATGTTTTGGTAATAAAGTTAGTTTTTAAAATCTGAAAATTCGGTGTTTGTGGACACGGAAAATGTAAATATAAAAAAATGATAGAATGAAAAAGAAAATAAAAACAAAACAAAAAATTATATCGATTTTTTCAATTTTTTAAGTAAATATTTTTTAATATATTTAAATAATAAAGGAAAAGATAAATAATTTTTCAAGGGTAGTTTAGTCATTTCGGGATACAAATGTGGTTAAAAGTTAAAGTTAATAAAAGTCAAATGACGATAGGGTATATTTATGTAATTAAAAAAAATAAATATTTATACAATTACACCTAAATTCAGGGCTGTTTGTGAAATTTACCCACCAAAATAACCTCTCCCTTTTACCCAAGGGCACTATTGACTTTTCATACCCCAAACACCATTCCAATTGGGATGTTTATGTTTGAATAGGACATTTATTTGAAAATTTGCTTTATTAAATAAATAGAGGGTATGTTTATGCAATTAAACCCTTATTGTTATTGTTTTTTCATATATTATTTAACTCATGCATTATTGCACTCACAATCTAACAAAATATATGTTTGTGCAATATATGCATTATTCCACCTCTCAATGTTTGTTGGAAGTTTGGCATATACTTGTTTTATTCCATAATTGTCATTGTCCTTGAACAAAAATTACAATAAACTTACTTATTCACACAATTAATAAATAATAGGATAATTTGCACTGATGCCTCATAAACTCTTCAAAAATTTGCATTATGCCTCATATTTTTTTTTTTTTTGGCACTAAACCTCTAAACTCTCAAAAATTAACAAAAACCGACTATAGATACCCCTTTACAGAGTATGGGTGTGCATTTTCAGTTTGGTTTGGTTTGGGTTGGGTTGAAGCTCAATGTCAAATCAAACCAATATGTATCGGTTTGGCTATATTTCAACCCAAACCAAACCAATATGATTTGTCAAACCAATTCAAACCAAACCAAAAACAGACAGGTTGGTTTGGATAGATTTATCGGTTTATGTTTGAATCCAAAAATCATTTTTTATATTATTATAAAAAAATATTAAATAGGTGATATATATATATATATATATATATATAAGATAGAGGAGTGGTACAATACCAAATGGTTGATGACAATGAATAAGAATGAAAATTATACAAACGATGTAGTTAAATTGCTTAAAGCATACCTAGAGGGGTGGGGGTGAATAGGTTTTTTACACCTTTTTCAATCCCTTGAAACAAACATTCGTTTGTCCCTTAAAGTAGCTTTACATATAGGACATAATCCAAAAACATCCAAACATAGACAATATAATCATGTGATCATTTAGGCAATGTCTACATATATAAGGAGTTACATGAGGTATAAAACACAAAAGTCTCAACAACAAAGAATACTTGTATTATGATATTATTCAAGGAATTACAAGTGTTAACAAATATAACTATACATCAAAGTAACAATATACAAAAGAATAAAGAATATAAGAATGATCAAATCTTTATTACTTTACAAATCACACTTAACAAATCTTGATTCTAAAACTTCACAAGTGATGAATGTACTACAAGATTAAGATCAAACATATATATACAAGTAATAAAGAGAGATAAGAAGAATTAACACAAAGGATTTTTTAACGTGGTAAAACCTCCAAGGAGGAAACAATCACGGGTTGAACTACAACCATTGGGTACTATATATATATATATATATATTGGATGGTAAATTAGAAATTCCACAAAGTGACCAATCCTAGATCACCAACCCATGTAGAGTCTATGTCTACCCAACACTATTGGAAAGTATGAAATCTCTCAATGATGCGAAACCATCATATATTGGATAACATACCAAACCAACATTGATGGAAGATTAGAAATTCCTCAATAGTGCATACACATCCCGTGTACCCCGCTCTATTGGAGTCTATGTCTATCCATACACCTAGGCCTACCAATAATATAGTAAACTCTCTATCCAAGGCACTCATGCCTCTAGAGAGCCTCCCTTGCAAAGCTATCCGGACCTTCCCGAGTCTAGCCATGACTTCTTGCTTGGCTATCCGAGTCATCCCAACTCTAAACAAGACTTCTTGCTTGGCTATCCGAACATCACGTCCTAACCAAGACTTCATACCTTTCACAAGGACTTCCTAGTGTGATCATGTGAATGTAAAATGATGCAATCAAGCAATTCAACATAGAACATGTGATCAATATATTCGATAGCACAAATAGACCTAAACATGTGAAACACAAGTCTAATAATCTAGATGCAAAAACATGAATTAAACATAAAGTAAGTGAAAACACCTAACACAAAAACTCATAGTTTCATTCATACAAACAACACTTGAATATATCATATTCATGAAGCACATATTCAAGATGTCATACATATACACAATAAAATGTTAGAATCATAAAATGATTTCAGTTAATAATCTAGCCAAAGAATTAGAAAAAGGATAAAATAATTACTCAATTAAATTCTAGATTTCTCTAAGAACACATACACATACAATAATCCTAGATTACATCAATCATAGGATTAAAACAAAATGCAAGGTTATTTATCATAAAAATGATTCAATCAAGTCTTAAACAACCTTAGATATCAAACTAATCATAATACAACTTTCAAACATGTGAAAATTATAGAATCAAATAAACTAGTTCACATATGTCTCTAATTAGACTTTTGATTAGGTTTGATTATGAAACTATATTTCTCAATAGCATTCACCATACATATAAAAACATATAGAAGAAGAAACCCCATCAATCAAGTCTTAAACAACCTTAGATATCAAACTAATCATAATACAACTTTCAAACATGTGAAAATTATAGAATCAAATAAACTAGTTCACATATGTCTCTAATTAGACTTTTGATTAGGTTTGATTATGAAACTATATTTCTCAATAGCATTCACCATACATATAAAAACATATAGAAGAAGAAACCCCAAGCAAATTGAAGGTTATAAAAGAAGAAATCTCAAAGATTAAACAATTATCTCAAGATCACGAGCTAGTTCGGTTTTCTATGTAGAACCACTGGAAAAATGGATCAAACAGCTGCAAGACCACTTGAAAAAGGTAGAGAACTCGATTATGAACAATCTCCAACTTGAATCACTCAATTCCGACTTCGTATGAGAAAGTTATGGTGTTTGGAAGGTGAGAAAAGGTTGAGAGAAAATTCTGCACTTAGAAAATTCTAATTTTTCTTCTTGAATGGAATGGGAGGGAAAGAAGAACTTTTAAAAGAATTCAAAAGAGGGAAAAATACGGGCCAATCAGAGCATGCCATGTCAGTAGCCCGTGTGGGGTGCGTGTGGCACACATGGGCCGAGAGGGGTCCAGCCCGTGTGCCACACGTGGCCATGCAAGGTTGGCCTATGGCCAATCTCACTCCTCTAGCACACCGCTTACATTCTTCAACCGTATTCGGGCCTCTGAACTCCGATTTTGAATCTGTCTTCGGATTACAAATTGTAACTCCCTCACGCACAACAAAGACTATAAAACTTTACAAAAAGGTTGAGAATTCATCTCGGAAAACGACGACGAAGACAACTCAACGAATGAAAACGCAAAGTAGCGTAGCTACATCGTTTGGACTCGAAACCTAATGAATGAGTAACCGAAATGACTGGAACTCAATAAGGAATCATAAGTGATCATGTTCAAAACCAAAAACAATAAAATGAAAACAAATAGACACCAAGTCACACACATATGCCGTTTCCTAGACATAGTCCTAGAACATGCATTTTCCAATGAGTATCAATTTAAATCTAATGCATGAGAATATATTGCCAAGTGTGTGAAAGTGTTAAATAAATGTTGTTCAACTATGCAGGGACACAAATGAATGTCATGTGTGTGTGTGCCTTGCCTTGTAAGTGGAATGAGGTCAATTTTACCTTTATTGTCCAATGAAGCACATTCCTCCTTGAACAACACTAACTTGCATGAAATATGGCCAAGTCTTTCTTTGAAGCCTCATATCATCAATCCTAAAACCACTAATCAATACAAGAAAAACATCACTTTGATATGGAATATATGCCAAGACAAACCAAAAACCTAACAAAAAAAAAGTTATATGAGAAGCAAATAAGTATTAATAAAAGTTACAAAACCCTGAGAAATATGGATTTGACTTTTATTAAATATATGAGTTGGTTTGGGTTGTATGAATTTTATTTTTAGCAACCAAACCGAACCAATCTTTGATCAGTTTGTTAAATGACAAACCAATTAATAATTTTTTTTATATGTGAAACTGAACCAACCCATAAAGTTTAGGTTGGGTTAGACGGGGTTGGTTCGGTTTGGCGGTTTTTTGCACACTCCTATCACAAAGGGCAATAAACCCAAGTGTTTACCAATAAACGAGAGTTTGAAGGGTTTAGTGTCGAAAAAAAAATATAAGGGCATCGGTGCCAATTAGCCTAAATAATATTGATGGTCTTATCCACTAAATAACTAAGGAAGCGAGCTCAATTAAGGGGGTCCTTAAGGAACCCCTTGGAGCTGCATTTTAGCTCCTCCCTTAATTAAGCTAAGGGGATTGGTTTCTCAGGCCCTTGCAAATGCTTGAAGAGATTTAGTTCATATGACATAAGAAAGATGAAATAAACTATCTTTAATGTGTATCTATATGCAAATGATATAACATTGAGTTGGACTACAAGTTGAGATGTTTAACATTATTGTTAATTTATAAAGAAATTAGCTATTTACACTATTGATTCAACAATTAATGATAATTGGGTATATTGAAGCATATTGAAGCATATTGAAGTGAACACTAGGCTGCTTTTGATGAAAATTATAAGGTTCCCCTTCTAGATAATTGACAAATTTTTACTATATTACTACATGAACTTGGAAGTCTTGTCCTAAAATTAAGTCTTCAATTTCAGGGAAAAAAAAAAAGTGACATGTAGATAAGATAAACATTAATAAATAGATGGGAAATTTATATACGCACCCTTCTGGTCAACACCTACCTCAGTAATCTCTTATATTCAAATTGATAATGTAAGTGCACAACAAATACTTGGCTCATTTCAATCAGACCTTTCATCAAACACTTAGGTCATTTCATCAAACACCTTTACATTAAGCAAAAAAACAAATAAAACCAAAACCCCAGATGCATCTGATATCAATCTTCATGATTTCACTTCTCATCATCCTTCAATTTCCTCCAAATGAATCCTCATCAGAGCATCATTTTGTTCTGGTTCATGGCTCCTGCCATGGAGCCTGGTCATGGTACAAGCTTGTGGCACTGATGAAATCATCTGGCCATATTAATGTCACAGCACTTGACTTGGCTGCTTCTGGGATTGATTCCAAGCAAGCGAAGAATCTGATATCGATCGCTGACTATTTCAAGCCGTTGATGGAGTTCATGGAAAGTGTTCCTCTGCATGAAAGAGTGGTCCTTGTTGGTCACAGCTTGGGTGGTTTGGCTGTCTCCAAGGCCATGGAGAGATTTCCAAGCAAGATTTCTGTTGCTGTTTTTGTCACTGCTGTTATGCCAGGACCTGACCTCAACATTTCAACTCTCAATCAAGAGGTATCAATTATCATCTTTGCTTAATTAGCTTTGAATGATGAAATCGAATGAAATTTATATCTCTAATTTTGATCGTTGAAAATTTTGTTTTTGTGATTATCAGTTATTTAGGAAACAAGGTTCTATGCTAGACAGCAAATATACTTATGATAATGGACCTAATAACCCTCCAACCACCTTCACCTTTGGTCCTTTGTTCTTGGCTTCAAATGTGTATCAGCTTAGTCCAACCCAGGTATGAACAGCATTTAATTCTTTATTCAAAGTTTCAATATATCATATATACGGAAATTATGAGATGCGAGAATCCTCACGTTTTCCATTGCGAGATTCAATTCATATAGGTAAAAATCAAATCCCAATGATTAAGGTGTTGACCGAGTGTGATTGTGCTTGAGATTATTAGTACATCCCCTTTTACGTACTATATAACGTTGTTGAATCTTTCTATAATCGAATCTCATACGAAAAAATGTGTATGATCCTGCACTTGATCAACTCACATACTTAATCAATCAGGTCATGGGTTTAAATCATATTCGACCTTTTCGATCTCTAAATTATTTTTATTTTTTTGTTAATATATGGACAAGACCCATTTCTTAAAATACAAAATTCATTGAAATTAGATCGACAAAATAACTCATTTTGCAATATAATGAAATCCAACATGAAGAACTATAGTTTGGGCCTTTGGGGTATGTAAACATGGCATTCGATGCTAATCGAAAACTTAAGTAAATAATTCTTATTTATTCTTTCTATATATCTGTGTCACCTTAACAGGAAAAAAAAATTGCACATTCATACTAGACAAGAATGTATTTCTGATATGAAAGAGTAGTTACTATGCAATACATCAATATATATATATAGAAATCGGTGATCATGGAAATTTTTCTGGCAGGATTGGGCATTAGCAACCACATTGATGAGACCATTAAGATTGTTCAGTGAAGAAGACATGTCAAGAGAGCTTGTGCTTTCGAGGGAAAATTATGGTTATGTCAAAAGGGTTTTCATAGTTCCTGAAAAGGACATGGTTTTAGAGAAGGATCTTGCATTGTGGATGATCAAGAGAAACCCACCTCATCAAGTGGTTGAGATTAAAGGATCTGATCACATGGTCATGATGTCTAAACCAACTCAACTTTGGGTCCATCTACTTGAAATTGCTACCAAATATACTTGACGTTAATCTATTCAAGACTTTGAGAGAGGGACACGATTCGAATTTAGAATTTCAATGGTGTAAGTGTGAGGGACATACCCCTAAACCAATTTCATTTTATAAGATAAAAACTCTTTATTTAGAAGAATTTAATTGCATGTCTTATTTCAAAATAAGGGGGTTAGAATTGTAATAAATATTATTTATAATAATTATAAATGTTTTGTTCTTTTTTTATTATTATAAAAAAGAGTAATATTACTTGCATTAGTGTAAAAAATATATATAAATTTCCATTTAGTTATCTCAAACATAATATTTAATATCTATATATAATCACATATACCTATTTTTTATTCACAAATAATTAAAAACTTCTAACAAAGGTTTTCAAATTTTATCAAATGCCCTCAAGCTATGAACATAAATATGTACGCAAAATATAACGTGTTTTAAAAAAATTAAAAATTAAAAATTCAAATTCAAAGGTCAAATTATATTGGTAGAATTGTGAGGACTTCATATTTGAATAAAATTTAGGAATAATTATCCAGGTAACCATCGAATTGATAACACACCATCAAAATGACAACTAGATTGAAAAGTTGTTCCAAAATAGCTATTTTTGACGAACTTTGTGACACTAATTGTCGTTCCATCAAACACTGTTAACTTTGGTGTTAAATAGATGGACATTTTAGTAACTTTATCTATAATTACAAAAATAAAATATATAATATAATACACTTCTGCCAAAGCCAGAGACGAGTTTAAAAACATGCTGATGATCGCCTGTTCACCTAGGCATCCGCTAGAATTACCATCACAATATTGGTTCTTTTATTGAAGAAGTTCATGAAATCTAACGGCTATGGTGCCGATTTCATGGATGGATCATAAATATGATAATGGTTTCTGACGACTTGACAATTTAATAAGTTACCAAGCCATAGTAGTTATAAAGTGGACAGAAGATCACCTACATTTTCATTTAGATTGAACCATTTTGTGATGCATATTATCATCTTTATACCCAATGATGGTAATTAGCAATATATAAATTAGCAACTCTGAAGCATTGTACTTGTTAAAAAAAAAAAATTTATGGGAATTGTCATTTTGATACTAAGGGTGCGTTTGGTACGCGGGACGGGACAGAACAATGTGGGACAGTTTCTTCTTGTCCCACGTTTGACACGACTTTAGCATGGGACAGAACGGGACAATGTGGGACAAAAATCATCAATTTCTGTCCCACCCAAGACCCTAGGCCAGACTTGTCCCATGCATGGGACAAGTCTCAAAAAGACATTTTTACCCTTAAATCTTCAAAAAATCACAAACTTATGCAATAGTTTATATGTATATATATTTTATAATATTATATATATATATAATATAATATAAATATTATTATATATATTTTAATATATATTATTTATTAGTAATATTAATATTATTATATATTATATAATACGAATACTATATATTATTATATATAATATATATTATATTATATAATAATATATAATATATATTTTGGATAAGAATAATAAAATATAAAAGTATATATTATTTAATATAATAATATATATAATATAATATAATATTATATTATATTATATTATATTATATATATTATTATATTAAATAATATATAATTATATATATAATATAATATAATATATATAATTTTATATTTTATTATTATTATCCAAAATATATATTATATATTATATATTATTATATAATATAATATATATTTTATTATAATAATAATATATATAATAATAACATAATATATATTAGATCATTTATGTATATATATATAACATATTATATATATATTATATATAATAATATTATATATTAATATTAATATTTTATTTTATTATTATATATGATAATAATATAATATATTAAGTATTATTACATATATTATTATATATATAATAATATTTAATATATTATATATATCTTATATAAATATTATATATAATAATATTTAATATATCATATATATATTATAATACAATATATATTATATATTATTATAAATATTAATAATATATAAATATATTTAATATTATAATATATTATATATATTATATTTTATTGTATATAATAATAAATAATTTATTAAAAATTATTACATATACAATAATATATAAGATAATATATATATATATATATATATTAAATTTTATTATTATATATAATATTTTAAAAATTATTTCATATACAATAATATATATATAATTATATTTTATTTTATATATATATTATATACATATGAGGGGCACTCTGGTCATTTGAACCTCTTGTCCCGTCCTGTCCCGTCCTGTCCCATTCATACCAAACGCATAACAGTACAGTTAATAGTTCTGTCCCAGACATTCCAAACACAATATGGAACAACTGTCCCGTCCCGTCCTGTCATGTCCCGTCCCACCTTGTCCTGTCCCATCTCTGTGCCAAACGCACCCTAAGTGAACAAGAAGTTAACAGTGTTATAGCGGTATTTGATGGAATGGCCATTAGTGTCACAAAGTTCGTCAAAAATGGCCATGTTGAAACAACTTTCTAATTTAGTGGCTATTTTGATAATTTGTCATCAATTCGATGGCCACCGGAGTAATTATACCTAAAATTTATTGACTTATATATATATGGACAAATAGACTAATGTAATTATATAATGAATTTCAATTTGAGTGGTTTTTATCAAAGAGATATATTTATGGACAAGAATCCTCTGCTGAACTTCCCCTCTACTGAACCATACTGTCTTTTTAGGGTACGTTTGGTACACAAGACGGGACGGGACGGGATGGGATAAGGTGGGACAAAAACCTCAAAAAATTGTCCCATCCAAATAGCTCGGCCAGACTTGTCCAATGCATGGGACAAGTCTAGAAAAAACTTTTTTACCCCTATGACTTGCAAAAATTTCAAACATATATATACACCACATGAATCCCATGGCCATCCCTCTCTCTTTCGGTCATCTTGGATCACCATCCACGGAGCTCTCTCTCTCTCTCTCTCTCTCTCTCTCTCTCTCTCTCTCTCTCTCTCTCTCTCTCTCTCTCTCTCGTTCATCTTTAGATCACCATCCATGGAGATCCAAATCTCCATGTTCGCGATCTCTTCCCACCGAAGAAAATCTGGAAAATTGTCAGCTGGGTTCATGTTGTTCTTGTGCAAAATCGCAATCTCTTCTTGTTCTTGTGCAAAATCGTCAACTGCTTCTTCTTCTTCTAATTCATGTTGTTCTCTCAATTGGGTTTTCGATTTGGAAAGAAAATCTAGGTCTTCTTCTTCTTCTTCTTTAGGATTTGGAAAGAAAATTTGGGTTTTTTATTTGGAAAGAGAATGAAAAGGAAAAAAAAAAAAATTGGAAAGAAAAATAAAATTAAAAAAATAAAATCTAGAAAAGATTCAAAATGGTATGGGTTGGATGATCTTCAAAATTATTCACAATTTTTATTATTATTATTATTATTTGTTCTTCTTTTTGTATGGATATGTTTGGGTGATTACTGATGAAGATCGGTGATGTATGGATGATGAAGATGAAGTTGGATGATGTGTTGGATGATGAAATATGGTTTTGAAATCAGAAACTAGTGTTTGGAAGGTGAGAAAATGAAAGAAAATATTAATTTTGTATGATTTTTAATTAATTCAATTCAATAATATTTGATATTTTTTAAATATATTTTTTAAACATATTTTTTAAACATAATAAAATTGTTATAAATATTGGAAAGGACAGGAGAGGCACTTTGGTAATTTGAATCTGTTGTCTTATCCTATCTCAACTATATCAAACGTATAATAGTACAGTTTAAAGTTTTTTCCCAAGCCTTCCAAAGACAATACAGAACAATCTATTCTGTTCTGTCATGTCCCATCTTGTCCTGTCCCTTCTCGTCCCATCTTGTCATGTTCCATGTCTGTGCCAAATGCACCCTTAAGGATCCAATGACACGTGGCTTTAAAATAAAAGTGTTGTTGAGATTGATTTTCTAATTTATTCTTTTATGTAAAATATAAAACTACATCGTTTTGTTGTAAAACCAAAACTAAGCAATAAATCCCAACAAATTTGGTGTTCATCTTCAATCTGGTGTTAATCTTTTATCTTGGGCAATCGTCTTATCTTTTATCATGTTCATCTTCACATGATCACATCCCAATAAATCCATATTTCTTCGTCACTAACTTCAAATCCTGAAGAAACTCTCCCTCCTCCTCCAGAATATGTAACTTGTTGTGTTGGGGATTTTTTTGGGTTCTAATGATTTAATAAAAGAGAAGGTTTTTTTTTTTTTTTTTTTTTTTTTTCAACTGTTTTCTTAAAATGAAGAAGCTGAGGTTGTCGTTGAAGTTGGAGATGTTGTGCTCCCGTCCCCGACATCAAACTCTCTCTCATTCATATCCAATAAAAAATTTCAATCCAAATTACTTGGGGCTACTTGGAAACAATTACTTGTCAATTGAATGATTGATCCAACGTAAGAGAAAAACAATTAGGGGTACCCAGTGTTGTACTAGTAGTTGAAGATCTTCTCTGACCATAAAAAATGTGAGAAGAATGCCGGAATGGTGTGAGAAGACGATATAAGAAATTTTTTAGGATTTATTTGCTTATATTGACTTAGGTTTGGTTTTAAAACCAAACGGTGTAGTTTTAAATTTTACTTAAAAAAATAAATTAGAAAATCAATCTCAACAACACTTTTATATTAAAATCACGTGTCTTTGGATCCTTAAAAGGACAACATGGTTCAGTAAAGAGGAAGTTTAGCCAAGGATCCTTATCCTATATTTATTATAGAGACTTTAAATAGAAATAAAACTATTATTAAAAAAAAAAAAAAAAAAAAAGACTTTTTACTGTGAGTAAATCTATGACAAAATCTATAGCAAAAAACCTTTTACAACAGATTTACTGTAAATTTAGGGTGTTGTAAATACGGCCATAGCAAAAGGTTTTGCCACGATTGTTGCTGTTGCAAAACGTTTTTTGTCACGGCAAATTACCTGCGGTAAAAGCCCGTTACAAGCAATTGAGCGGTAAAAGCCTTTTTATGTTTACAACAGAAGTTACCCGCGGCAAAAAGTCTCTTACCGCAGCAATTTAGCTGTTGCATACTTTTAATATTTGTCTGTTGCAATTTTTTAATGCTCTTTTTTAAATATAAAAATTCTTTAGATAAAAATAAATAAATAAATAAATAAAGAAACTGTGACATAAAACAAAATAATATTATAAAATATTTGATTAAATGAAATTCATTTAATAAAGAAATACAAATAACATTATAAAATAAGTCAAGTAAAAAAAATAAAAAAAAATTCTAAAAAAAAAAGAATTGAAGTTCAAATGAACACAATTACATTATTCTCACAATAATGTTCAAAGCACTCATTCTTCAACCATCTACGACCACCATTCCTCAACCCTCTATAACCTGCAAAAACAATATATATATATACGGAAATTTTCATATGAGGATATCCTGATAGAATTATATAAAGATATTGAATATGAGTCACTCATTTTACATACTTTAACTTGGTATGTATACACTTATCAAATCACTTTTATATATGAGTGGTTCACATTCAATATCCTGATAAAGTTATATAAGAATGCTCCGATATGAACGAAACCGTATATATATAAATCACATACCTCAACCAAGCTCAAATTAAATAAACTAAAACTAAACAAGGAAAAGTAAAACTTTGATCATGCTAATTCATTAATTTTGTCATTAATCAATGTAAAGTTATATGACAATTCTAGGAAATGAATATCACAATCTCAATATACATTACCATTATAATGTTACCAAAATTAATAAGAGCAAGCAAAATTCTCAGTGGTAACAAAAGTTTTAAAAGTGACTTGAGAAGGATTTATGCAGCAATCTGTGTATACCTGTCAGGAAAATTAACAACAATAAGTATAGATATAAATTACAGATTACCTTGTTGCACACCAAAAACAATTGCAGTAAGGAACCGTGAATTTAGTCGACTGTACACCCTCACTTTCGGCTGCTGAAGGTAAGCATGGACACATTCCTTCTCAGCTTGCCGCCGTAAATGCTGCTTTGTTCAAAAAGATCGCAGCCATACTATTCTCAGTTTCCAGATCCATCTAAATCTGCAAAGTGAGTTTCAAAAATTATTAAGTAAAAAGTTAACATATAGAAAAATGTAAAACTTTCTCTATAGCACTATTATCTTTACATCTAAAATTCATCTTTCCAAAAATATACAAAAGAATAAGTCAATCCGTGGCAAACATTTAAAAAACAAATGAGTGCAATTTTAAATTCCTATTATCCATAATTACTAATGCAAATTGAATAAGTCAAATTAAATTAATGATTAAAAAGGGTATAACTGTCTTTGTATTTTAGTGATTAACAAAAATAATTAAAGAAAGTCCAAAGAAGGTAAAAAAAAATTCAAACAAGTATACTATTCCAGTATTCCTTACTTGAGTTTGACGGCGTCCGTCACAGGTGGTGCCTCCGGCCTTGCCGCCGCCTGTTTATGCCCATTAGCAGCTGCCTTCAAACACCCTTCAATAGAAAATATAAAAAATCACAGTTAAAAAAAAAAAAAAAAACATATATTACTGCCTAATCAGCAATCTGTGTATACCTGTCAGGAAAATTAACAACAATAAGTATAGATATAAATTACAGATTACCTTGTTGCACACCAAAAACAATTGCAGTAAGGAACCGTGAATTTAGTCGACTGTACACCCTCACTTTCGGCTGCTGAAGGTAAGCATGGACACATTCCTTCTCAGCTTGCCGCCGTAAATGCTGCTTTGTTCAAAAAGATCGCAGCCATACTATTCTCAGTTTCCAGATCCATCTAAATCTGCAAAGTGAGTTTCAAAAATTATTAAGTAAAAAGTTAACATATAGAAAAATGTAAAACTTTCTCTATAGCACTATTATCTTTACATCTAAAATTCATCTTTCCAAAAATATACAAAAGAATAAGTCAATCCGTGGCAAACATTTAAAAAACAAATGAGTGCAATTTTAAATTCCTATTATCCATAATTACTAATGCAAATTGAATAAGTCAAATTAAATTAATGATTAAAAAGGGTATAACTGTCTTTGTATTTTAGTGATTAACAAAAATAATTAAAGAAAGTCCAAAGAAGGTAAAAAAAAATTCAAACAAGTATACTATTCCAGTATTCCTTACTTGAGTTTGACGGCGTCCGTCACAGGTGGTGCCTCCGGCCTTGCCGCCGCCTGTTTATGCCCATTAGCAGCTGCCTTCAAACACCCTTTAATAGAAAATATAAAAAATCACAGTTAAAAAAAAAAAAAAACATATATTACTGCTTAATCATAGACCAATTCCCTGAACTTGCGTCCTCCGCCGTCACGTGGCATACATGCCAACTAATCCCAAAACGGGGCCCAACAGAAATCACTGTTGATCCTGATGTCCAATCACATAAATCAAATCCGTCCAATCGGACGGCTAGTAAGAAACTTGGCATGTCCTATAATTAGGGGTGGATGTTTTCGGCTCGATTGAAATCTTGACTTTGAATCTCTAATCGATCCCAAGTCAACGGTTTCAATCTTAATTATGGCAAAAGGTAAGAAAGTAAAAAATTTCCACTGTAATGGATTAACTTTAATGTGAAGACACATTTAAAGTACTCTTTTAATGTTAAAATTTTCAAAAATTTCCATAGTGTAGAAAAAATCGTCAACAAAAATTAAAATAACCCATATCACATATAACTTAGACTGTATATAGTTTTGCGTGATGAATGCATAGCATCAAAATAAAGAGAGAAAATTGACAAATGTAGCCAAATAGATTACGGGAAAATTGTTAGTGACGGTTTTAATCGTACCATTTAAGTTGTGTTATAGGTTTGGTATTTTTTTCAATCACCAATTTAATTTCGGTACGGTTATGGGATTTTAAATCCTCGTTCCGCCCCATCCCCATACCCGCTATCAATATATATATATATATATATAAACATAATTTTCCTTCATATTTTCCTACTAACATAATTTTTCCTCTCTTTTTTTCCTATTTTTTTCCCTCCATTAAAACACTACTCCATTCTATATTATTATATATATTATACCCTTCACACTATTATTTTCATATTATTCAATAATATTTATATGATCTTTATCAATAAATCATTAATTAAAAAAATACGTTAACGGGATGGGGATGGTATGGGGCAAAAAACATATCCCCTAATGGGGAATTCTCGTACCCGCACCGATTATTTTAAGGTGGGTATTCATCGAGGATGGTATTTCTCATACAAATTGGTATTGAGAATAGTAATGGAAAACCCGTCCCCGACCCGTACCATTGACATCCCTAACATCACCACAACACCTTTGCATTATTATTTTTTTTTATCATTATAGTTATATTAGATGGATTTTCAACATTTGAAGTAGGGATGGGAAAGGGGGCCCAACCCTTACCCCGCCCCCAAACCCTATTTGGGGGAACTGGGGATGGGAGTGTTTGGAGGGAGGTTCCCCTGCCCCCACCCCCGTCCCTCATTTCCTTCATTTCTCACATTTCTAATCTTACAATTTTTCAATTCGAAATCCGAAACTTAGAATTTAAAATTCGGAATTTGATCGACCAAACTTTTGTTTCAATATCCAATCCAATAATTAACAAAATATACAATCTAAAATATATAATTGATTTAATTTAATAAAAATAACTATAATAATATAGTTTTAGTGTATTACACATAAAAGTCTAAACAAATTTAAAGCTTTCGATCAATCTAAAATATGAGTAATACACTAATAGAGTTAGAGGTTTTTTTATTTTTTTTTTTAAGAAAATAAAATTAAAAATATATAAACAAATAAACAAATATATATGGGGAAATGGGGGAATTAGACCCCACCCCCACCTCCATTTAGGAAATGGGGGAATAGGGAAATGGGGTTGGGGGAGGTTCCCCCACACCCCATTTAGGTTTTGGGGGCAAAATTTGCTCCCAAATGGGGGTGGGGCTCCGTGGGGGAAATTCCTATCCGTAATTTGAAGAAAATGGCTCCCACAAAGGCACAAACTCCTAATAGGAGATTAACAAAGAAAATGAAAAAAATTATTATTTTTTAGAAGATCTGGGTTCCAATTCTTCTTTCTCAAAAAAATAAATAATAATAATAGTAAAAAATTGAATAATAATTTGTCTTCAATAATCATGACCGACAATTCATCTTCCAAAAATCAACAACCTCACTCTCATTAACCAGTTCTTCTCACTCTCATTTTAGGAGATCTGGGTTTCAACTTCCAGATCTTCATCTTTTTTTTTATCTCAATAATCATCATCAATTAAAGAAAAAAAAATTTAAAATAAACAGGTAGATCTAGATCTCAATTTCCAGAACAAAATATTTTGTAAAAGTTGGTATCTAAGGTTTGTTGAAGTTGAAAATGGAAGAAGAAGAGAAAGAAGGAAAGAGGAGAAGGAGAGATGTCATGGAAGAGAAGAAGAGTAAAGGGAAAGGGTTTTTTCTTTTTTCTTTTTTCTTTTTTCTTTTTAGTTTAGATGACTGCTTTTATATAAGGGCATTACAGTAATAGCATAAAAATTAGGTTATAAACAATTAAAATTTGAAAGTAGGTTATAAATGATTACTCAATGTTTTTAATGGTTAGAAATTAACTATTTCCAAATAAAAATATCATTAAAAAGTTTAAAATTCTCAAAAGAGATGCTTTAAAAAATTTCCTAAAAAAAAAAAGAAGAAGAAAAACAGAAGCTTTTTTCTCACTTTGATTCCAACATCACAAAGTCACACTCACTCACACGTAATTTTCTATAATTTTGAAAGAAATTAATTTCAGCTTCTTTAAAGAAGTATTTGTTTTTCCTTTATATATATATATATATATGTATACGTTTCCGTTCTAGTCAGTACGCACCGATGTAACTACATCAGTACCAATGCATGTGAACCATTGATTATGGAGAAGTTTTGACAAGTGCATACACTTTTAGTCAAAGTATGTAAATCTAATGGTCCACATCCAACGTATTTAAATAACGCACTGATGAAGTTATATCAGTGTACACTGATTTGAACGTTTATATATATATATTTTTATTGTCAGTTCGAACTGATATAAAATATATCAGTTTCTTGTATGTGAGTCGTAAAATTTAAAAGATACTTTGATAAGTGCATGTAGCCAAGTCAAAACATTTAAATTCAATTACTCATATGCAAGGATTTAAATTATGCAAGGATTTAAATCCAATCAGCTAGTATTTAAATCTAATTGTCCACATTTAACGCACTAATAAAGTTATATCAGTGCGCACTGATGAAGTTATATCAGTGCACACTGATGAAGTTAAATCTAATGGTTCAAATCCAACGCACTGATGAAGTTATATCAGTGCGCACTGATGAAGTTATATCAGTGCACACTGATGAAGTTAAATCTAATGGTTCAAATCCAACGCACTAATGAAGTTATATCAGTGCGCACTGATGAAGTTATATCACTACACATTGATAAAGTTATATCAGTGCACACTGATGAAGTTAAATCTAATGGTCCACATCCAACGCACTAATGAAGTTATATCACTGCACACTGATGAAGTTATATCAATGCGCACTGATGAAGTTATATCAGTGCGCACTACTGAAGTTATATCAGTGCGCACTACTAAAGTTATATCAGTGCGCACTGATTTGAACATTTATATATATATATATATATATTTCTATTGTCAGTTCGAACTGATATAAAATATATCAATTCCTTGTATGTGGGTCATTAAATTTAAAAAATACTTTGACAAGTGCATACAGTCAAGTCAAAGCATTTAAATACAATGACTCATATGCAAAGAATTGATATATTTTATATCAATTTGAACCGGCGATAGAAAAACTATATATACAGCGGAAATTTTCATATGAGGATGTCCTGATAGAATTATATAAGGACATTGGATGTGAGCCAGTCGTTTTACATACTTTGACTTGGTATGTATGCATTTGTCAAATCACATTTATAAATAAGTGGCACACATTCAATATCTTGATAAAGTTATATAAGGATGCCCTGATAGGAACGTGGTCTTATATATAGAGTCGCATGATGTGCATTTTATAAGTATATGTGAAAAATTTTCTTTTTGATACAGTTATGGAGATATCTGGACAAGTCCCAACATACTCTTGATTTGTTCGGTGTCAAATAAAAAAAAAAAATTTAATCAAAAGAAAATTAAATTAAAAATAATGACACTAAAATTCCATTACCCACCTAAATATATATAATAATGAAACAACAGAACAAGGCATCCTTTACACGGGAATGATCTTGTTGATTCTCTACTTGATCGTATTTATTAAATTATTAACTCCATAATTATTGGAATTTCAAAAGATGAAGAATAATCAAAGTATCAAACAAGGTTTCTCTTTTTTTATTTTTTATTTTAAAAGGCAGTCTTTCTAAAGAATAATTGATATTTTTTCTTAAAATATGATTCAGAATAATCCGTTCATACTACGAGCTCGAAGATAATGTGTATGGTGTGGAGAAAGTATGGGGGCCATTATTATTATTGTTTTTTCATATATTATTTAACTCATGCATTATTCACAATCTAACAAAATATATGATGAAGAACAATTTAAGTGATCCATCCATGCCTTGATGTTTGTTGGAAGTTTGGCATATATCATTTTCTTTGAACAAAAATTACAAAAGTGGTGTACTGGTGTCTAATAAACTTAAGGGTTAATAGAATAAGTACCTTCTGAACATATAGCGAAATCGCACAATGCCTTCTGATTTTTTTTTTTTTTCTTGGCATTAAACCTCTCAAACTCCCATAAATAGGCAAAAATAGACGGAAGATGGACAAACGTCAAAGACAAATTACATTTACTCACCCTGATTATATGTATAATTGCATTAAAACTGGAAAAATATAATAATATCACATAAACACCCTTTGACTTGTTTGACTAATGTCTAAAAAAAATAAAAAATAAAAAAATATTAATATTAATAAATTTTTTTAAAAAATAATAATAATAACAATTAAGGTAGTGTATTTTATATATTTAGCATATATTTAATTTATCTCCAAATTCTTTCTATCATCAACACCACAAACCAAATCAAAAAATTTATCATCAAAAAATGAAAAAAATAAATAAAAATAATATTAAAATTATAATTAATTAAATTTGTAATTAGTGAATTAATTAACCCTAAATTTAAAAGGAAACTTTTTTTTATTAGGTGGTTGGATCTCCACCTAATTAAAAAAATAATAATAATAATCCCCTGACATCATCATCATCTTCAATAATGTTAATAAATAAATCAATAATACATTAATAATAATATTAATAAATAAATTTTATTTATAAATTTATATTTATAAAAAAATAATAAATAATAAATAATAAAGAAATAAATTTATTATTTGTTAATAAATAATATACAAAGTGCCATTATTGCTTGATTCTCTGATTGAAAAACAATATATGGCTCGCAAAATGCTAAATTTGGATGTTTTTCAAGCATTTTACGACGAATTCTATGCCAAGGAAGTCTTCAAACACACCCATCTGATCAGATTCCAGAGCTAATAAACAGAGCTGAGTTTGGTGAGCCAAAAATGAAAGAACCAGTGATTTAGGCCAAAATCCAAACTCTAGGTACTCTTGGAGTGGTTGCAAGGTTGATGGGTCTGGATTCATTGTCGGAAACCAACTGGGTTCCTACTAGAAAATCTTCTAATTCAGCAATACGATCCAAGTCAATGAATTTTATGGATTACTTATTGAAGTTTGATCCAGGTCAGTGAACTTCAGTGTCATTTCGTGAGGTCCCAACATCAAAATTGCATCAACATAACAATGATAATTTGTTTGTTATGTACTTGAATGCACTAAATGAGAAGAATAAGCAAATGGGGTCAAAAGTAAAAAAATCTGGTGTGGAAATTGAAGATTTGAAGCAGAAGAAGAATAATAAGAAGAACACAACAGAGAGGTTGGTTGTAAAGAAGAAAGAGATCAGTCAAGAGAACTTGTCGTCTTGTCCTCGTGCCGACCGTGAGGGAGATTTCGGTGCAACTCTTTGCGTCGGAGAGATCTCGAATCTGGTGTGGTGAAGTGCGATCAGAGGTCGGAGACGAGATCAAGCTGACGGCGTTGGGATCGAACTAGGTTGGAGAGGGATTGAGCTGACAGCGGCAGGTATTGCTGGCGACAGGTTCTTGGTTGGGGTGGGACAACAGTAGCTAGGGATTGAAGTTCTTCATGCTTTTTTTTTTTTTTAATGGTTGGTTTTTGGGGTGGTGGTTGTGTTTGGGTTAGGGTTTGAGTTTGGGTTTTGTTGTGTTTGATATTTAGCGATGGTGGGAAATTGATGGTCCAAGTGTGTTTTGGTGGAATTGATGGTTGAAGGGATGATGATGAAAGGATGATGATGATGATGATGATTTTATTTTATTTTTGAAAAAAAATTATTTTTGTTCTAAAAATGTATTTAATATATATATATATATATTTTTTATTTCTCTTTTTTATAGTACAATTAATTTTTTTTTTTTTCATATTATAAAATTTCAGAATTATCAACTTTACCCCTGACTATAGGGTGTTTATGTGATATTATTATATTTTCCAGTTTTAATGCAATTATACATATAATCAGGGTTTGTAAATGTAATTTGTCTTTAACGTCTGTCTCTCTTCCGTCCATTTTTGCCTATTTATGGGAGTTCGAGGGGTTTAATGCCAGGAAAAAAAATTCAGGGGCACTATGCGATTTCGCTATATGTTCAAAGAATACTGATGTTATTAACCCTAAACTTAATTATGCACACAATTAATAAATAATAGGTTAATTTACACTGATGCCTCATAAACTCTTAAAAAATTTACACTATACTCCTTATATTTTTTTTCTAGCACTAAACCCTCTGAACTCTCATAAATTAACAAAAGTCGATTATAGATACTCTCTTACAGAGGGCAATAAACCCAAGTGTTTGTTAATGAACGAGAGTTTAAGGGGTTTAATGTCGAAAAAAATATAGGATATAATATAAATTTTTAAAGAGTTTAGGGGTTATCGACGTCGGTTAGCCTAAATAATATTGATGATCTTATCCACTAAATAATTCAACTCTGTGATTATTACTTTATGGAATTTTGAAACAAAATATTTTGATACTTTTTTGTGGGGTACAGAAGACCCATCAGTTCAATTACACAAAATCTATCCATATCATGAGAAAAGTGCACCTAGTCATCATTGGACCACTAAAAATATAACACGTGTTATTTTTAAAATTTACTGTATGTTAAAATTTTAGTGGTCCGTTACACCAATCAGCCGATCGCATCGAAATAGAAGATTAACATGCAAGCACAAATCCACCAAAAATCCACTTCAATTAATTATTCATACTAATATACTATATGATATGGTTCGAGTTAATTGAACTTATATTTTAGACACACCGAAATATTTCTCTAAATCTTGACAGCAAAAGGTTTCAACAAACTAATTAATGAAATAAAATAAATTATTTGTAATTATCCAAAAGATTGTGGTTTGAGTTATATCTTTTTCCGAATAATTAAATAGTTAAAAAATAAAAATAATAATAATAAAAAAGGCCAAACTGAACTCCAACAACAAAAATATACAATCTAGCTTCTTCTTCTTCCTCATCTATATATCCAACTATATATGATCTAAATTAAAAGAAACTGAAAAAAGAGAAAAGAATTTAATTCAAGATGGATGATTATAAATTCAAACCCAGAAGGAAAAAAAAAAAAAAAAAAAATTGAATTAATGAATCAGAAACCATAAAAATAAAAATAAAAACAACAGAACAAAATATAAGCTGTCTGTCTGAATTATATATCTCTCTCTCTTATATTACACAAATCCTGATATATATTATTACAATGCAAAATTAAAGCAGCTGGTAAAGAAATTAATTAAATAATTAAAGACGGGGCGGCAGGCGATGATGAAGAAGAGTTTTTCAGGGAAGAAATCCGATGAAAGGGACAGCGGCGGTGTAAGAGTGATTGGAGAATTCTTGAGGTGTCACGTCGTGGTGGATGACGATACTCACTGCCTCTGCTACGACCATCACGAACTCAATAGCCATTTTCACCAATTCAATACACATCCCCAGTCTCTGCACGATCACCATTTTAATCAAATTTAGAAACTCACTGATCAATGATCAACTTCAAATGATGTATGTATGTTCTAGCTAGGAAGGTGGGATTTGATTGATTTTCTTTGATTCTTTGTTTCTTGTTCAAATCTCCGCGTCGCTCACTTTTTCTTTTTCTTTGTGTTTGACGTTTGAAAATTGAAATATGAAAAACTGTGTATATATAGTAGTTTGAATAACAAGATCAAGAAACTAGTTGATTCGTTTAAATGGCCTTTCAAAGTCTCCAAGAGACACCAACCCTTCTCTAATTAGCTAGTCTATCTGATTTTCTTATCTAATCTTCTCTAATTAGCTAGTCTATCTGATTATCTTATCTGATCTTCTCTATCTATCCCTCTTCACTACAATTCTGTCAAATCCATACTAGATTTTAATTTCATTTTACTTGCCCTCGAATCTACTAATCATTGCCTAGAAACCCATACTAGATTTGTTTTTAAAGTATTACCGTAAATTCTTCTAACAGGGTTATTATCGACTAGATTTATTACAATAAATTCTAGGGTGAAATTCATTTTCGTCCCTCTAGTTTGATCTAATAATCAAACTAGTCCCCCGATTTTCAGTATTGTGTTGACAGGTTCCTCTAGTTACCAAAAATCTATATTTTGGTCATTGCCGTCAAATTTTGTTAGGGTTTTCAAAGATACCGTCAAAGTTAAGAGGGTAAAAGTATAAACTTACACCGATTGCTTCTAGAAACATTTTGACGTGGGGCAAGACCTTAAATTGACAAAATAAAACACAAAATAAAATAAAATAAAATTCATTTAATTAATTTTAATATTTAATTACAAATAAATTGACCGTAAATTATAAAATACAAAATAAAATTCATTTAATTAATTTTAATATTTAATTACAAGTAAATTTATTTTTTATTTTGACAAAAGGAGACCAAAATTTATTTTTTAAAAAGGCACAATTCGTTTTTCTTTCAAAATAATAATTCTAATCATGTTTGGGTTTCATCTTTCTTTCTTTTTTTCCTAAGCCTCCATACGCGATTTCTCTCTTCCTCTCTCCGCAGTTTCATCGTTTGGGGTTGGATCTCTCTTTTTCAATCTTGATCTCATCAAACTGGTTTACGAATTGGACTATGGGAGAATCGGGTTTGGAGTTTGATTTTGTTTTGTTTTGTATATTTTCATTTTTGATTTGAATCTTTGGTTGAGAGGAGAAAAAAAAAATTTGGGTGTTGGTGTGGTGGTGATGATGGTAGTCTGAACCTAGGTTCTGGGTTTGGAGTGATGATGGTGGAGAGAACCTTGGTTTGGGTGATGGCTGATTCACGAGGTTGTGGTGTTGGGATTTTTGCGGTGGCTGCCAGCGATGAGATCTTTCCAAATTTCATGAAATCTAGAAATTGTTTGTAGAGATTTGGAAATTTCCAAATCTCTTCAAGCCTTTTTTTTTTTGTTTTTACTTTGTTTGTAGAGAACTAGAAAGAGATCTTCAAAAGCTTCTTAATTTTTCGTTTTTATTTTGTTCAAGAAATCTAGAATTTTTTTCCAGATTTGAAGAGATCTGGAAATCTTTTCAAAAGATTTTTTTTAATAATAATTTTTCTAAAATGTTTGATTTCCGGTGTTTGTGCTTTAGTTTGGCAAATGTTTGATTCAAACAACAATAAATTTTAAAATTTAAAGATCAAGTTTTTGATTTCCAGTGCTTTTCTCTGAATTCAAACCACACCACAAAACCACAAAATTAGTATCAATTAAGTTTTCAAATCCACCACCACAAAACCACAACCTAAATGAAAAGATTCTTATTCCAAGTTAAACCGTAAAATTTTGTAATGTTCAAGGGTAAAATCGTACATTTAAACCTTTTAATTTAAGTGAAGGGTAACATAATCAATTTAAGGAAGATGAAGCTTTATTTTTTTAATTTATTTATTTGAGATGATATTTTTTTTTTGGTATGGGTGTGGAAGATGAATTTTTTTTAATTAATTTTTTTGTTTTAACAAATTTTTTTTTAATTAAAAAAGAGAGATGGAGGGTAAAAATGTCATTTAATCAATCTGCCACACTTTAAGGGGCAACATAGTCATTTGACCCTCTGTACTTATCAGATTTCACTTTTTCAACGGAAATCCTAACAGTATGACTAAACGAAACAATTCTAAAAACATAGGGACCCGTTTGGCTATTAGGTTAAGCTAGAGGGACGAAAATGAATTTCACCCTAAATTCTAATATCATTAAAGGAAATCCATTCTAGATTTTACTAATTTTTTTAAAGTATTACAGTAAATTTTGATATCATTAAAAAACAACAAATTCTACACGAAATAAGGGTACATGTGAGACCCAAATATCTACTCCTACTATAATATCAGGAAAAAACTCCTAATATATTCTTGTAAAATGTGCATGGTGAAACTTGAACTCTCGTCCACTAATATGAAAGGAACCGATTATACTAAGGGGTGATGTACAAATCCATACTAGATTATCATGGGAAAATAACTATTTCTTAAAACTAAGAGGGTAAAATACGGATATATAGGTCAAACGTCATGGGCGAAAATAGTGATTGCACTATTATATATATTGGATTTAATGCGATTTTGAAGTGGCTCATAATCTTGCTAAGATTGCTCTTAGTTATGAGGGTGAGTTTGTTTGGTTGGAAGACTGCCCCATTGCGGTGGAGAGTCTTGTGTTGGGGCGATTGTCCTCTTTCTTTGTAATAGTTTTGCTTTTGAATGAATCCCTTTAAAAAAAAATTAAAAAAAAAGTAGTTCATTTTATATCTCTTTTTGATAATTAAATTAAAGAAATTCTTCATTTTTTTTTAAAGAATATGGACAAAAATCTTAAGAAACTATGTTGTGTTACGAATTTGAATTCTTGATTTACAATGGTCTTGTTAACGATCTGATACTCACATAAAGTTAATTTCTAGAGTTCGATACTAAATTTATTTATGAGTTCTATGAGATATATTATATATGATGTTGCACTTTGATTAGATTACTGTAGTTAATGGTAAACAATAAAATTTAGCATTACATCTATTATATTGATCATAATGTCTCTGTACAATTTAATTTGTAAAGTTCAATTTATACTACATTTAAAGAGAGTTTTAGATGCATATCATGCATCAAGCATATTTTTCATTCAAACCATGCTAAAATTATTATTTATAGGAAGAATATAATTATTTCTAAAGGTGAGTTCCCATGGAAACTTATTGAAATTGAAATTGTGGCTTGAATTGGCGTGGAGGTTTTAATTTTTATTTATCATTTTTTTTATTACTTAAAATTTTAAATTATTATTTTAGAAAAAAGAACATTGGCAATTTATTATTTTCCCTTATGGTATTAAATTCTCATTTAATCAACCTAACTGTCAATGGAGTCCAAGGGTGTATGTGTAATTAATAGATTATTTGCTGAAGAGTGCAATTTCGCATATATACAAGGGCGGTTAATACAATTTTCCCGATAAGAATTAATCTATTGAGATAGGATCAATTTTTTATAAGATCAATGGAACATATTTTCAATCTACTTGAAAAAATAATAATTACTTTTTAATTAAAAAAGTTATTGAGGAGAGGTTGATGAATGAAAATGACAAATAGCCCTATATAAAATTCCAACATTGTTATTATTATTATTATTATTATTATTATTATTATTATTATTATTATTATCACTATCTATCTTTATAGCCCAAGTTGATAACAAGTATTGGAGAAGGTTCTCCAAATTATTGAGGAAACGACAATAGTCAAGTGTGAAGTCCTTGTCTATTGAATGAATACTATTAAACAACTTAGCCATTATAAAATCATTTGGGAAAAAAACAAAGAGAAATTTTATAATGATCATCATGAAATGGGTCCAATGAGCTACGTAGGCCTCTCCATGTAACACAACAAACGCAAACATTGATGTAGGAGAGTAGTGCCCTTTCACTTGAATAATTGAAATTGTCGATTCGATGTTGGAAAAAGTTTCAATGTGACGGGTGTATACATTTCAAACCACTCATCTTATATCATAGTATATGAATTTTTCATTTGATTGAATATCTCATTCCGTATAACATAATATACATAATTGATAAGTGTGTGGACATATATGCTAAGACACATCGAAAAGAATCATTTCTTTAATGATATATTAGCGAAATTTAATATGAATTAATTTGCATATATTTTATAAAAAAGTATAGTAGGTTTGAAGGTACTTTTTATTAAATTATTTGTCCACATAAATCTTATCTATTAATGATGTTGATTTAACATGCATTTGAAGATTCTGCCTACCTTCCTTGTGAGTGTATATGAATGAAACTTTGAAATCATTAAATTAAAAAAGGCTAGGCAAACAAATAGTAGTCATTGCCATGTCATTATCAGAATCTGTTTTGTTTGCTTATTTTATTAGGTTGCCAACAATATTGAATCTTATATAAACTCCACAACTTTGACTCATTAATTGCATTTTAGTTTGTTTTTATACTTCTACTTGAACTTGAACTTTTGGATCATCTGTTGAACTTCGAGATCAGTTCTGTTGATGAACTTTGAAGGATCCGATCGAGTCCATGCGGCTAATAAACAAAGGAATGGCTATGATTTAATTTAACCTTCACAAATAAACTAATCCTCCATTAGAACCTACTATGTACTCTCTCGACCTCTTGCTTACGCCGACAAAACCCAAATACCTTCATAACCCAATCCATTTATGGGTCTCTTACCTTACTGGTTGAAAACTTCAAAATGAAGCTTCACCATTATTGTTCAAATCATGATATTGTGTACATATAATATCACATTTGTCCATTAAACCGTGAAGTATGAGTAAACCCCTTTCCTAGAGTGAGAATTGTATTCCGGACATTATTTGTATCCAATCTCACTAGATGCCGGCAGACACCTAACCCATAAAACTTTGTCAGCTTAAAAAATAATTTTATATATATATATATATATATATATCCATTTTATATATGATGCACATGAAATTTGAATGATATTCATGACGAAAAAAGCAAATTAAAACGATCACAATTTACTGTTAAGCGACTAGAATCAGGTTAATTATACTTGCTTATTGAATGTTTTTTTTCTTTTCTTTTTGTTCACAAAGTAAATTGTAGTAACTGAGCTAAAAAAAAAAAAAAAAAAAAAAAAGAAGAAGGAAAGAATGGAAGAATATCGGTACGAAAATATTTTAAGATAATAAAAATAATATCGAATAAAATGCTCAAATTTATGCCGTTCATTCTTTTAATTACTCAGTGTAACCAAATCCGGCCCTAAAAGCTCAATAGAGCAATTAGGGTCTAGAATAAATTCTAGATCCCATATTATTACAGGTATATAATCCATCTAATCTATTAATTAGATGTTGTAACTTTATAGTATCCTACTTTATAAGTTCAAGATCTGATCTTCCCCATTAACACGAGACAAGAAAATCTACGGTGCATTGGATACTCCTGTCACTTGAAGATTTAACATGCCAATGTTATGCAAGTTCTAAAAAGTATTTAAAACACAGTGGGGTAAAGAGATACAGAATGAAACTAGATGGAAAATATCATGCATGTGACTTTTAAGATTCGGCATCGATACATGTCAAAATTTTAGTGGACCAATCTGCATACACATTAGCACACAGGCCATTGAAGGAGTCCATTTTTACTCGTCCTTTTTTGATGGGGTGAACATTACCTCTTTATAGATAAATTTACCCTCTCCATGAACGCATGTTATATTTTTAGGAGAAGGGTAATGTTTTTCCCTTTGAAGGGAGATGAACAAAAATGGACTCCCATTGAAAATGTTCTTCCTGTAAACATCCAGCGTGTGAGGTTATTATAACCATGGCAAGATATATTTTGATTAAAAAAAAAAAAAATTATAAGTTCAAAATCCGACCTCCTGTTAACGAGACAAGAAAATCTATGGTGTACGGATTACGGATATATGCTCCCGTCCATTGAAGATTTAACACGTCAATATCACTATACCAGTTCTAAAAAGTATTTAAAACACAGTGGTGTAAAGAGATAGAGAAGGAAAGTAGGGTGGAAAATATAATAATGCATGTGATTTTTAAGAATTAGCATCAATACGTGTCAAAATTTTATTGGACAAGTGGGCCAATCGGCATGCACGTGGGGCATTGAAGATGTTCTTCCTGTTAAAGTGTGTGAGGCTATAACCATGGCAAGATATATTTTGACAAAAAAAAAAAAAAAAAAACATGTTTAATTGCGATCTGCTACATTTCTTTTCATTTGGTATTATCTAAACTACTTTAATTGAAAATATATATGTACATTTCACTTTTTAGTAGGTATTAGGCAAATAGAAGTTAAATTAATCAAATCTCATCTTAATTTGTTAGCATAAAATGGATTAGATAGAATAATTCCATATTTTTCTTACTATGATAAAATAAATAAATAAATAAATAACGTATCAGACCCAAAGAAAATGTTGATTAGAAACTGTTAATGATAATGACAAATAGCCCTATAAAAAAAGACCAACATTGTTATTTTTTATCATCATCTATCTATATTATCCCAATTTGATAACAAGTATGGGAGATGCTTATCCAAATTATTGAGCGAGCGACAAGAGAGCCAAGAGTGAAATGACAATGCAGTCCTTGTCTTATAAATAAATACAATTAAGCAACCTAGCTAGCCATGTAAAATCACCAATGGGAAAAAATGTATGAGAATTTGATAATGAAATGGGTCAAATGAGGTAGGTCTACATGTAACATAACATAACATCCATATATAGTGTCCTTTCACTTGATTGAATGAAATGGTCGATTCGATGATGGAAAAAGCTTCAGTTTTAGTCGTATATGTTCGAACCACTCTTCTCGTATTATATAGTATGAATCTTTCATTTGATTGAATGCCTATTTTTCTTTCTGTATGTATGATATAATATAGGTGGTAATTAAATGCTACAATATAGACAATATAAAATTGGTCCAGTGATATGTTTTTCACACCGATGTTCTAGTATGCAGCCGCCTAAACCGATTAATCGGACCAATTCATCTAGATGGCCAGAAAACGCAGAGAAAAGGTGAAAATTGGACCATTTCCGTGGTTGGTGCGTAATCAAGCATGTGGTCGCGTAATCGGACCAAGCGGGTCAAAACCATTGAGTCCACCATTCTTCTGCACCAAAAATCAGTTGGAATAAGGTGCGGGATCACTGTTTCCGTTGATTGGACCAGCTAGGGTTTGGTCGGCAATGGAGACAGGCGTTAGGTTTAAGATGAAGTTGAGGAAGGTGGGGTGCGTTTAGCAGCGGGCTAGGGTGTACGCATGCTTCACTTGAGTCAGGTTGGGCCAAGGTTTGGGCTCGTGTGTTGGGGCTTGCCTAATGTGGCGTGAGCTCTGATTTGCGTTGCAAATTACGAAACGCCCACTGATCTCTTAAAAAATCACAATAGCTTCAATCTTCTTTCAATAATTACAATTATACCCCTAATTGACCAACTTTATAAATACCTAGAAAGAATTTTGTTTGGATTTATAATTGAAATTTGTTTGCGATTAGATTTTTATGTAGGAAAATAAAAAAAAAATATATATATATATCTAAATTGGCCAACCGATTAATCGCCGACTAATCGGCTTAGGCGCTAGGGGCTGGGTCTCCGCTCGACTAACGTCTAACGTCTAACGTCTAGCGCCTACTAGAACACTGCTTCACACCCACATCACGAGGTTGTGAATTCGAGTTTCTTTTCCTCCCAAACCCCAAATTATTATAATATTTCAAATAAATAATTAATTAATTAATTAAACAATACGATACATTGAAGCATAATTTCTTCTATGGCTAATAAATGCTTTTGTCAAAAGAGTTTTTAGATATTATAATTATAATTCACAAATATTTCATATTATATATACACACACCTTTGAGCAATGTTGAAAATATATTTTAAAAATTCAAAAAATATTTAATATGAAACAGTGGCTTTTACATATATTTTTATAAAAAAGTAGTAGGTTTGAAAGAACTTTTTATCAGATTATTTCTCCACAAATCTTATCTATATAATGATGTTTAGGCTATGTCTGGGATTACTTTTGCTTGAGAAATAATCACTTATTTCTCAAGTTTTAAGTAAATGAGTGTTTGGTAAACTTCCTAAAAACATTTATTTTACAATTTACCCCTCCAATAAGCAACTTCTGAGAAGTTGGTTGGGGGTTGCTTTTTGGAGTAGAAGCTAGCGTATTGCTTATGCAATGTCAAGAATACCCTCACTATTTTTTTAAAAGACAGTATTACCCTCGTATTAAATAATAATATAATAAAAATATAAAAATATAAAATAAAATAAAAAAAAAACAATGGTGGTGGCCACCACCGGAGGTGAGGCTGAAGGAGATCCCTCCATGTCCACCACCGACGACGACACCGACGCCGCCTTGCCTCCCTCGCAGCCGCCGCCTCCGTGCGACAGGACACCACCGTCTGGACAGCAGTTCTCTCTTAGATCTACCCCGCCATTGAGTCTCTCTTCCTCCCACTTTGACAACATCGCTTTTTCTTCTCGATTTCGTCGCCGTTCCATCGTGATTCTGTTGCGCCAGTGATGTTGTTCGGCGATGGAGGAGGAGGAAGCATCCTCCATTTTCGCGATATAGGATGAAATCTCTCAATAATTTCGGTTCGGCATTGGAAACGATGTCGGCGGCGAGGGGAAGGATGGCGACAGTCTCGACGGCGAGGGATGAAGGATGACGGCGGCGAGCGGGAGACGGTGGCGGATTTGGAGCTTGAGTTGCAGAGTTCAAGTGACAATTCTTGAGTGAGTGAGATGACTCAGCCGAGTTGACTTAACAACTTATAAGATGAGCGAGTTGATTCGACGACTCAGTGTTTAGATAAACGAGTTGACTCAGTTATATATATTTTTTTCTGTTTAAATTTCTTATTTATTTCTTTTTATATTCTTTATATTTATATTATTAATGATGTCTATTTTAATAATTTTATTCAATACATTTTCCATATTTTCAAAAGTTCAGCAATTTTAAAATTTAGTTTACCAAACAATTATCAACTTTTTCTTAAATTGATTATTTCCTAAGTAAAGCTATAAGTAGATTTTTTCTTAAGTAAACTAATCCCAAACATAACCTAAGTTAACATGCACTAAGGTTGTAATTACTATATATGATATTTACTTTGAAAGTATTAAAAATAAATAAATAAATAAAAGTTAAGCAAAGAAAATACCATATCATCATCATGTTTCAATATGTTAAACATCATAGCCGATTTTAGAATCTGTTCCGGTTAAGCTTATTTTATCACTAATGTTAGACAACCCAAAAATGTAGTCTCAATTTCAATCCAAATGATGTGGCAAGTGATTTTTTCATTAACTACATTATCTCATGTTATGTATGGTGATGACAACTCACTTACCACATCATTTGAGTTAATTATTTCAGAATCTGTTTTGGTTAAGCTTATTTTATTAGGCTGGCAAAATTGAATCTTATATAATTCCAAAACTTTAATTTCATTGTTTGTATCTAACATGACAAGAGGGGTTTTTGATTTAAGTTTAATTAGTCGTCATTCAATTATATGAAGTGTTAATTACAATATCATACCCTGATGTTTTGCAATAATGAACATATATTCGACATTTGTCTTTATTACCGAAACGTACCATTGACCAATTTGACCGTAATTAAAGATGACGATTGACCATCATTGACCATTATTGCATTATAAAATGACCTAGTTACCCTCCTTCAAAATTTTATCAATTTTTATAAATAATATTTTATCAATAATTCAACTATTTTTCTTTAATAGATTTAAAAAAGCAATAAATAATAATAATAATAATATGATATATAAAAAATAAAATTTGTGTTTCCGAGACTTGTTCTGTGTATCCGAGACTTATTTGTATTTTCAAGACTTATCTTATAATTTCTAAGACTTATTTTGTATTTCCAACACTTATTTTATAGTATCCAGGATTTATTTGACATTTTTACAATTTTCGAGACTTTTTAGGTAAAAATAAAAATTTTTAATACTATTTTTTTTCATCTTCTTCATCGACCTCTAACGGATGTCGATTTCCAAGACATATTTTTAATTTTTGAGACATATTTTGTACTTATTAGGCATTTTTATAATTTTCGAGACTTATAATCTTCTTCATCAACCTCCAATGGAGGTCTATTCCATCTCTATTGATGGAAGAGCTCCATTGGTCCTCCATCAATGGAAATTTTTGAAAGAAAAACAAATTCAAACCTTAAGATGACAAAAAAAGCATAAAAGAATATGGTTAAGATATTTTTTTCAATTGATGCTATTTAAACTTAACTTATTAAACTAGTATTACTCTTAAAAGTCAATAAAAAAAAAAGGTGGTATTTCTATTTATTTCCACTTGTTTTTAAAACTAATATATAGTTTAAAAACAGTATACATAAGTTTGGTAATTTTATTGCAAAAATGCTGAGATTAGTTACAATGATTATAATAGACATAATTTTAGAACAATATATTTTTTTTCATTACTTATATAAATTAAATAAATATTTAAAAATAATGGGCCTAAATGGCACCATTTTGAAGTTGAGTTTTTAGAATAACATCAAGATAAAAACTTCAGTTTAAATAGCACTTTTTTTATTTTTTTATTTTTTTTACATAATTGATTTCCAAGAATGCCCATTTTTACTTATTATTATTATTATTAATGTTTTATCTTTCTTAACCTCTGTTTCTTCCACCACTAAAACGAACTCTCTCTGAAAAACGAATTTTCTTGAAGTTTCTCTTCCACCACTTTTAATGTTTTATCATTCTTCCATTGGAAGTTTCAGGTTGAACTATGTTCGACCTCCAACGGAGGTTTCAATGATGAAGATGAAAAAAAAATCATTTTTGTTCAAAAAGTTTTGGAAATTACTAAAGTCTCGGAAACTACCAAAAAAGTTTCAGAAACTACCAAAAAGTCTCGAAAACTATCAAAAAGTCTCGGAAACTATCTGAAAAGTCTTGAAAATTATAAAATAAGTTTTAAAAAATATAAAATAAGTCTCTGAAACACAAAAATAAGTCTTGGAAAAAAAAAAAAGTATGAGACGTGTGTGTGTGTGTGTTTTTTAAGGATATTTTTGGCAGATCCACACTTTATGTTCTATTTAAACTTAAGTTATTAAAACAGTAATGCTCTTAAAATTACACATTGAAAAAATATCATTTAATTTTTGAACCTGTTTAGGCCCTAAATTTAATTATCTAAAAATTATATATTAATATATGAGAGAATTTCATTTAGGTCCCTAATTTTTTGTAATATATCATTATTTTTTATCAATTTATACTTTTTTAGTTTGCCTGATCCTTAATTATTTTAAAAAACACTTTAATTTGGTCCGGTTAAATTTTTGTCAGTCAAAGACTCAAAGCTAACAGGAGAGGTAAAAGACATTTTTTTTCTTCTATGTTTATTAATTGAGTTACGATGGCCACTTTTTCCTTCAATCTTATAAAATTGATGCTTGTGGAATTCAAATGGAGGACTAATACTAAGGGTTCAAGAATTTTTTATCACTATTTGGGGTGGTTCTTGTAAGAATATCACCACTTTACTAATTCAAGTTTAAAATGCATCTATTTAGGTGACCAGACAAAAATATCCTTATTTTGTCGGTTTGTGTCTTTTCAAACCTAGATAGAAAACAGTTGACAGAGAGAGAGAGAAAACATCAGTTGTAAGGAATACACTTGAAAACTTCACGACGAACTCACCGGCGAACAATAAAAACCACATCAAAACAACAACCTTAAGCTGGTTGTGTGGATTTTGAATCTAATTGAAAAGGTTCGGAGACAAATTAAAAAGGCTCGGAGACTATTTACAAAGTCTCGGAGATACCAAATTAAAAAAAAAAAAAAAAAAAGGTAATGGTTAAAAAGGCTCGGAAAAGACTCGAACAATGTATGAAAAGTCTCAGAGAACTGTGGAAAAGACTCAAATACAACAGTTCTCTGAGACTTTTCATACACTGTTCGAGTCTTTTCCGAGCCTTTTTAACCATCAACTTTTTTTTTTGTAATTTTGTATCTCCGAGACTTTGTAAATAGTGTCCGAGCCTTTTCAATTAGATTTAAAATTCACACAACCAGCTTAAGGTTTACAAAAGACTCGAAAAACAAAATGAAAAGGCTCAACAATGGAAGATTCAAAACTAAAAAAATCTTCACCCCCACGAGCTAACTGGGCAGTTTGACCACCGCAAGCTCACCGGGGAGCTCGACCTCCAAATGCGTCTGCGTAATGCCACTAAACTAATTATCCAATGATGTTCAACCTCCATTGGATGTCTATTAAACAGACTTCTATGAAGAATATGAAAGAATAATAAAAAATTAAAAAAAAAAAAACTTCAAAGTACGAGAATGTGTATAAAGTAAGGGTATTTTTGTCCGTTCACGATAATAGGTGTCTTTTAAACTTAAGTTTAAAAGTCATCTAAAGTGATGACTTTTAAACTTAAGTTATTAAAGTGATGACTTTCTTACAAAACCACTTTAAAAGGGTGACATTTCCCACAATTTCTACCTAATAAAAATTTAACTTGTGTACTCAAATTTAATTTTTTTTCTTAAAAAAAAAACTTTAAATAATTTAACAAAAAATAAAACAAAGTGGAAAGAATAAATAACATAAAATTAAAAAATAAAAATAAAAAGATTTGAATACCAAGCTATCGTTCTTGTTATTATTGATTTTGTTATTGTTGTTCTTGCCACTTCTTGGTTCTGTCTTTGCATTATTGCTGCCTCTCTTGCCTTTTAGCATTTGATATGGGTTAGTACGTTAGGTAGATGGAGATCCATCTCAATCTTTATCGGTATGCGAAGTAAATCTACAAATGTAGGGATATCCACTTCTGGTAAATGGAGACCTTTATTTATTTTTTCTTTTTTCTTTTGTATTTTTTATTTATTTATAATTTCTTGCCATTTGTCATCGTCATAAAAGCTCATGAAGTAAATTATCAAAATAATTCCATTAATTTTGACTAATGTTTGACTAATGTAGAAAACAAATTGATGTATTTTTAAAAATTTAGATACCCCACTAACTAAAAATGAAAAGACCAGTAAGAAAGAGATTAATCATGAATAGTTAAGGACCAAATGAAAATTCCCCATTTTTTATTTTTCCTTGTTAAGTTTTTTTCTTTTTTAAATTTCTTGCCATTTTTTTTTTACACAAACGCTTATGAAGCAAATGACCAAAATAACCCTAGTTTCATTAATTTTGACTAGGGATGTCAATGGTAGGGGTCATGACAGGTTTTCCATTTCCATCCACAATCTCAATTTGTATAATAAATACCATTCCCGGTGAATATTCGTCATAAAATAAATGGTGTGGGTATGGAGATTCTCCATTAGGGGATCGGTTTCTTGCTACATATTATCACCATCTCATTAATGTATTTTTTTTAATGATTTTTTTAATATAGATCATATCAAAATTATTGAACAATATGAAAATTATAATACAAAGTACCGGTAACAATTAACAAACTCTAAATCAATTGTAGATAACACAACTCATTATCAATCCCATAACACATCTCATGAACAAACTCTAAAAGGAGAGAGAAAATTACACCGAAAGTTGCAGTTTTATATCTCCTTTGTAAGGGGGCAGAGCAGTTTTATATTTGCTGGTATATATACATGAATATTGGACGACGTTCTTCAATATATATATATATATTACATGAAATTAAGGTATATTACAGCTCTCAACAAAAATTAGCATTCTAAATTAAAAAATGGGTCAGGCTATATATAATGATGTTAGTAGTAATTATGTACTCCTTGTATATTTAATTATTTATAATGTTGTTAGTAGTAATTATATATAATGTATATATGAGTATGCATATTATACTGTTAAAAGTGTTTTTAAATAGTTAAACACAATTTTTTATATATATATCTTATACTGTAAACAAAAGAAAAAAAAAAAAAAAACTAATTTTTGGTATTGGGAGAAATTATATTATGTAAATCCCCCTGACAACTAACAAATTGGTATAATGTTGGCACTTGACAGGTTTGTTAGTTGTTGAAGCACAGTTTTTGGTGCAAAGCCACAACATTGAAGAATGCAAAGAACACAAGTGCAAGCAGGGCACTCCTCACTATATCGAGAATCAGTGTAGCTGCATCGTTGAAACCATCTTAGCTGATGCCTTCGAATATTGTAATTCCGATAAAGTTTGCAAATGTAAATTTCCTAGTTGCGAACACCCGTGTTTAGAACATACATGTATTGGCGACTGTGGTGGTGCTTAAGAAATAAATATCTCATTGCCTAATACTATATTAAGATGTCTATTTTAAATTGCGTGAAAGAATATTATTAACATACCAAATAATTTTGAATTAATTATATCCTTGCTTTCTTGATTAATATTTTTCATATAAGGGTCAGTTTAGTATTACTTTTAAAATCTGCACCAACTTAATAATTTAAGTTTTAATAATACCTAAAGTATTGATTTAACAAAATACCCTTAGAATGGAATCATAAAAATAAGTCTCACGCTTTTTGTATGCCGATAAAACCCAGATACCTTCAAAACCCAATCCATTTAAGGTCTCTTGCCTTATTGATTGAAGATTTTAAAATGATGTTCCACCACTAGGGTTCAAATCCTGATATTGTGTAAATATAATATAACATTTGCCTATTAAACCGTAAAGTATGAGGAAACCTCTTTCCTAGAGTGATAATTGTATTCCAGACTGTGCTTATATCCAATCTCACTAGGTCTCGACAGATACCTGACCCATAAAATTGTGTCAGCTTAAAAAAAAAAAAAAAAAAAACTAGATCCCTTGTATGATGCACATGAAATTGGAATGAGATTCATGACTAATAAAGCAAATTAAAACGGTCACAATTTACTTTTAAGTGACTAGAATCAGTTAATTATACTTGCTTATTGAATTTTTCTTTTCTTTTTGTACACAAAGTAAATCGTAGTATTCGTGCTATAAAAAAAAAGAAAAAAAAAAAGAATGATACGGTATGGCTTTTGAAAGAATCAAAAATATTTTTTTAATGTTAGAAGCTATTTTGAATTTTTTTTTTTTTTTTGGTAAAACTCAAAATAGTTTTTTAATATATGAATTGTTTCAATTATCCTTTACACTATGTTTGATAGGAGGGAGGGAACATATGAGGGATGGATGAAGTAAGAGGGAGAAAGAGTAGGAGAGATGGAGAGGATAATATATATCCCTCATGTTGTTTGGTATTGAAAAGAGAGTTGAATGGATGGATTTGTATTAAATTTATAAAATTACTATATTACCCATAAAAAATTAGGAGCAATGCAAAATTGGAGGGCATTATGGTCATTTCCCTCCCATTTTGCTCTCCCTCCTCTCATCCCCCATATTTGGAAGGATGCAAAATTGTGGGTCCGGATGGATCCCACCTCCCTCCTCTCATCCTCTCCTTCCTCTCATCCCTCCAAACAAATGAGGGATTTTATCTCTCCCTCCAATCCTCTCTCTCCCTCCAATCCTCTCCCTCCCTCCATTTCTCCATCCAACCAAACGAAGCCTAAAAGTCATTTTATGTCTACTTGGAGAAGCCTAAAATTTGGGCTTTTCCAAAAAGTTTTTTTTAGCTTTTTAAAAACATATAAATCGTCTCTACCACCCTTTATAAATTTGAGATATTTCACCATAACTCTTTCATTATAAATATATTGTCAACACCTTTTTTGTAATTCACTCAACCAAAAACTATTTCTAAAAATATATTATCAACACATTTTTTTTTTGTAATTTACACAATCAAAAACCTTTTTTGTTTGAAGCTTGACTTATTAGAAGCTCTACTACAAAAAAAGATCTACTCTAACTCTATTTGAAAAGCCATACAAAATACACATAGAATAACCGAAGAATATAGGTACGAAAATATTTTAAGATAATAAAAATAATATCGAATAAAAGGCTCAAATTTATGCCGTTCATTCTTTTAATGACTCGTATAACCATATCCGGCCCTAAAAGCTCACTAGAGGAATTAGGATCTAGAATAAATTTCTAGATCCCTTATTATTACGGGTATATAATGCATCTAATCTATTAATTACATATTGTAACTTTATAGTATCCTAAATTCCTACTTTATAAGAATTATAAGTTCAAGATCTGATAGAGAAAGAAACTAGGGTGGAAAATATTATGCATGTGATTTTTAAGAATTGGCATCGATACGTGTCAATATTTTAGTGGCCGTGTGGACCAATCTGCATGCACATACTCACATCGGATATTGAAGATGTTCTTCCTGTTAACATCCAATGTGTGTGAGATTATAACCATAGCAAGATATATTTTGATAAAAATAAAAAATAAAAAAATTGTTTAATTGCGATTTGCTATGTGTGGTACCCAAAAATGGCCCTTAGACCTAACGCTTGAGCCCCTGGTCAATACTATTTTGGATCCGGTTTAGGCCCACGTGATCCAGGTCGAACCAAAGACTTTTAATGCTCGGTGTAGGCTATTTTGACTCAAATCACTCAAGCAAATTGCCATCTAATAACAGAGGCAGAGTTTGAATGAGTCGTGGATCCCTTATCCCATGAAATCTAGCCAAGATTTCAAGGATAAGATCCTTCATAGAGTCACAAACCAATGGGTTCAAAGACTCCTATAAATGGATCCTTCCTCTGACTGGAGAAGGATCGAATTTTTATTAACAACAAAAGCTTTACCCGTGTTTTGAAACTCTGCCAATATCGATACTCAGGCTACTAGAATTCTTTGTTTTCCTCATTCCTTACGTTCAATCTACAACAGTTTCCCTTGAATCCATACTCAACAATATCACGCTCAGCCAAAGCAAAATAAGGCTAAGAACAATCCCCACCTTTTCTCCTTTTTTATTGTTTATTTCCATCGTTTTTGTAGGTTGATAGAGCTGTCGACAACCTTGGTTCGACAAGGATTAGACAGTTGCTAGGGCCTAGTTCAAATCCAGCCCAATCCACATCAATTGTAGATCAACCATCTACACTATGTACATTGCTTTTCATTTGGTATTATCTAAACTATTTTAATTGAAAATATATGTACATTTCACTTTTTAGTAGGTATGGGGCAAATAGAAGTTAAATTAATCAAATCTCATCTTAATTTGTTAGCATAAAATGGATTAGATAGAACAATTCCATATTTTTCCTACTATGATAAAAATAATAATAATAATAACATATCATACCCAAAGAAAATGTTGATTAGAAACTGTAATTAATGATAATGACAAATAGCCCTATAAAAAAGACCAACTTTGTTATTTTTTATCACCATCTATCTATATTAGCCCAATTTGATAACAAGTATGGGAGATGCTTATCCAAATTATTGAGCGAGCGACAAGAGGGTCAAGACTCGAGTGAAATGGCAATGCAGTCCTTGTCTTATAAATAAATACAATTAAACAACTTAGCTGGCCATACAAAATCACCAATGGGAAAAAATGATGAATGAGAATTTTGATAATGAAATGGGTCAAATGAGGTAGGTCTACGTGTAACACAACATAACATCTATATATAGTGGCCTTTCACTTGATTGAATGAAATGGTCGATTAGATGATGGAAAAAGCTTCGGTTTCGATCGTATATGTTCGGGCCACTCGTTTACTAATATATAGTATGAATCTTTCATTTGATTGAATACTACCTATTTTTCTTTTTGTATTACATAATATAAATGGTAATTAAATGCTACAATATAGATAAGATAAAGTTGGTTCAATAATATATCCTCATACCCACATCACGAGGTTATGAGTTCGAGTCTAGCTCTCCCCTTTCCTCAAACCTCAAATTATTATAATATTTCAAAATAAAAAATAAAAAATTAAACACCAACAATACATTGAAGCATAATTTCCTCTATGGCTAATAAAAGCTTTTGTCAAAAGAGTTTATTATTATTTACTAATATTTCATATTATATATATATATATATATATATATATTTATACATTTGAGCAATGTTGAAAATATATTAAAAAAATTCAAACAATATTTAATATGAAACAATAGCTATTACATATATTTTTATAACAAAGTAGTAGGTTTGAAAGCACTTTTTATTAGATTATTTCTCCACAAATGTTATGTATATAACGATATTTACTTTGAAAGTATTAAAAAATAAATAAATAAAAGTTAGGGAAAGAAAGAGCTATACCATATCATTATCATGCTTCAGTATGTTTAACATCATATCCGATCTAAGAATCTGTTTTGGTTAAGCTTATTTTATTAGGCTGGCAAAATTGAATCTTATAAAATTCCAAAACTTTAATTTCATTGTTTGTGTCAAACATGACAAGAGGGATTTTTGATTTAAGTTTAATTAGTCATCATTCAATTATACGGGTTAATTGAAATAACATATCATGATGTTTTGCGATAATAAATACATATTCAAAATTTGCCTTTATTACCGAAACATACCATTGACCAGTTTGACCGATGTTAAAAATGACGGTTGACCATTATTACGTTATAAAATGACCAAGTTGCCCTCCGTCAAAATTTTATCAATTTTTATAAATAATATTTTATCAATAATTCAACTACTTTTCTTTAATAGATTTAAAAAGTAAAAAAAAATAATAATAATAATAAAAATATGATATATAAAAAAATAAAATACCAAAAAAATATAAAAAATAACTATCAGATGAATAAATTTTTCAAAAAGTAGCAATAAAAAAAAAAATTAAAAACTCTTTAAAAAAAAAATGAAAAAATAACAATAATCTTTTTGTAAGTAACAGTAAAAAAAACAATTGAAAAAAAAAAAAAAAAATCAGAAATACTAAGAGGGAAAAAAATATCGAATGGCTAATGTGGTTCACCACCCAGATTCAGACTTCCATTTTCTTAGCCATAACAACAATCCATTTTCTTCCATTTTCTGTCGATAGTCAATACTGATTGGCAGATTGCAATGTTATATGCTTTCTATTCTATAAATTAAGAGAATGGTTTTGCTCACCCACACTAACTAGGGTGAATCATTACCCCCCACCCCATGTGTTACCATATGTCCCTAACTCTGAGTTAACTTTGGACTTTGGGTTAAGTTAAAGATACATGTCAACAATTTGGATGGGAGGTAATGGTTTACTTCAGTTAAAGGAGATGAACAAAGTTGCACTTATAAATTAATTACCTCATTCAAGTAATAACAGTTTCTGGCCCATGTATTAAATTAATAACCTAGCTAAATATATAAGGTTTCTGAAATAAATGCGCTTTGGTCTACACATCAAATAATAGTTGAGAGGACGGAAGATGTTTTTAATATTAATCAATTTTTTTTTTTTTTAAATCCTTCAAATCTCAATGAATATATACATTAATAATTGATTTTATACATAAAAGAAATAAATATAACACATAAAAAATCATAATACATGTTAATGAACTTTTTACTTGACATCTTCTATCTAACAACTTCAGTTTTTCTCAATTTAACTCTTTCTCAAAAAAATACATTTAAAATCGCTTGGTTTTTCTTTATACTTAAACCGAACTCAACATCGTTCTTAATTTTTTACAACGCATACACCGTATTTGGTACATATATATATTATATGTATATGATATATATATATATATATATATACAGGGGATTACCAATGAAATATTTATTGTCCGGGATATTATATATATATATATGTCTTTTTTTTCCTCATTACATACTAGCATTACAAAGAAGAGTTGGGATCCTTTTTTTTTTTTTTTTTGACATTCTTCAAGTGTAATTCAAATATCAAATTGTATGAGAGAGAAAAAAGTGAACCAATCTTGACCATGTATTTTATATTTTGCTTATGTGTCATTGGATTATAGAAAGTCAAGGAAAAACAAGTCAATGAGAGGATTTTGATCCTATAAAAAAAACTCATTAGCTATCAATAGTTGAATTTATCTTCTTTTGTTTAGTCAATATTTATAATGCTTAATTAATGGTTTACAAACTCGCACACTAAATTTATAAATTTAGTGTGCAATGTAGAGAAAACTTTTGATTTTCCATTTTTCCTCTTCCGTGCACTTTGATATAATAAAAGTCAATATAAGATATACGAGTCATTGATTAAGAATAACAAAAATTTTATATGATTCATGATGATATTATTTGTTTAATTTTTTAATAATAAAATGACACTAATAATGGACTACTCAATAATATAAAATACATTGTAAAATTTATGCATAAACAATTATTTAAATTTGTAGTTCAAAAAAAAAAAATATTTAAACTTACCAATGATTTAATTCTATAATGTTAAAAGCCATAATATTATGTGCCTTTTTACCACTTACTTTGAACAACAAAATATTTATACTTCAATTAAATTTAGGGTAAATTGCAATAAAATACCTTCACATCTCCTATATCAATGTCATATTGAACTTTTACCGTAATTAAGAGAAGATACCTTTGACCATTTTGACTCTAACAGCGGACTTAATGACGTTAGGGCAAAAAGGACTTTTTGAAGCAACTAAAGTAAAAATATATTTATATTTAACTATTAAATACTAATACTTCAAAAAAAAATTATAAAATAAATTGAAAAAACATTATCAACAAGACAACATATAATAAATATTTGTTTTGAACAAAAAAATAATAAATATTAATAGCAAACAATTGAAAAAGTTAAAAAATAAAATTGCAGATCTGATGCAAAATGGAGTTGCCTAGATCTCACACTAATTGAAAAACAATTTTGAATTGTGGCGATCTCCTCATCATCCAAACCATGTGCGGTCTTACACCAAATTTTCTCCATTTTGGAGGAGATGTTGGTGTGGCGGTAAAGCTTTGGTGGACGGGGCACAACACCTATGTTGCAGCAGCAATGGGAGGGCGCGGCAACTGCGGCTTCGACGTCAGTTGTAAATGGAGTTAGTGATGGTTTCATTGGTTTGGGTGAGTTTGTTGTGATACTATGGGTTAATGTGTTGGTGATGGTGGGGATTGTTGGACATACAGTGAGGATTTTGTGTGGTTGGGTGTTGAAGATTTGATGAAGAACAATCATAAAATGATGGGGAGTTGGAGAATCTCTGATACTTATTTTATTTATTTTCTATTTGTTATTTCTAGATTTAAATTTTTATCGCAACCTTTTGATTTTTGTTATTTTTTAATTTTTTTATCATTTATTAAAATAATTTATAAGATATTAATGAAGGGTAATTTGGACATTTTCATCTCAGAGTTAAGTTCACCTTTAAAGTTAACAGTTTAACCACCAGTCAAAGGTATCTTTTTGTAATTAAGAAAAAAGAGCAATCTAACAATATATAGGCAAATGTAGGGGTATGTTACTGCAATTTACCCTTAAATTTAAATAAATACATTATATTCATGTAATATTATCAAACCTTAAGGGCTATTTATATAATTGACCTTATATATATATATATTAATTTTTTTTTCTTTTTCTTTTTCTTTTTTCAAGAGGGCTGTAAGGCTGTCCGAGCTACAACCCAGGGCAGCCCTCTCATTGTTCCGCCCTTGTATATATATGTATAATTTTTTTATTGTCAGTTTGTCATGATATAAAATATATCAGGACGAAGAATGTGGACTATTAGATTTACATACTTTGATTCAAAATGTATACACTTGTTAAAACTTCTCAATAATTTATGGTCCATATTTTTCGTCCAGATATATTTTATATTAGAACAAATTGATAACTGTATATATGTATATGTTAATTTTATGAGTTTCATGTATGCATATATAAACTTTTGATCATATCCATTTTTTTTTTTTTTTTTTTTTTTTTTTTTTTTTTTGAAAAAAGAATTCATTAAACAAAGTAGGATTACAAAAGAGTTGGACAGTCGCCCATAACAACTGGAGCCAGAAAAGGAGATAGGCGGGGGCCGACAGGGGCCATGACACCCCCCCTCCCCAACCAACCAACCAACCAAAATATCTTCAATAAATTTTTCATGTATAAAATTGTTATAATGTGTTATATAGATAAGGATATCTCTGAAATTGTTATAAGTCGTTAAAAGGTGTGGAAATCGTTCACACCTCGCGTATGTTCAACTCTTTCACGGATAACTTGGCCAAGATGGGGGTCCAATTCTTGTGATGATTTCCTTCATTGGATGTAATTTTTGTTGTAGTTTTTGGTATGTGGTTTCTAGTCGGGGTGCCCCTTAGGCATGTTATGTCCCCTGTTTTTTCTTTTTGCCTTGCGGTTGTGGTCCTGCTAGCTGTCTTTTGTTTTCCTGTGGCTGTGCCTGGGCTGTTTGTTGTTTGGTGTGGCTTCTTTGTGTTTTCTTTTTCGTTTTTCCGGCCTTCGGGGTTTGATGTGATGCATTATCATCACCCCCCCCCCCCCAAACCAAAGTAGGATTACAAATGAGTTGGGCAGTCGCCCATAACAATTGGAGAGAGAGAAGGAGATAGGCGGGGGCCGATAGGGGCCATGACCCCTCCCCCCCCAACCAAAATATTTTCAATAAATTTTTCATGTATAAATTTGTTATAATGTGTTATATAGATGAGGATATCTCTGAAATTGTTATAAGTCGTTAAAAGGTGTGGAAATCGTTCACACCTCGCGTATGTTCAACTCTTTCACGGATAACTTGGCCAAGATGGGGGTCCAATTCTTGTGGTGATTTCCTTCATTGGATGTAATTTTTGTTGTAGTTTTTGGTATGTGGTTTCTAGTCGGGGTGCCCCTTAGACATGTTATGTCCCCTGTTTTTTCTTTTTGCCTTGCGGCTGTGGTCCTGCTAGCTGTCTTTTGTTTTCCTGTGGCTGTGTCTGGGCTGGGTTGTTTGTTGTTTGGCGTGACTTCTTTGTGTTTTCTTTTTCGTTCCCTCCCCCCCGAATATTATCAATTGTTATAATTTGTTATAATGTGTTATATAGATAAGGATATCTCTGAAATTGTTATAAGTCGTTAAAAGGTGTGGAAATCGTTCACACCTCGCGTATGTTCAACTCTTTCACGGATAACTTGGCCAAGATGGGGGTCCAATTCTTGTGGTGATTTCCTTTATTGGATGTAATTTTTGTTGTAGTTTTTGGTATGTGGTTTCTAGTCGGGGTGCCCCTTAGACATGTTATGTCCCCTGTTTTTTCTTTTTGCCTTACGGCTGTAGTCCTGCTAGCTGTCTTTTGTTTTCCTGTGGTTGCGGCTGTGCCTGGGCTGGGCTGTTTGTTGTTTGGCGTGACTTATTTGTGTTTTCTTTTTCGTTCCCCCCCCCCCCTCCCCTCCCGAATATTATCAATTGTTATAATTTGTTATATAGACAAAGATATCTCTGACCTATCACATTGATTTTTTAATTATAAACATAATTATTACCCTTTAAAGTCCGGTTCAACCAATATATCTAAGAAAGTTTGATGTAAGACATCATTAGCAGCTATGAGCATTTGACCATAACCGTTTTAAGAAGAAATTATTCATATGTTCCTAGTTACTAATGTATTTAATGAATAGATATCATGAAGATTATTAACTATGACTACTAAGAAATACTGGAGGTGATAGATTATTTACTAAAGTAGTAAGTTCATTTTGTAAGACATGCAACATAGATGTTCCATATATTAATGCTCGTTACATTGCAATATGAGCTCGAACTCACCATCAACAAAATAAGTTTACAATTAAACAGTATTATTGGATATTTATATATTTTATGTCGCAATTGATTCTCAATTATAAAAATTAAATATGAGTATATATTCGATTATAAATGATTTTTTAGATTTTAAAGAGTGTCATTTTGATTCATAAAATTTATGTTTATTTTATTTATTAATTTAAACGGTATTATATTTGTTTTTTTTTTTTTTAATAATTTAGTTTTTAAATATTAATATATTTGTCTTGCACAAACTTGAATTTATTTTGTCTTGGCCCCTCTAAAACCAAAATCCCGACTTCACCCCTGACTGGAGCCACACAAAGCAGCACCTCCCCCATCCAAAACAGATCGATATCAAACCCATTTTAACTAACCTATGAGCAGCCATATTGGCCATCCTACGAACAAAAGCTATAGAGCAACTAAGATTGCAATCTAAAAAATGAATAAATAAAAACGTTGTTTTTTATCCATTGTTTAGCTATTTACAAGTATTTTGGAATAAAAAATGCATGTACAAATATTAAAAACATATAACTCTTTTTCAATTAATAAATATTTATTTATTGATAAATAAATAATCCCTTAACCCTTTAAAATAATAATTTTCCTTAATCGCAAAAGTATTATTTTTGAGGAAATTTACTGTAAATTATAATATAATTTTTTGAAACATTCAACGGAAGTGCTGTACACACTACTATTGTGTATAAATTTAAGTTATAATTTTTATATCTTGTACAGATAATTTCAATAGCAGTGTTATACACACAACACACTAGAGTAATGTGATCATATCATATGAATAACTAATTTTGTTATTAGTAGGATTCGAACTGTTGACTGTGAGTAATTTATCCAAACTTTAAACTCGTTCATTTATTAGATGAACTACGCTCATGAGGCTGTATGAATAACTATTTTAAATACAAATAAAAAGCACAAGAACGAACAGATCATTCGATTATATTTAACCTTTTCTTGTAACTTTAATAGTATCAACTTCTAATAAATTACTTTACAATTGTTCTTAATCATGCTTCATGAGTTTAATGTTGAAATTAAATGACAGAAATTCAAATTAAATTTTAAAGGATAATTAAAAAGAGAAAATTTAAATTTGATAGCCGTGTGCCACGTGGTGGTCCACAGCTTAAAGCACATATAAATACATAAAGGCTTATAGCCGTTGAAATTTGAATTTTACACCATAATTACAAAAAGCCCTCATCATTTTTTTCCCTTTTGATTGATTTTACCAAAAAGCCCACGCAAATTCAAATCTCAAAACCGCGGCAATACGCTCACCGTCCGTCATTTCAAATCTAGATGAATCTCAACCGTCCATTTCCACCAGATTTCAGCTAAAATTTCAAACCCTGAAAAAACCCCAGAACACACAGAGAGAGTGAGAGAGCGAGAGAAGTGAGTGAGTCACTGAGTTCAAAACGAAGAACTCGGTTCAAAAAATCTACACGAAATTTGAAAAAAAAAAAGAGTTAATTCATTCAAGATCTGTTATAGTCTTCGATTTTGGTATATGTTATAACTGATTTTTCTAGCTCACTGTTAGCTTGAAAGAATTGCAGGAAATCGATTGGGGATTTTGTTTCTTAGCTGCAGTTTCAGGTCTGTTGATACAAAATCTTCATTTGCTAGATTTTTACATTTCAATTTTTGTTTTTGTTTTCGTTTTTTGGGTTTTAACATTTGATTTTTGTACTGGCAGAATGTTGAGGGACTTCAAATTCTTGCGGCGAAATTCGTCTAAGAACGAAGAAATCGAGAACGTTCCGGTGAACCCTAAAGACTCTTCGGGTTCTCAATCGACCTTCACAGATTCATCATCCAGGCCTCCACTCAACACATTAAACCCTAAAATTGAACAAGAAGCATTAACTCGCGCTAGAATTGATAGAACCCCAACAAAGCCAGTGAAGCCCAAAAATTCCGATCACACGTTGCCACTTCGAACTCCAGATAAGCATGGAGTCAGTTACTCATCAAAGCATCGATTTGGCTGGGCTAATAAGAACGAATCCAGCATGGGAAGTGCTAACGAATTGCGCGATGATTTGAGGAGTACGATGACTCCTAGAGGGACAAGGGCGACGGCGGGAAGGGCCACTCCGAGTTATAGTGAGAGTAATTCCACGCAAAGCACGCCAACGAAGAGTGTGAGCAAGCCTCCAAATTCGGGGTTCAGGAGTAAATTTGATTGGAATGGAAATGGAAGTGGAAATGGAAATGTTCGTTCTGGGAATTTTGCTGCCTTGTATAAAGGAATTCCAAGCTCTAGTGGGCAGGCCACCTTTGTTAACACAGTTGAAGTACCTCATTTTGATCTCAAAGAAGACCCATCTTTCTGGATGGATCACAGTGTACAGGTATTATAAGTTTTGTTGGTATCAATTTGCAATCTGATTTTCTTGTATTTGGTGAATGAAGGGTATTTAGAGTTTGTAGTTGATTTTTTGTGTGTTTTACGAAATGGGTATGTTGAAATTTGCTATTATATTTTGATTAAAGACAGAAGAACTAAAAGGGGTCCTTATGGTGTTATCAAATGGCTTTTGGTGATTACTTATGGTGATGGGATTGAAATTTACAGGTTCTTTTACGTGTGCGTCCTCTCAATAGCATGGAGAAGAGTACACAAGGTTATAACAGATGCTTGAAGCAAGAAAGTGCTCAAAGCATCACTTGGATTGGGCAACCAGAAACTCGATTCACTTTTGACCACGTTGCATGTGAAACAGTGGACCAGGTGTGGGCTGGAGACAAGCAAACGGTTTAATTGGTAAATTGTTTTCGCTTTCTTTTTCAAATTTGTAATTTTTGTATTAAAATTGGATTTTGCAGGAAATGATTTTTAGGATGGCTGGTCTGCAAATGGTAGAGAATTGCTTGTCTGGCTACAATAGCTGTATGTTTGCCTATGGTCAGGTAATTCCCCAAATTCTTTGATGACTTTAACATTTATAGTCCCTTAAGGTAGAAAATTTTAGGACGATTTGAACATTATGTTGGCCTGTAGAAGAAGACTGAATTACAGTTCCATTTTTCGCATTTATCATCTGGAATTGAACTATATCTATATTAATAATATCAATTATTCATTATCATGAGTTGGGAGTGTACAAAATATTTTTTTGAATGTTGAGCAGAGGCTTCCTAATTCTTTTCCCCAAGTTGCTTCTATTTGCACACATCTATAGCGATGCAGTTCTTATTGTATGCTCTTTGTGTACATGGGGATGTATTCTCCTTTGGGGCTCACTAAGAGTGCCTTTGCTTTGGGTTACTGCTATCTTGGTGAAAAGTTTCAGAAGAGACATATTATGGATGAGAAACTGTGCAATAGTTCTTTGTATAAAATTTTCAGAGTTCTGGGAATGGTGTTTTTCAACTGTAATAACTTAAACAACTAGATATTTAATATATATATTTTTTTGATATTCCAGACCAAACAAAATATCAACTTAATTTAAATTTGAGTGACTTTTGTCATGCAGACAGGAAGTGGGAAGACACATACAATGCTTGGAGAGATTGAAGATTTAGAAGTTAGGCCAAGTCCACATCGGGGAATGACGCCAAGGATATTTGAGTTCTTGTTTGCGAGGATCCAAGCTGTAACTTTGTCATTCTTTGCCTGATCTTGATACATCTTTTTATTTGTGTATGAACACAAATTGTGGTCAGTTTCTGTTCCTCTTACATATTTCTCATTGCAGGAAGAGGAAAGCAGAAGAGATGAGAAATTAAAGTACAATTGCAAGTGCTCTTTCTTAGAGATATACAATGAACAAATCACAGACCTCCTTGATCCTTCATCTACCAACTTGATGGTGAGTTGGGCTCTTTTGTAGGTATACTCCCTTTTGAATGTTTAAGCTGATTTTAATATGTTAATTTCTCCAATTGTAGTTGCGGGAGGATGTCAAGAAAGGAGTGTATGTGGAAAATCTCTCTGAATTTGAAGTTCAGACAGTGGGTGATATATTGAAGCTTTTAACTCAGGTTATCCATATTTAACTGTTGTCTACTTCTCCAATTGTAGTTGAGGGAGGACGTCAAGAAATTAGGGAACCTTGTCTGTTTTGCATTAATCTGTGCTTTTATTGTGCTTAGGGTTCTTTAAATAGGAAAGTTGCTGCTACAAATATGAATAGAGAGAGCAGTCGTTCACACAGTGTTTTTACATGTGTCATTGAGAGTATGTGGGAAAAGGATTCCACAACTAACCTAAGGTTTGCAAGACTAAACCTAGTCGATCTTGCTGGTTCTGAAAGGTAAAGCGTTTTATCTGAGCTTGTTGAACTATGTATTACATCAACCTCTTGCATGATTGTCATAATGTCGGTTTTATCTTCTATTATAGGCAGAAAACTTCGGGTGCTGAGGGTGAGCGTTTAAAAGAAGCCGCCAGCATTAACAAATCATTGTCCACACTAGGGTAATTTAACTATTAGCATAATTTTTAACACCTCCTCATTTGTATGGTTTCATTGTGTTTGCTGTCCCTCAACCGTTTGACAAATTTTACACATTATTATTTGCAGTCATGTGATTATGATTCTAGTGGATCTGGCACATGGGAAGCCAAAGCATGTTCCTTATAGAGATTCGAGGCTGACTTTTCTTCTCCAGGTTCGTTTGGAGTCTATGTCCTCTGCCTTAATTAGTTACATTTCTTAGTCAAATTTAACGTTTGACGCTAAAACAATGCAGGATTCTCTTGGTGGGAACTCTAAAACAATGATAATTGCTAATGTCAGCCCTTCTATCTGGTTGGTTCATATTATCATGTGTGCAGCAACTGCATTGCTGTTGTTTCATCTACTATACATGATCACCAAATTGATTTTAAACCTTTTTTTTTTTTTACTATCTTCTTATCTTTTTCAGCTGTGCAGCTGAAACACTTAACACTTTAAAGTTTGCTCAACGTGCAAAACTTATTCAGAACAATGTAAGTTTGTTTCTATTGTCAATGTAGTCTCATTAAATTTCTGAAAGGCATGGATCAGTTTTGACCAATTAACTTTCTCTCCCTTCATGGAATAGGCTGTGGTGAATGAAGATTCTACTGGGGATGTCAATGCCTTACAACACCAGATAAGGCTTCTAAAGGTGTGGTTATGAGTATGATCAGTGATTTTTTATATTGTTTATTGCTTGCCTAATATTTTATGATTTAAGGTCTTGTCCCATGGGTTTTTTTTTTTCTGAACAGGAGGAACTTTTGCTTCTTAAACGTCAGAACATCTCCAGGTCCTTGTCATTTGGTTCAATGACTGATCCACTGCAAGCAGATGAAAGTGCTTGCATGGTGAACAAATACGAGATGGATCAACAGCCAGTTGATTTGCCTGAATTTGAGTCCAAAGGCATTGTACGATTGTCTACTAAACAGGTATTCTAGTATATACTACATTAACGCAAGTTAGCAAATGTATACGGCGACTATGCATTGATTTGAAGGATTTACAACTAATACTTAGAAAAAGTGGATTGACTACTTACTTTTAATGACCGACAAGTACACATCCCATAGTTTTATGAAAACAAAACTCGTACTTACTTGATATTGCTTTGTATTCTTTATATTTCTGGTTGTATTACAATCAATGTTCTAAAAGACGTTTTTAGCATTGAGGCATTTTCCTCTACTGAGGTGAGGCGTAAGCCTCAAGGCGTAATGAGGCGTAAGCTTCACTAGGGAGAGTAAAAAATACGTAAAAATATATATATGTAAAGAAATAAGGCACATAAAATTCATAATTCATAAAACAACTCATAAGTTCATAGTTTATAATCCATAAAACAACCCATAAGTTCATAATTCATTACATGATAAAAATAAAAACAAGTTCATAGCATGATTAAAATAAAAAAGAGTTCACAAAGTAAAGCCACTTCATCAATCATCACTCAACATCATCATTCATCACTAGAATGATCAAATGACGAATCAGAGCAAAAGCATAACAATTTAACATTCTGCATTATTGATTACTGCATGCAAATATACTGCATTATTGATCAGAGCAATGGTCAAAGTGACCAAATATCATCATTCATTAGAGCATAAGCATAACAAATTAACAATTTTACATAAGGGAGAGAGGAAGAAGAAAAAAATGAGGAAGAGAGGAAGAAGAAAAATTGTCAAATTGCCATTATGGGCTAATGCAAAATTGTCAAATTGGGCCTCCAAAACTATTAAAACCCAATTGAAAATGCCCTGTCATTGAGGCGTAAGCCTCGTTACGCTTCTGAGGCGAGGCGTATTGAGGCGTAAATTGAGGCGTAAGCCTCACTACCAGAAGCCTCAATGCGAAATTTCAGATTTCGCCTCTGAGGCGTATTGAGGCGTATTGAGGCGTAAGCCTCAATGCGTTTTTTTGAACATTGATTACAATGTGCATGATTTATAAAACTGTCACTGATAATCACATGCTGCTGAAAATGATGGTGAATCAGCTAAAATCTTTGGAGACAACACTTGCTGGTGCCTTGAGAAGAGAGCAGATGGCAGAAACTTCAATCAAGAAACTTGAAGCTGAAATAGAACAGTTGAATCGTTTGGTATTGTCCACTTACATTCCTCTCCATGTTTTTTTTTTTTTATAAAGAAACAGAAAAATTGTCACATTTTGAACTGTTGCCTAATTTCCTACTTCTCAGGTTCGTCAAAGAGAGGAGGACACCAGAAGCAGTAAAATGATGCTCAGGTTTTGTGAAGACAAGATTCAAAGAATAGAGTCACTTCTTGGTGGCTCATTGCCTGCAGACTCTTTCTTAATGGAAGAGAACAGAGCTCTCTGTGAAGAGATGCAGCTACTTCAAGCCAAAGTTGATAAAAACCCTGAAGTAACCCGCTTTGCATTAGAGAATATAAGACTTTTAGATCAAATCAGAAGGTACCTTTTGAAATCAGCTAATAATGCCATGATGCTTTGCCAATTCTTAACTTGTTTTGTCATTGTGGAATCTATAGATTTGAAGAATTCTATGAAGAAGGGGAGAGGGAGATATTGATGGCTGAGGTATCCAAACTGCGTGATCAGGTATTTCTAGAATCTGATAAAATATGGCATTCTTTCATTTGATTTTTTTTTCTTCGGAGCTTGTACAAACAAAAAAGCTATTGTTTGCAGCTGCTTCAGTTTCTGGATGGTAACTCTAAGCAACATAATGATTCAAAGGTTGGTTGATGCCATTGTCTTCTCTTCAATCTGTCTAGTTTTCTTTTCTGAACAAATCACCTGCAAAATTTTGGAAATTGGGAAAGTAAAGGAAACTACATTTTAGAGGCCTTCTTAACCATTTTCCTTTACTTTTCCTTGGAACAAAATACAGCACTAGGAATTTTGATGTATTTGGACTTAATTTTTTTTTTTTTTTTTTTTTAATTTTTATCTTGATCGTCATATATATTTCTTATTGACACAGGAAGCTGTGCACGTTAGCAAAGAAAATAATTCTCTCCAATTCGAGGTTGCTTTTTATGGTCTTACTAACAAACAGATCTTTTCTGGTCAAAATTCCATCATTTATGTGACATTTACTTTTCATTGTCTCAGTTGAAAACCACTCTCAGTGAATTAGAGAAATGTAAGAATAACTTAAATTCTTGCATAGAGGAAAATGCAAAACTCAGTAGGTATGGAAATCTTGTTCCACCTTCAAGTTCCTTTGTATTCAATTCACATACCAAAATCCCTAGTCTACGTTTTCATTCATTTTGTTTCTTTTCATCTTCTACAGAGAAATTAATGATCTGCGTTCTATGTTAAACAATCTTGAATCTGTACCTGATTGTCAAAAGAGCAGCGCTGGAATCATTGAGGTACCTTTAGGTTACAATTTTTTTTTTTTTTTTTTTTTTTTTGTAAATGAATTCACGGTAATTATAAAAGAAGAAGAAAAAAAAACTGGGCAAGAAGAAAGAGTTTAGGGTGGGTACAAAGTTAATCTGAAGACCAGAGGACGTAGTGATATCATTATATTTCATTAGCCTTTGAATGCTTTCAAATTTCATGGCCCATGTACTAATGCATACTTATTCATTTGTGTTGGTTACCTTTTTGTCTACTTTTGTTTTGTTTGATTTCCTTATTATAACTCAACCCACATATGTTTGAGTTCATCAATGAGAAATGGAAACTTTGTTTTCAGGGTATGTTCGGAGCTCCTACTTTTGAACTTTCTGTTCAAAATGCAGTGGAGGAGATGCATGCTACTCAGGTGATGAAGCATGATGAAGAAATCATGCATTTGCAGCTTGAATTGGATATACTTAAGATTATTATCAAAGAAGAGAGATCATCTCGTGCGGAAGTAGAGGGAAGGGAAACTTGCTTTAGTAGAGATCTTGAGCTTGCAAATGATCAACTTTTGTTGTTGAAGAAACAATATGAAGATGTAAACATTGAACTGAAAGAAGCAAAATCTGTGATTGAAGCTCTCGAGGCACAACAAATTCTTTCAATCAATGAGATGGAAGACCTGCGGAAAAACAACAGGCGTAATGTAAAACGTTTGAGGGAAGAAGAGCTTGAAATTATTGCTCTGAAGGAGCAAATTTCTAGCAAAGAGTTACGAGATAACCCATCCTCTGACCATTTTAAGAGTCAAGACTTAACCTTGCAGGCAAAACTGAAGAGAATGCATGATTCTCTTGACAAGGCCAAGAGACTGAATATGTGGTACCAAAATGATCATGTCTCTAATGAAGAAGAAATGGATGAAATTCATCGACAGGTTGAAGCAGAAACAGCTGAGGTCATTGTTTGTATGCAGGAAGAGCTTTCAATTCTTCAGCAGCAAGTCCAAGATTTTCATTTAAAAGAGATGGAAACTGAAAATAATGCAATGCTTTTGGAAGCTGAGTTCAGGAAACTACAAGAAAAACTCGCTCTCTCAACTGATAAAAATGAATGGTTACTTGGAAAGCTTGAAGAAAAAGATGAGGAAGTAAGAACATTGTCTGAGGAATGGGAACTAATGGCTGGTGAGGTTGAAGAAGTTTTGGCTAATGGACATGATACATTGATTGAAGCCTCTGATCAACTTGACCTCATTTCCGGTTCATTTCCACATAAAAGGGTCTGGATCTCTGAACAAGTTGGCAGGTTGATTAGCATCATCTCTGAAAAGGAATTTTTAATTGAAGAACTTGGCAGATATTTAGAAGATGCAAACAATAAAAGATGTGAAGTTGATTGCATGTTGAAGTCATTGCGAGGGGCAGCACTGGTTATCAATGAAGCACACCAGCAGGAATGCAATGAAAAGGAACAAGAAATTCTCCTGTTGTTGTCAGAGTTGAGGGGAAAAACATCTACCGTGGCTGAGCTGGAAGATAAAATGAAGATGGCCGAAGATCGTATTAGCAAAATGTCAGTTTGCGCAACAGCGGCATTTGTAATAGTTAATAGACAGTCAGAAACAACTGAGAATAATCTCATTTCATTAAAGCACAAAGATATTCAGCTCAAGGAATCTGCAGAGATAAACCTGAAGAAGGATGCCCTTCTAACTGACCAGGCTGCTCTCATTGAAGAGGCAGAGAAACAGATACAGTCTCTGAGAAAGGAAGTAACAGAGTTGGAGGAAACCTGTGCTCAACTTGGAAAGAAACTTTCTGAGGAGGAGCAGCGTGCTAATGCTATCGAACAAAAGCTTGAAGATATTGAAGATAATGACCTTTTGAAGACAAGAGAGAAACTATCCGAGCTAAAAGCTGGTGTATCTACACTCAGGTCATGCGTGGGCTTGTGTTTGGAGGATGATAAAATTCCTGAAAGATATAATGCAGATGGAGATTGTTCATCTTTTGATGGCAGTTATGAAGGACGGGTAAGCTAAGTTCTCACTTTCCCGCTAATTCAGTTTATGTGTATCTAAAGTCTTTGAAGGGTATTTGATTTAGTAATTACATATCTGGGTATTATTGCAGTCTGATGCTGAGACAAATAAAGATGATGTTGATGTCTGTTTGGTTGAGGACTTGAGAACCAATGATTCCAAGCATCGTTTTAAAACGAGAAAGAGTTCCTGCGGCTATTCGTATGACCAGAAACTGATGGAATCCGGAAATGGTTGCAAGGATGTGCGTGAAAGAGATGCTACTATTGTTCTTCTGAGACTGGAAATAGAATCTGCCCTTAAAAGCTTAAAAGAGGTTCAAGCTGAGATGACCAAACTACATGGCGAGAAAGAAGAAATGCTGGTGTCTAAGAAACAAAATGAGCAAGGCATGAAATGTCTTGTTACTCAACTACTTACCCTGCAAGCAACTGTGGATAATTTTAAGAAGCAATCTGAACTCAAGATAGAAACCGTCAATCGAAAACTTGGGGAATTTGAACAAATTGTGCATGAAGCTGGGACTGATTGGTGTCAAACGAAAGAGGTAACTTATTTTACTTTTTTGAAATTATATTCCTAGAATCCTCCACTATAACATACCCTCACATTAGTTTTTCTTTTGGAATGGAGTATCTTAAGAAAAGCATATGTACCCTCCAAGCACCTCTCATTGAATCTTTCATAATAAAGAATTAAGATAAATCCAAATTAGTAATATTAACCTACAACAGTAATTATTGGATTCAGCTGGCTTTTCCCACCCTTTTCCTTGTTAAACATTAGGACACAATACTAATGCCCAATTTATATATTTATTTGATAAATTGTTTTCTAACTTTTTTGCACAGATTCTTGAACATGAAGTTGGTGATGCAAAGATTATCGCAGTTCAGAAAGCTGCTGAAGCTTCTTGTATTTTTGCAAAATTTGAAGAGGCCCAAGATACCATGAAAGAAGCAGATATTATGATCAATGGGTTACTGATAGCTAATGAGACAATGAAGCTGGAGAAAGAGAAGCTGAAGCAAACACAAATAAAATTAAAGAAGGAGAGGAATTCACTTATTAATGAGGTTCAGAGCTTGCAGTCCATCAACGATCTGAAGGATCAGCAATTGGAGAACCTTGAAAAGCAGTTTGGTTCAAACTTGACAGAAACAAGGGATTTAGTTGTGGAGTTGGAGGGTCTTGTTGCAGATGTGCAGACTACTTTTAGAGATACGTTTGCGCATATAGCTCATGATTTCCAATGCATGAAATCTGAACTTTTAGATTCGACTAACTTAGTGAGATCATGGCTGGATGATGTATGGTCTGAGATAATTGTGAAGGATTGTGCTGTGGCTGTGCTACACCTTTGTCACATGGGAATTTTATTGGAAACGGTGACAGGGCTGAATGCTGAAAATGGTTTTCTTCAACATGGCCTCAGTGAATCGAACTCTGCTGTAGCTGATTTGAAAGAACATAATTTTAAGTCAAGAAGGGAGCTCGAAATGTGTAGAGTTCTTAAGGGGAAACTACTGGCTGACATCAAGAATAGTTTTGATCGGATATCCAGGAAAGAAGAGGAAACTGGGGAGATTAGTGTCAAGTTAATCACTTTTGAGAAAAAGGTATCAGACCTACAGCTTCAAGAGGAGATGATGTTTCAAAGGTCTAACTATATGGGATCTCAACTTTCTGTTCTAATGAATGAGTTGGACTTGAGTAACATGAACATTGTGGCATCCCTTCTGGATCAGGAGAAACTGCTAAAAGATAAAGAGGAGGTTCTAAAATCAGAGGCTGAATTGCTTATGGTAGATTTGTGCTCAAAAGACTTTGAGTCACTTGTCTTGGCATCAGAATTAGAAGAGATGGCTCTCCAAAAAGCTGAAGCAGAGAGAAAGAACATCCATTGTTTTGCTGTCATTGAGAACTTAAAGAAAGAAATGATCGTCTCTAATGTAGATGCAGAATTGAAAGAAGAGCTATACAGCTTGGTTCTCCATGATTTGGAGCAAAGGAAATCTAAATTCGAATCATCCCTTAGCCGCATTGATACATCTGAGATGGAAAATCACAGGCTCAAAGACAAAATTTTGTCCTTGGAGGCTTGCATTGCCAATTTACAAACTGATTTGGAGATGAAAAATGCTGAACTTAGTGAACTCCAACATTCTCAAGCTGATTTTATGGAGGATCTTTGCTTGAAAAACCGGGATCTGGAATTCAATATGGATAGAATAAGTACTTTAACAGAGGGAAATGCTTCTTTGAGGAACAATATTACTCATCTCAAAAATGATACGTGTAAAGCTATGTCCATATTAAGCATGGACAGTTTGAAATGTTCAGATTCAGTTAAGAGTGTAGAAATGATGGGCAGCAGATTGTTTAACAAAATACATGAAGGCTTTATGATTTCAGATACAATGTTTCAAGAGATCTGTGAAAATGCTGAGAGATTATCTAAGTTCACGAAAGATTTTGAGTCCTTGGAGTGCTATGTCGAAGAGCTGATGTCTGAAAACAAGACTCTTCAGGCTGAGCTATCAAGGAAAGATGATGTCCTAGAAGGATTGTCATTTGATTTGAGCCTATTGCAGGAATCTGCATCTAATACTAAGGATCAAAAAGATGAAATTGAGGAAATGGTGGCTTCTTTGGAGGCTTTAGAAGACGATCTTGAACTAAAATCAAGTGAGCTTGACCAAGCTGTTGCTCACAGCCAGATGCTTGAATCTCAGCTGCAAGACAAAATAAACGTGATTTCCACTCTTGAGTCTAATATATCAAGAGAGAAGGAGACCTTGAAATTACTTTCTTTTGAAAATATGGAGCTCAAAGCTCATATTGAAGAAATCTTGGCTGCCAAAACTTCTATCAAGGAGGAGCTAACAGAAAGAGTGAAGATAAACAAGAGCTTGGAATTGGAAGTTGAAGAAATGGGTAATGCTCTTGGCCAAATGAATGATACTATTGAATCCTTGAGAAGCCATTTAAATGAACTCACAAGTGAGAGGGATCACCTCCACCTTGAGCTGCTTAGTTTGAATGAAAGGCTTGAAAGGGAACAGCTTCGGGCTGAAGAAAATGAAGCAACTGCTCTTGAATCTCAACAGGTACATTCTAATTTGACATATATATAAATTTTATTTGAATTATCTTTTTTATTTCCTTATGTTTTTTGTTATTATGGTGTCAGTTGGCTGAATCAAGAAAGATCTATGCTGAAGAGAAAGAAGTAGAGGTGAGGCTTTTAGAGAGGTCTGTTGAAGAGCTAGAACGTACCATAATCGTACTAGAAAACAAGGTAACTTTTGAACTGCAATTTAGTCGCATGAACTTTATTCAGTCATTGTCACTCATGGATTTTTATTTGTTCAGGTTGACATTATCAAAGAAGAAGCTGAACGACAACGGTTACAGAGGGAAGACCTTGAATTGGAGCTTAATTCTTTAAATCATCAGATGCAGAATGTCGAAGATGCTGATGCTAATACAAAAAGGTATAAAGCTATTATTCCAAATTCCAATCTCTTGGTTGGAATCGCACCGGACATCGTTAAACAGAATATGATGCAAAATTTTCCTATGAATTTTCAGTATATGACATTTTTTATTTATTTATAGGCATCTAAATGAGAAGGAGAAAAACCTTCAAGAAGCCCTTAAACAAATACAAATTCTTGAGAGGGATATTGCTAATAGGGATGCAGAGGTGAAGTTCTTTATTGTGTATTGTATACTTTAACTTAATCCGCAAAATGATTCTTACTTAATCCGCAAAATGATTCTTGTATGTTTTCTGTATGTTTTCAGCATTTGAACTTTATTTATTTATTTTTACCAACAGATTGCACAATGCAAAGCACATATCTCTGAGCTGAATTTGCATGCAGAAGCACAGGCTAGTGAGTACAAGCAAAAGGTAAGCAATATATGTGTGTGTGTGTGTGTGTGTGTGTGTGTGTGTGTGTGTGCGCTCTTATAATTTAGATTTAATTGGTCAGCTGTAAAGAAATCAAGTGGCATATATGGGATTAGAATGTAGTTACCCTGCAAGATCTTTGATATAAAACAATAAAATTTGATGACAGTTCAAGGCATTGGAATCCATGGTTGAACAAGTCAGAGCTGATGGTCCCTCCACCCAAGTCACAAATTCTTCATCAAACAAAGTAGAAAGAAATGCCTCAAAACATAAGGGTTCTGGTTCCCCTTTAAACGCCTTAAAACCTAGGGGTTCTGGCTCGCCTTTCAAATGTATTGGATTGGGTTTGGCCCAGCAAATGAAATCAGAGAAGGATGAGGAACTTACTGTTTCAAGGATGCGTATTGAAGAGCTGGAATCTTTGGCAGTTAGTCGACAAAAGGAGGTAGCTTCTTCTGCCCTGATGTGGATTCTTTAATTTTCCACACACAAATTATGGTTCTTTATGTTGTTTATCATTTCATGTTTCAATTTCAGATATTCACATTGAAGGCCAGATTAGCTTCTGCTGAGAGCATGACTCATGATGTGATTCGGGATTTACTAGGAGTCAAATTGGATATGACTAATTATGCGGTAATTTACTACACTTCTTTAAGCTGGCCATTCCGTTGATATTGGGAAATTTTTTCCTGGAAAATGATTGTACTAAATTGATTAGGCTTTTTTAAAGGCAGTTCTTAAATCATACCACTTGATCTTATTGATCTAACCTCTGTGAATGCAGTCACTGATGGATAATCAGCAAGTGCATAAAATAACAGAGAAGGCACAACTTAATAGTTCAGAATCTCAAGTGAAGGTATTTTTCACTTCGGCGATGGTAAATCAAGGTCGGGTACTTCCCATTTATTTTTTCTTTCTTAAACTTGAATTTGTCCTTTATACAGGACCAGGAGGTGATCAAGCTTAAGCAGCAGCTCAATGAATTTATTGAGGAGAGGCGAGGGTAAGCAACCATTGCTTCAGAAATGAAAATTGACAACCATTTAGTTATCTTGTTAATTGGAGTTTTTTTTTTTTTTAATTTTTTAATTTTATTTTTAATTTTTATTAATTAATTAATTATTTTTTTTTTTTTATGAATAAGATTCTCTTGCTTTTTTAAACCTTTCGAACCCTTTTTTTCTAGATGGCTAGAGGAAATTGATCGAAAACAAGCTGAGTTGGTATCAGCACAAATTGCATTAGAAAAGCTTCGTCAGCAAGATCAATCACTAAGAACAGAAAACGAAATGTTGAAGGTTCATATACCAAGTTTCTGTCGAGGAAAATTTATTCTTTGGTGTGCTCTTTGCAAAGCATAGTTATTGTATAAAGCAAGTTGTTGCTTTTGTAACGTTTTCCTTTTAATATTTTGTCTGTGTAGATGGAGAATGTTAAATATAAGAAACTGGTGATGGAACTTGATGGAGAAGTAAAGAAGCTGTCTGGTCAACAAAACATCCATCAGCGCATTCATCATCATGCCAAAATCAAGGCAAGATAATTATCAAATTTCTCTTAATCTGTTCAAATGAAACTTTCTGCTGCAGTTTAGTGGACTGTTCTTGAGTCTGTTGAAATAGTTTACAATCATCTTAGTTGGCTCTACACTTTTGTTAATGCAACAGGAAGAAAACAATATGCTAAAGTATCAGAATGAAGATCTTAGTACTAAGCTTCGGCGAAGTGAGGTCTTTCTTTCCCGTGTCAAGGAAGAGCTCGCTCAATATCGTGCTTCCATTGGGAAAAATCCTTACATAAATTTTGATGAGGAGCATCGGCTGAATAACAAACTGCAGGTTAGTGCAACTAGAGAGAGACAAAAAATGTTTGTGTTCTCTTCCCTAATTCATGCTATAGAGTTGATGATATCTTAACATTCAAGTGAATTTGGTACAGGAAACCGAGGAGGAGAGGATGCAATTAGCACAGAAGTTGCTTGGCTTGTGCACCAGCATTTTGAAGGTACATAATATTCGTAAATAGTAATCGTCTTCTTTGTTTGTACCTTTCAATAATGCAAAAACCAGAAGCATGATCATTTACACCTCAATCAACTTTCAGGCAGCTGGAATAACAAGAGTTGCAACAGATATAAGCCCCGACGTTGCTGAAGAGGCGCTTGAACAGCTCACGGATAGAATCGTTTCACAGGACAGAGAATTGCAAAATTTGAAGTTTAAGGTAATTGCGAATCATTTTTACTAAAAGAATCCTTTTTTTTTTTTTCAAGTCAAATATAGTTTTCTTGCTATTGAAGACAAAGGAAGTTACAAATTTTCGAATTCTTTTACAGATTAGAATTAATAACGAAAGAAATCGTTTGTCCGAGATAATCCCCCGATCTTCACCAACAAACATAAGGACAGATGACAACATTCAAAGTCCTACTAGAAGGGTATCCCAAGCTCCATCATATCTTTCTGCATTAGATCGATAAAGTATATATGTACAGTAGAAGAGTCATGTATAGTTTAGGCTTCTATTACACGCATACAGGTTTTGTTGAACTCTTTACTATATTTGTTTTCTTTTTTTTTTAAACTATTACAATTGAATTCAATTTTGGGGAGGAGGCTCGAACTTTATTTTGGGCACAACTTCAACGTGTAGACATGAAAGGTATATCACTTAATCAATTTTATTTCGTAACAAATGTATTACTCTAATGTAAATTTGTATATTTCAATGAGAAATCAATATGCATCATTTATTTTTTCCTCTACTTATTACTTATTCTTTGTTTATGCGTATTGCTCCTTGATGCAATTGCACAAACTAAACTTTTAATTTGTAAAAATAATAAAAGTACAGATATATATTCTTTAATATTAAAAAATAAGGAATTTGTTAAAGTCACTCGACTCACGATTGTATATCGGTAGTTCGTGAATCGTGAATGACAGTGTGATCCTTATACAAAATGTATATTCTCTTTCGTTTGATTAAAAGAAAAATTCATGAAATTGTATTATCAAATGTTTAAGCACTTCTCAATATATATATATATATATATATATATATTTTTTCATTTCTTCATTTTTTTCAGCTCTCAATGTGTGAACAAGGAGAACCTTAATTAAATTTATAAAAAAATTGGATGAATTTATAAGTTTTTCTTTTTTTTTCCTAATTTTTTTTATTTATTTATCTTTTGATGTTGTATTTTATCATTTAGTTTTTTATTTTATTTTTTTATTTTTTATTAAGAACAAAAAAACATAATTACACAACACAAAACTAGTTTACCAACAAATCAGGTACTTGAACAGTTATACTTGAATGTGCTATGGGGTGCACAAAGCACAGTGCACAGTGTCAACCCACACGTGTGATATTTAGGTGGCGATTTAGTTTGATACTTTGATAGCCAAGCACAGAGCACTGTGTCTCCATGTCTCCTCGTCAAACAGAGTCCTGAGTCCCGACAAGGCTCACACGTCCATAATTCAATATAATGTCACGATAAAATCCCACAAATTCCACTACTTTGGTCAGATTCTAGGGTTTTTGCATCGGTGGGTGGTGGATAAAGATCGATTTGGTTCGGTTTTAGTCAAAACAGTATTTTATCAATATTTTTTCAGTTTTAAAAAATGTGAATCGATTTGAAGCTGAAAACTGAATTGAACCGAATACCTTTATCTCGGTTCGATTTAATTCTATTTTTGACCTATTGGGCTTTATGATTTTTTTAGTTTTTTGAGGCATTTAAGCTGTTTTTATTTTATTTTATTTTATTTATTTATTTATTTATTTTTTGCATTTGGACTTAAACTTTTTTTAGAAAACATTTTGTAAAAAATAATTTAAACAAAATACAACTCAATTTTCAATCCAAATCTAAAATTTCAATCAAATTCATCTACATACTCGATCAAAATATAAAATCTTCGTCACTTCTATAAAATAGAAGTCCAAAAAAGCAGTTCATAATATAGTCCAAAATAAACCATGATCAACAAAAACAGTTAGTAATAAAATTAAACTTTACAAAATAATTTATTAAGACAATTCAGTTTATTTAGTTCGGTTTGGTTTTATATATTCAAAACCGAAACCAAACCAAATTCAATTTGATTTTTAAATTTCAAATCGGTTTGAACCAAATAGAAGCTATGAACCGAATCAAACACCATTTTTCAACTCGGTTCGGTTCAGTTCAATTCGGTTTTGGTTTTTGTGCCCACCCCTAGGTGGGTCTTATAAATTTTAAAAAAAAAAAAAAAACTTTAAATATTTGTCAACCTTTTTTTAAAACATTGTAATTTTTAAGTTTTAACAATCGGTCCACATAAGCATATTATATAAATGAGTAAATATATGTACAACCGGGGTTACGACACCCTGTAATGGAAAAAAGTGAAAAAACATATGGGACCCACGTGTTTATTATGTGGGTCCCATGTGTTTTTCCATTGCAGTGCCGTGACTATGCCGTGACCTCGATGATACGTAGAATTACTCTATATAAATAGTCAAATACTTATACAACCAGATAGAGCCACATCATTGTTTACAGTGTGGCGCTCCGTACCCGATTATAACTCAACTACTCAAACAGTCAAACCTCGGCCGCGACTATGCTGTGACCTCGATGGTACGTAGAATTACTCTATATAAATAGTCAAATACTTATACAACCAGATAGAGCCACATCATTGTTTACAGTGTGGCGCTCCATACCCGATTATAACTCAACTACTCAAACAGTCAAACCTCTTGAACATCGAAGAGCTTCTTCTGCATCTCCATCTTCATCTTCTTCTCTTATTCTCCTCATACGAAGTATGCCTTCAACAATTATCATTTTAATTCACAAGAAGTTTCTCAAAAAGGGTCTTTTGACTATTTAGCAAATAGTCATAACAAGTTTCTCCTTGAACATGTTAGCCACACCAAGGTCGTCCTTCTCCTCAACAGACCTCGGATTCTTCCTCGGTAAACATATTTGCGAGATTGTAATCATCATTTGATTTTGAATCATCGTCCAAAGCAAAAGCATCGTCTAATACATAATCTTCATTAACATTATAAATTCTTTAGAAGGAAACCCTAGGGTTCAATAGCGTCATGGAAAGTTACTGGACAATCCCTTTTAAAAGCAAAGAAATCAAGTCAATCTCGACGATTCCACCTACACAAAGCTTGACGACACATCGTTGCAGTGTCAGTCAAAAGATGAACAATTAAGTTCGAACTCGCTAGCGCGAGTCACAAAGACTAGCACAGCAGCAAGTGAGAGTATCGTTCAGTAGGGAGGTGGAATTCGTCGACCGTTACCTGTTCTAGCTATTATTACAACAGGCCGAATGGACTCGTGTGTTTGTATGCGGAAAAGTGTAAATAATACTATAAATATATAAATTACATAAACTAATATTTACAATGATAGGATAGAATGGAGAGATGACATGAAATGTGGTTACACTAGAAAAACGATTTAACTATAACAATTCTCCTAATTAATTGCTAGATTCACTTAGTTAGGGATGGCAACGGGGCGGGTCAAGGGCGGGGAATGCTTTACCATCCCTATCCCCGCCTCCCAAAACCATCCCCATCCCCATCTCCGTCCCCGCATTAAGAGAAGCGGGGCCTGGTGCGGGGATTCCCCATTGGAGGGGCCCATACCCGCCCCATTTCCCGTTTAATATAATTATATATTTAAAAATTACAACTTAAAAAAAAAATATATATATATATATATATATTCAGTTATATATTATAAATATATATAATATATATATTGACAAACGTGGTGTCAATATATATAATATAAATTCAGTTATATATATATAATCAGTTATATATTCCAACAAATCACAATTTGACCGAACGTTGTGTCAATATGTATAAATGATTAAAAAAATCTGAATAATATATATTATATTATAAATATATATATATATATATATATATGTATATATAATATATATATCATGGCGGGGAGTGCTTCCTCCGTCCCCGTCCCGCTTCAACTTCGGGGACAAGACTTTGTCCCCGTCCCCGTCCCAGTCCTCGAATATTATCCTCCATCCCCGCCCCATTTGGGGCGGAGTCCCACGGGGAATATTGCCATTTTTACACTTAGTCTCTCAATGTGCGAGTATATAATAGACTCGTGTCCCTTTAATTGATCTCTAATCTCTTTCGAGTTTTAGAAATCACATCCACACATACGTATGAATTCATTAAGTATCATGAGACACACATACGAGCCCTGTACACTGGCCTAGTGATCTCTCAACTTTTCGGTAAAATACAGTGGTTATTTTGTTGGTTAGTCTCTCAATGTGCGAGTATATAATAAACTCGTGTCCCCTTAACTGATCTTTAATCTCTATCGAGTCTTAGAAATCACATCCGCACATACGTATGGATTTATTAAGTATCATGGGACACACATACGAGCCCTGTACGCTGGCCTAGTGATCTCTCAACTTTCCGGTCAAATACAGTGGTTATTTCGTTGGGTATATAATGCACAACCGCGTGGGTCATACTACAGCCAATAATTCATCCACGAGGCTAACCAAATACGGGATGACAACCAAGTGAAATCATTAAGAATAAAAGATACTCATATAACACGTATGTTATATGCTCATGTCCCCTTGATTAATCTTTACCCTCTCTCGAGTGACATAAAGATTATATTCATGCATAAATGTTTGAATTCATTAAGGACTGTGAGACATACACACGAGCTTTACACGCCAGTCTAGTGATCTCTGTCCTTTTTGGTCAAATGTAAAGGATATCACGCTGAGCATGTCAATGCGACACCACACGATATATAACATACAATCTAAATAACATTCACAAGGTGGCTAACCTAGTGAAAGCATTAAGTAATGAAATACCCCTATAACTACACGAGCACAAGAGGAATTCAATTTGTCTTTACTTTATATGCGGATTCGGTTTTATCAATCTCCCTAGGATGGCTAAAAATGGGAAACAAGTTCACCTAATTCTAATGTGCATAAATGCAATTGTTAAACATTAAAAGCATTCAAATGAATTAAGGGTTCTCCTTTTGATTTAGGAATTTTCCCTAAATCAATTTATCACCCATTTCGGACAAGGATGGGCAAACGTGTCTTAAAAAGACCCATTGAGTATAAGAATGTGAACCAAAGCCAACTTAGCAATTAAATGCATAAATTAGCATTTACTACTCTTTGAGGATAAAATCCCTAACACTCAAATCATTCAATAAATGATATTTTGGTCATCCATTAACATACAAACAATCATGGGAAGTTAAATTACATTACTTCTACATTAAATTACTCTGCTCCTAATCCCAATCATGCATACATATCAATTTCTAACCTCCACAAACATAAATTTCACGATAAGAGATTAAACATACATAAATCAAAGAGCAAAACAAAATCCAAACGAATTTATGAACAAAATACATATATATATATATATATATATAGCACATGTGAGGGTTTACAATATTCCCCAAATTGGGGTTACACATCAAAGACATAAGAAATACAAAGAAATGAGTAGAAATGAGTAGAAATGAGACAAACTTTGAAGACAAACTCTCCAAAGAAGCTCCTAGCTCTCCTAACTCGAATTTGGCTCCTATTTCATTATAATCTAGCCTAAGATTGATGGATGAAGTGTATTATGGTGTTGTGGAAGTATATTGGGAGCTCCCATGGAGGAAGAACCTCCATGGGAGCTTGAGTTCTCTCTTTATTATGTGAAGAAAATGAAGAAGATGAAGGAGATGGAAGAAGATGGAGTTGGCGTGAAAGAGGAGAAGAGATATGTGTGAGCTTTTTGGGATGTTAGGGATTGTTAAAGAATGAGAGAAATGAGGATATTTATAGTGGGGAGAGTTAGGGTACAATAATAGGGGTAAAAAGAAATGAATACCCCTCAAGAAATGCCCTACAAAAAGAAAGTTAGGTGCAAGTCGCAGTACGTCTTGTAGTACGCTTCGAGGAAACTGTCTGACGAAACAAATTTGGACACACTGCCAAATCTCGCGGTACACCATTTTACCTTTTGCGGTACGTCTTATGACACTAATCGCGAAAGTTGGCAGTGTGTGTTGATTTCTTCCAATCTCGCGGTACACTCTAACAACACCAACTGCGAGAGTTGGTAGTGTTGCTATGTTGATTTTTGCGGTTGGACGTAGTACAACATTTTGCCTCTCGCGGTACACTCTAACAAAATCTGGAAATCTTCAATGAAAATTCTTCCTCTTTTCACGATGCGTTTTGGCCCGGAAATACCCCGTTTCCACACAATGACTTCCTAAAATAAAATAAACATACACAAGGCTCACAAAACATATTATATTTATAAAAACGCTCGAAAACGAAAGCAAACGACAAAAAATTGAGATCTTAAAAGGTGTATAAATCATTCCGATCAACAAAGTATTGTCGTTGTCAAATCAAATAAAAAGTTTAAAACAACGAAAATACATTACATATTATATAATTACCAAACTTACCGCATCCAATATATAATGATCAGGCACCAATGCGGAATGGAAATAAATCAAGTCCATCATCATCATACAGTTTTCTCAAAACTTGCCAAATATCCAATAAATCAAGTCCAAATAGTGAGCTCTACACAATATTCATTTCAAGTTCCATTCCCCTCTGCCTACACCTTCCCCTTTACCATCCACAAATTCCATTGGATGGCCATAAGCTACATCGCCATTTCCACGATCCATTCTGCCATCTGTTCATCAACTATTTCTTCCTTGAATATGTTGGCCACACCTAGAGATACACATTTTTTCCTAAGCCCCCAATTTCCTGCCGTCCCCATCTCCATTTGGAGAAAAATAAAGATTTTTTTTTTTGGGGGGGCCGGGGGAATGAAAATCATCTCCAAATTGAAAATGGGGATGAGGGGAGGTCCTCTATCCCCATTTTCGCCAAAACATATATAAATATAATTATAATATATTTTTTTAATTTTTTTTTATTCTTTGAAAACCCTAACTCCGTAAGTATATATATATATATATACACATTTACTCTTTAATTTGTTTGTTTTTTAAGTTTAATTTGTAATTTTTAGTCAAATAGAAAAATGGAAAAACGAGAGAAACGGGAAAATAGGAAATTAGGGATGGAGATGGATATAGGTCCCCCTAAAATTTCCCATCTCCATTTTCCCCAAATAGAGAAATGTGTGTCTGTGTGTGTGTGTGTGAAACGTGTATCTCTAGCCACACCATAGTCCTCCTCATCCTCAATAGAGACCTCAATGTCCTCAGATTCTTCCTCAAAAAAGCTATTTCTTCCTTGAACATGTTGGTCACATCATAGTCCCCCTCATCCTCAACAGTCACTTCAATGTACTCGGATTCTTCCTTAAAAAACATATTTGTGAGATTGTTATCATCATCTGATTTTGAATCATTGTCTGAAACAAAATCATAGTCTAATGCGTTATCTTCTTCAACATTATAAATTCTAAAGAAGAAAATCACATGGTTCGGTTGCGTCATGGAAAGTAACTTGACGATCCCACTCTAAAGCCTAGAAAATAAGTCAATCTCGACGATTCCAACTACACAAAATATTGTCATTGTCTAATCAAATAAAAAGTTAAAAAAAAAATAATAATAAATAAATAAATAAATAAATAAATAACTGAAAACACATAACATATTATATAAGAGTGGTGCTATTAGCACACCCCCTACCTGTCTATTTATGCTCCATTTTTTTAATTATACAGTATTTTTTTTTTCTTTATCAAAATTACTTAAAGGGACATACAATTTAAGGAAAAAATCTTCTACAAAGTAAACTTATTAAAACCCCACATTCATTTTCAAAAAAAAAAAAAAAAAAAAAAAAATCATGTTCTTTTAAACCTTTTTTTTTTTTTTTTCTTAACTCTTAAACCCTAAATTTTGCTTCTTACACACATACAAAAATATTATGAAATAGCCTTTAAAAGACATCAAGCATATGGAAGAATCGTTCTTTAGAATGATATTAAATTATAGTTGTGTTGAAACAACCCTGTTATTTTTTTTTTCTATTCCACCATGAAATAAGAAGAAAAAAGACTCAAAATAAAATAAAATAATAATAAGAAAAAATAAATCATTTAATAGAGGTGAGAGAAAGATGTATATAGAGATCAAATATAAGGTATATTAAGTTTGAAAAATAAGTAAATTTGGTAGTTTTAGAAATAAATCAAAACAATTAATATAAATATTTAATTTTATTTTATTAATTCAAAATTTTAAAAAGTGATGCATATATAGATTGGTAGGGGTGTGCCAATAGCACCACTCTTATATAATTACCAAACTTAACGAAATCGAAATAAATCAAGTGCACCATCATCATACAATTTCCTTAAAACTTGCCAAATGTATAATAAATCAAGGAGTAACAATATTTGCACCCCATAAAAACTGTATGTACACATCTAAATTAGTATATTTTCAAAATTCCAATATTGACCTTAAGTATCATTATTAAAATAATTATAAATACTCTTTTATCAAAATAGTAACTATTTATTAATTAAATACTTAAAAAGTAATTGTTAAAAATATAAAATAACTGTTTTAATAATTACAGGAATTGAAAAAAAAAAAATTCATCTTATCTAATTAAAAATCTAAGCTAAAATAAAAATTAAATTAAATTAAACACAATGAGTTTTGGTTGAAAATCTGGAAGGTGGTACGCCCTCTCCCAGATTTTATATTTGTTTTTATTTCCATAATTTTATCTAATAAAAATATAAAATAATTGTTTTAATGATTATTTGAGCAAAAATAGAAATAATTAATTAATTTTTTTAAAAAAAGTTTATGTTGAAAACTGAAAGAAGCTACGCCTCTTCCTAGATTTTTTTTATTTGTTTTTATTTCAATAATTTTATTTTATTTTTAAAAAATTTTATTTCAATTATTTTAGAATTTTTTAATTTATAAAAAATTTTAAAAATAAATAGTTTTGAAGAAAATTAAATAAATAAATAGTTTTAAAAAAATTAAATAAATGAATAGTTAAAAAAATAAAGAGTTTTACAAAATCAAATAAATAAATAGTTTTTTTAAAATAAATAAATGAAAAAATTTTAAAACATTATTTTTTTTTTAAGGATATACATTACTATGGGCAAGAAAAACTCTAAATATCCAAACTTTTATGGTAAGGATGATGGTGAGAGAAGCTTCAAGGTTCTCAACACTAAAGAAAGTAGTTGAAGAAGCCAAGAAGACTCCTAGTGTTGGGAACCCTGAAACTTTTCTCAGCATCATCTTTACCGTAAAAGTTTAAATATCTAGAGCTTTTTTTTGTCTCTATTAATGAATATACTTAAAAAAAAAAAAAAAATTTCATTTATTTATTTATTTTAAACCCTTTATTTATTTAATTTTTTAAAATTATTTATTTATTTTTTTAAACTGTTTATTTATTTATTTATTTAAAACTATTTATTTATTTATTTAAAAATTATTTATTTATTTAAACTATTTATTTTTTTAAAACTATTTATTTATTTAATGAATCATATCTTTTGTTTTATTTATTTATTTTATTAAAGTTTATAAATTTTTTGGTTAAATGGTAAAAAAAATAAAGTATAAAATAATTTAACTAGGGCATTTTAGGCATTTTCAAAGTCAAATTTAAGTCTTGGGAGTGTTAGTTTATAATAACAAAACTTTTCCAACTAAGTGTAACTTGGCCAAATCTCAAGGGGTTCAATGCAATTTGCCCAGAAAAAAAGAGAGTTGAATGTTGGAGGCCCAATGATCAACCAAAATAAAAAACAAAAACAAGAGGAATCGTCAGTTTGATAATGGTACCGGAATCGGAATCGAAACCGAAACCAAAACCAAAACCGAAACTACCTCGGTCCCAGTTTTGATCAGCTCCAGAACCGAAACTGAAAAAACCAGTTTCATTTATGATTTTTTACCTACAAACCGAACCGACACCAAATCTACAATGTAGTCTAGAAGTATATATGCAGTGTCCTTAAAATTTATTTTGTATTTTTTAGTAATTTTAGGTGCTATTGGCACTCCCATTTAGAGATGCATATTTTCCCTCGGGGCCCCAATTTCCCGCATCTCTATCCCTATTTGGAGATTTTTTTTTTTTTTTTTTTTGTGGTGGGAAAAATGGGGAAATTGTGGGGGGGGGGGGGGGGGGGGGGGGGTGTGGTTTGGGGATGAGACCGTCCCATCCCCCATTTCTCCATTTTCCCCACAATTATATTGAAATTAGGGGACTCCCCCCATTTATGCCCTATTTTTTAAAAATTTTGATTTAATTTTATAAAATTAAATGGTTTTATTAATATTTTTGATTTATTTCCAGGACTACCCTTTTACTTATTTTTCAAACCTAATACACCTATATATTTTTCAAAAAAAAAAAAAAAAACCACTTCATCTTTAATTTTTATATATAGTTTTCTCACATCCATTCATAGGAATTGTTTTTTCTTCTTATTTCATGGTAAAACCATCTTTATTAGATTAGATTTTTTTTTTTTTTTTTTTTTTTTTTTTTTTGTAAATACCATTAAACGAACTTTGAAAGATTCAGAATAAAATCTCCAAAAGAATTGATACAAATTATAGTATACCTAGAAGATCTGAAAGAAAATAAACCGAGAAAAAAGTAGCAAACATGGATCTGGAATTTGAGAAGAAAAAAAAAATTAAATATGTGTGAAATAATAAAATCAATAAATACTAAATATGGTAAACATGAGATCGAAATCTGAAAGAAAATATAAACAAAAATAGTAAGCATTGAAATAATCGATGTCATTAAAGTTTTTGTCATTAGGGTTTTAAAATAAAGAAAGTGTAGTTTTATTAGTTTTACTTTGCAGTTTGTACAAGATTTTTATAATAAAAATTATACGTCTCTTTAAATAATTTGAAAAGTGGGTATAAAGAGTTCAGTAGTGGTCTAGTGGGTGTGCCAATAGCACAACTCTAAAAAAAAAAATTAAAATAGTGTGTTATAAGAGATAGAATAATGCTAAACATCTCACATACAATCCCACCATTTCCATCCCAACACACGTGGCAGCTGATGTGTCATTTGATGAGTAGATATACATTAATTGATACTTAGAGCATCTCCAATGCAAAAGTGGCTTGCATTTCAATAATTGTTGACATGTCAACAATATCAAGAGACTTGCTTCTTATGTGGCACGGAAGTCTACTTGATAGACAACCAAATAAAAAATCTATCTCCAATATTAATTTATTAATGACATTCCTTATTATTTTATTTGTTTTTTATTTTAATCAAACAACTTTCTTAACAATTTTTTATATTTATCTCCAAGGATAATGGTAGGCATCCAACACTTTTGTTCATCATTTACATCTAACTGTTGATGTGTCAATTAGTGAGTAGATACACATTAATAATGATTTATCCATGTATCCACTCACCAATTGACACATCAACAGTTGGATGTAAATGATGGACAAAAGTGTTGGATGTCTAACATTATCCTTATCTCTAAATGCTGAGTTGGCCTACAATATAGATGTCTAACGAAGCCTCTGAAAGTAGACATTCAACTTGACAGTGTCTATTTTTTTTTTTTGCTACATCAGTTTGACATTGAATAGCAAGAACTACATTGGAGAGACATATTTGAGCACAGTGTTTATTTGTTTTATTTGTCATATAATTTTTTCACAATTCATTGCTACATTGGAGATGCTCTTAGAGCATTTGGACATTCAAATGCTGAGTTGAAATGCTCTAAAAGCACCTCCAATGGTAATGTGGTTTGCATTTGAAAAAATGGTAATATGTCAACATTGTCAAGCCAATTACTTCATATGTGGCATGTAACTAAACTTGATAGATATCCAAATGAAAAAGTGGTCTCCAATGATTCTTTTGTAAAATATATGTTTTTAATGACATGTCAATTTATTATTGATTTCCTTAAATATACTTTTGAATTGTTGAATAAAATAAAGTAAAAGACAAAAGTGGATACTGACTGGGCCAATAAGATGGTCGTCCAACAGACCTTCTGAAATCAGAGAGTCATGTTGACAGCCTCTAAAAAAAAGTTGTCACCTCAACTTGAAGTTGTACTAGAGAGATTGTATTGGAGATGAATTTTTTAACAAAATGGATGTCCATCTTACGTGGCATCTAATTTTTTTACAACCCACGTTAGCATTGGAGATGCTTTTATCTCTCTTACCGATGCATTCACTTACCAATTAATGTTTGTCCATCCACCAAGTGACAACTTAGCAACCATGTGTGTTGGGATGAAAATTGTGGGATGTGTAGAATTATTGCAAGAGATATTTAGTGGATCGTACGTAGCATGACTTATTAAAAAATTAAAATTAAAATTAAAAATTAAATTTTTTAACAAAACCCTAATCTCCAAGTCTCTATTCTCTTTCTCTCTCTCTCTCTTATTCCTCTTCTTCTTCATCTCCTTCATCTTCTTCAACCCACCATAACACTATTTAATGTTTGTCCACCCACCAAGTGACAGCTCAGCTGCTACGTGTGTTGAGATGGAAATATTTGGATTGTATGTGAGATGTTTAGCATTATTTTATCTCTTAACACACTATTTTTTTAGTGATGTTATTGACACTCCCATTATGCCACTGCTGAACTATTTATACCCACTTTTCAAATTACTAGATATACAATTTTTATACAAAAAAATCTTGTACAAACCACAAAATAAAACTAATAAATGTTTGTCTACCCACCAGGTGACACCTCAACAGCCACGTGAGTCGGAATGAAAATGGTGGGATATGTAACATTACTATAAGAGATATTTAGTGAATCGTAAATAACACGACTTAATTAAAAATTAAAATTAAAATTTTTAACAAAACCCTAATCTCCAAGTCTACATTCTCTCTCTCTCTCTCTCTCTCCTCCTCTTCCTCCTCCTCATCTTCTTCTTCTTCATCTCCTTCGTCTTCTTCAACCCACCACAACTCACCACACCCTAAGCGTCGAAACACCATCCAAATCCATAGATCTCTTCCACATCAAACCCTAAATCCCAGATCCTTCTTCTATAAACCTCTGATTTTTTTTCAATCTTAACAGGCGGAGAGGTGGCTTGAACAACGTGGCTACCTGGGTCAGCACCACCGTCATCTCCGCCTTCTTAGCCTCCCTGGAGCGTTGTGCTGCGTCAACCTCACCACTTTTGACCCTGACGACGATGAAGAGGAGTCCAAGGACCGCCCCCTCGTTTTCTTCGCTGCAACACCCACTCCATCGACGACATTGCTTAGCTTCTTGGGTATCTGATTAAAATTCCATTTATGGTTTATCATGTAGTTTTATTTCTTATTTATATATATATTTTTTTGATGTTGATTTGCCAGATATGTTGATCTGATGGTGATGATATTTAATGCAATGAAGGATTTTTATAACAAAAAAAGTTGCGTCTGTTCTTTGTTTGAAGTTTTTTTTTTTTTTTTTGTGTTTGTAAATGGAAAATTCTGTATTGGTTTTTTTTTTGTTCTCTCTCTGATTCGTTGAATGAATAGAAGTTGATTAAGCTGTTGGCAAATTGATCATGCCATAGAATTAGTTTCGAAAATGCTCTATTCTCCTTGGCCTTCTACTATTCTATTTATTCTTTTTCTTTCATGCTCTGCTTTATCCATCCACCATTGAATGCAAAATTTGTTATATATATTTAATATTTGTTTTTCCTTAATTTTTGGTGAATCTGGTGTATATGGTTGGATTTGAGTGTTAGGGTTTTGTGATTGAGAAGGACGTTGGTTTCTGGTTTAGATTGGGAAACAAAATTTTTTTTTTTTTTTTTCAATTGATTTTCAATTCTGGTTTAGAACTTGGTGCCTTGGTGGTGTTCATTTCATATTTTTTTAATAAAAAAATTCTGGTGTTTGTTTTTTTAACTTGGAAGTCGGAATTCGGAACCCAGAAATAAGAGTAAAACATTTAAAAAAATAACTTGGATTATTATTTTTAATTAAAAAATAGGGAAGGAGGGTAAAAATGTCATTTAAGCAGTCTAACCCACTTTAAGGGGCAGCAGGGTCATTTTACCCTCTGTATCTGTCGGATTTCACCTTTTTAAAGCAAATCGTATCAGAAGGACTAAACAGGACAATTCTGAAAACTAAAGGACCAGTTTGGCTTTTGGTCAAACTAGAAGGACGGAAATAAATTTCACCTTAAAATTAATTGAAGAACCAATATTTATTCATTAATATTAAAAGTAAGGAATTTGATAAAGTTACTCATAAGTGGTGCACAAAGCACAGTGCCACTTGCTTTGGTTTAAAGTCTCACTAGACCCTCTACCACTAAGGTTTAAGCCATGACCTTGGTATATATATATATATATATTTAAGAATTTGTCCCACTAAAGTGTGAGTGTTGTCCCAACATAGTGTGGGTGCTCTCTCCCCGTTTGTTGGAGCTGCAGTTCAAGCTGTGCTAGTAGAGCTCAATTTCGTCGGTTCCTGCAGTTGTTGTATAATAAAAAAATAAAAAAAACACAATGCACCGTGTCAACCCACATGTGTGATGTTTAGGCGGCTATTTAGGAGGGTGTATTCAATTAGGATTCTTAAGGACATTTAAAGTCATTTTTTAAGTGACAGATTTTCATGGATTTTTATGGACTTTTACTGACTTTTATAAATCATCATGGATTTTCATTGATTTGTTTAGACATCTATCTCAGACTTTTATGGATTTGTTTAGACATCTATCTCAAACTGTTATGGATTTGTTTAAACATCCATGGACTTTCATGGACTTGTTATCTCTGACTTCTATTATAAATGGAGAAGAGTGACGATATTTTCACCCCTTAAAAACTGTATGTACACCCTTCTAGTAAGTCCAATCAAGTTTATTATTATTTAAAAATTTGTTATTGAATTTATTGTTTTTTTTTTTAAAAAAAAATTCTAACTCTTAAATACATAAATTACATCAAGATGAGTTGGGGTTTGGGCTAATTTTATTTTAAAGCGGTACATTAAAATAACAAAAGAAGATTTTTATTTTTTTTATTTTACAAAATATTACATTTTATTTATAAAAAAATAAAATGTTAGAGTGGACATTGTAAAGTATTGAGTCATGACTTATAACTTTTGTCCAAACAATTCACAGAACCTATATAAAGGCAAAGCACAGACAAATTAAAAATAATAATAATAAAAAAAATTAAAAAAAATCAACGTTTTTGCATGCATGTGTTGCCACTTGCCGGTGTGTGTAAAAAAAAATAAAAAATAAAAATAAAAAGGCGCTAATCATGTGGTGGAATGTGCTTTTTTTTTTTTTTTTTGTTGTTGGGTAAGATTGTAATTGAAAAATCAGAAAGGGAAGATCGTCGATCATGATTATTTGAGTAGTGAAAAAGTGAGAAGAAGCAACACATTTCTATTTTGAGAGAGAGAGCAAACTCCACCAAATTCTTTGAAAATAAGACTGGACATGTTATGACATTTGATATTTATATCTCTCACTATCAAATCCACCAAAATCCATGATCTAAGGAAATCATTTAAAATCTAGTCTTAATTGAACACACCTTTATTTTGTAAATATTTTTAAAATCTCAATTCAATACGTCCGGATTTGGAAGGGAAGGATTATTTAATAGTGCATATAAATCCTAAGCGAATACCATTAGATTACACTAGGATTTATAAGTTTTTAAGAATCCTGATCGAATACCTCCATGGTAGTTTCAACTCATACGTGCGAATTTTCAATTCTCCATATCCCCTCGTCCAACAGAGTCCCGACAAGGCTCACACGTCCATAATTGAATATCACGATAAAATCCCACAAATTCCACTACTTTGGTCAGATTCTAGGGTTTTTGTATTTGCGGGTCTTACAATTAGTTGTTTCTTTTTGACATTTTCAGTAACTCAATATTCAAAAGCAGCCTTTATTGTTTTCTAACGAGTCCCTGTTTCACGTTTCAAGCAGCATCTAATTCTAATTTTTTTTTTTTTAAATCCCTTGTAAGTATACCCTCACATTTTATTCATTCAAACACAGTTTTTTGATTTTTGTTTTTTGTTTTTAGTTTTTGTATAATTGTCAATTTTTATTTTATTGTGCAGAGTGTGACAGACAATAGACAATGAGCACTGCAACTTTCAATTCCATTTGTCTCACTCGAGAGTTCTTGTGGAAGGTTTGTGATTCTGAGTTCTTTCTGTTTGTTTCCCGGGAAAAATGTGAAGAATATTTCTATGCTTGACTTGGGTTGTGTTTTGTAAACCTGAATTGGTGATTTTTTGTGTGAAATTTCGCATCTATTTGAGTAATTATTAGTTTGAGAATTCAAGACAGGTGAAAAAAATATTGATTTTCACTTGGGTGTGCTTTAATTTTCTTTAATTTTTTGAATTTTTAGGATGAACCTAAGAATTCAAAGCTAATTAAGAGAAACGAGAGAGCAAAGCTTTGCATAACGGGGTCTGCGACTTTGTCGACTAAAAGTTTGCAAATTGAAGATGGGAAGCTTCAAAAACCTGAAAAGCAAGTTCGCATTGGCCTTCTTGGTGCCAGTGGTTACACCGGCGCAGAGGTTTGTGCATATGTGGTTATAGATATTTCATTATTTCTTCTGTTGCAAATTGGAGTGGTGATTTGCAGCTATAACTAATCGATATCTTGGAGTTTCTGATTCACGTTTTTGGCTCTGTATTCATTTGGTATTTGAGTGATTTTACTTAGTGATGGGATTTGAAACTTTACCATGTTGAATATAGCCATCTCTCAGTTGTTTGCGTTTTAGATATTTATTGTTTCGTGAAAATGTGTTTGGCAGATTGTGCGACTCCTTGCAAACCATCCATATTTCGACATTACTCTGATGACCGCTGATAGAAAAGCTGGCCAATCAATGGGATCAGTGTTTCCTCATTTGATTACACAAGTATGATTCTTGAATGTTCATTTCAAAACTTTGTGAGTGGGGGTTCAAAATTGTTGAAGTAGTGTTTGAGCGGCTTTATAATCAAATTGGTTATTATGATGGTTGTTAGTGTGAAACATCATTATTGTGGACCTTCATATATGATGTTTGACCCGTTTATGTTCTCAGGATCTACCGATTATGGTTTCGATCAAGGATGCAGATTTTGCTAATGTGGATGCTGTGTTTTGTTGTTTACCTCATGGAACGACACAGGTCTTTTGTTGTTCATTTACATCCTTAAGCTATTAACTTATTTCTTTCGGGGCTTGATCAAGTTCACCATCCTTAGATGACAAAGCATTTAACGAATCTTAGTACGATTATGATTACTAAGTTTTATTTGTATTGTTTTTTAGGAAATCATCAAAGGCCTTCCGAAGAGTTTAAAGATTGTTGATCTTTCTGCGGTATGCTTTGGGTGCATGCTTATCACTTTGTATTCTTTCGTGGTTTGGTTTTTCCTTATATCGAGTATAATCTGATATATTTACAGGATTTTCGGCTGCGTGATATTTCTGAGTACCAAGAATGGTATGGTCAACCACATATTGCACCAGAATTGCAGGTAACTTTCTTTTGGCTTATATTTTTAGACACACACATGCACACACTCTTTCTCTCACACAATACATTTGGAAGCTCAAGTCTGAAACAGTATATCAGAACTAGCAGCTATATAAAATATTTTTTTTCAAAATTTGAAGGAATCAAAGACACATCTATACAGTGTTTCGGACTTATTATCAATTTTAAAGTGACAGTGTATAGAATGTAACCAAACTCGGATTTTGAGTCATTTTTCTATGCTGTTCATGAGGCTGTCTGTTAGTAGTATGGACGTGTCATTACATGGCTTAAGTAAAATATTTTAAGCAGTGCTTTTCTTCCTTAGAGGGCTTTGGTAGAAGACAAGGATCTGAGAAATTTTTTATGAACAAATTGTGCAAGGATAAGAGTATTCGTGTCTTGAGGGTAAGGGTGTAATTGTAGTAAATATTTCTAGAAGCATTTTTGTCAATGCATCACTGATGAAAGATTTCTATTTATATAGATGTCTCTATTTATTGCAAACGATTATGCCATTAAAAGTTTTTTATTCTTTTCCGTTGGCTTGTGGACAATGTAACACAACATGGATTTGGCATCATCAACCTTGTTAAGTCTGAGTGTCTTTAAGTCTCCACATATTATTCTTCTGTTTACAAGCTGTTTGTTACTGGTCCAGAAAGAGGCTGTATATGGTTTGACAGAGATTTCGAGGGAGGTTATAAAAAATGCACGCCTAGTTGCTAACCCTGGTTGTTATCCAACATCAATTCAACTTCCTCTCGTTCCCTTGATAAAGGTTTGTATCTTTAATGCTATGTTAAATTTATTTTGTGCAAGTGCTACGCATTAAATTAGTCTGTAGCATTTAACAAGAGAAATATAATCTGAAGCATCTTGGTAAGTGTCTATTAGGTTAGCACTGTCTTGTTCATTGCTAGATACATTGTGAAAGGGATTGTGTAGACCCTTTTATTTCCTTCGTTTGATGGGCCTAAACATTGATGAACTAGTCAACTAGACAAGAAAAGAAAATCAAACAATTGGGGATAAGTCAGCAGTAAGAAATTTTATGAGGATTTTACTTGTAAAAAAGAAATTTCTCATAGACAATGCAACATGCTTACTTCCATAAGTTGCTACTAAATCTATCATATTGAATAAGATAAACTTAACAGATCAGTCCTACCATTAAAAGCTCTCTTTAAGACTTTTTTGTGTGATTTCATTTACTGCTATTTAGGTTATACTTTAAATCTGTAATGTGGGTATTTTGCAGAATTTTACCAATTGCTATACTGATGGTGTTGAGTTTGTTTCTTTTTTCATTACCTTTCAAACATTACTGAATGCCCTGTGATTTTTTATTTTCGGCTTTCAGGCTAATCTGATTGAAAATAGAAATATCATCATTGATGCAAAATCTGGTGTGAGTGGAGCAGGTTGGGATTCATTCACCGCCCTTCTATGTCCAATTCTCCATGCATATTGTTAGCCATTCACAATGTATGGTAATTGCAGCATTCTGTGAGTGAGCATCTTCTGTTTTCTCGTATACTGTGCAGGACGCGGTGCTAAAGAGGCCAATTTGTACTCAGAAATAGCTGAAGGCATTTATTCTTATGGGGTTACAAGGCATCGTCATGGTGAGTTTTGATCATGGAGATTTCGATCTTGTGGTTTCTGATTCTGGGGTTCCATAACATTGGCCTAATAGATGAAAGGAATGATTGGTCAAAAAAAAAAAAAAAACTTATTTTATACCATCATTTTGTCTCTCTTTTTCAATTTGATCACAGTTAGTATCTTCCAAATAGAGTGTTCCTTCGTTGAACTGTTGGATGTATAGTGGCTTGTGCTAGTGAATGGTTGATCACAGTCACTGCTTTGCCTTAGGTATTACAGTGGTTGATTAACCTACCTCGTTAGCTGCATATGTATGAGATTATAACCTGACTCTGTGACATAAATTCTGTCCCGAATTCAGCTCCAGAAATCGAACAAGGGTTGTCTGATGCTGCACATTCAAAAGTAACAGTCAGTTTCACCCCACACCTAATGCCAATGGTAACTTGTTCTGAATGTATTTAAGTACTGTTAATGTCTCTATTCTCTTTTTCCTTGCAGAAGCACCTTAACATGTGTTTAATTTTCTTACAGATTCGTGGTATGCAATCAACTATATATGTAGAAATGGCTCCAGGAGTGACAATTGAGGATTTGTATGAACAATTAAAGATCTCCTATAAGGTATCGATTACTGAAAAATCCTCATTAAACTATCCCTAAAACTTTTAATGTGCATATTAGAATGTGGTTTGTTTTGGTCAAACTGTCCTGTATAGTGCCAAAACTGAATTACAGTCTATTAAATTGATGGTTTGCTCATATATATAGTAATTATCATGTGTGGACTTCGTCTTTAAGTGCATGTCTTTGCTTATAGAAATGTTTTTATGCACAAAGAATTGCATATTGATGTACAACGAATTCACTAAAAGATAAACGATTTTCATTAATTTATTCCTAAATCTTTTAATGTGCATATTAGATTGTGGTTTGTATTGGTCCAACTTATCCTATATAGTGCCAAAAACTGAATTACAGTCTTCTAACCGGATATTTTGTTTATATATATAGTAATTATCAGGTGCATACCAGGCCCTTTCGGATTTTGTCTCTCAATGCATTTCTTTGCCTATAGAAATGTTTGTGTGCTCAAAGAATTGCATATTTATGACAAATGATTCACTAAAAGACTAACAATTATATTTAAATTATTCCTAAATCTTTTAATGTGCATACATATTAGATTGTGGTTTGTTTTGCCCCAACTGAATCTCTATAGTGCCAAAACTGAATTATAGGCTGAAGCTTTGCTTATAGGCTACTGGCCTGAAGCTTTGCTTATAGGCTGACGAAGTCTGTATGGACTTTGTTTTTCAGTGTATAGAAATGTTTATATGATCAAACATTTGGATTTTTATGTACAAAGAATTCACTTAAAAGACACAATTCTCATTCAATTATTCCTAATTCTTTTAATGTGCATATTAGATTGTGGTTTGTTTTGGCACAACTGATCTTGTATAGTGCCAAAACTGAATTATAGTCTACTGGCCGGAAACTTTGCTTGTTCGCGGACGACATCTGTATGGACTTTGTTTTTCAGTGTATAGAAATGTTCATATGTTCAAAGATTTGGATTGTCATGTACAAAGAATTCACTTAAAAGACAAACAGTTCTCACTCAATTATTCCTAATTCTTTTAAAGTGCATATTAGATTGTGGTTTGTTTTGATACAACTGATCTTGTATAGTGCAAAAACTGAATTACAGTCTACTAATTGGATGCTTTGCTTATATATAGTAACTATCAAGTGCGAACCTGGTCTGTGTGGACTTTGTCTTTTGGTGTTTTTTATTTATTTGTAATTTTATGTACAAAGAATTCATTAAAAGACAAAAGTTCTGTACGGACTTGGTGTGGACCGGATAAAGTTATATATGATATATCTATATACACAGACACATAATAGTCCTAAGATTACTTTTTGGAGCCTGTTTAATAAATAGTATGCAACTATATTATTCAAAAGTGTTTTATTTTAAGTAAGGGCACTGTGCTAATATATACTTTATAGGGTTTAACCCTAATTTGTGATTAGTATAAATATAAACCTATGAGAGCAAGAATGTGAGTAATATTAGACTAAAGAAAATTTGGCCTAGAGAGGGAGTCAATGGCCGAGAGAAAATTTGGCCCCCAGAGAGAGAGAGAGAGCTTGTTTAGGATTAGTTACATTCTTACTCTCATAAGTTTATATTTATACTAATCACATAAAAATCTAAATTACCTTCATATATATATATAAATAGAGAGAGAGAGAGAGAGAGAGAGAGAGAGAGAGAGCTTGTTTAGGATTAGTTACATTCTTACTCTCAAAAGTTTATATTTATACTAATCACATAAAAATATAAATTACCTTAATACACTAACGTCTAAATATATAATATTTATTATTTATTCGGTCAATATATGAGATTTTAAATGCTCCCATCTCCTTAGTCATGTTCGGGGATGGTTTCCAAGTGACTGTAGTTTTCAAATGGGTTTGTGTAATATTTATTACCCATTAGCTGATTAGCTTATAGTGCTCTTGATCATTCCCGTGACATTTGGGTCCAAATATCTACATTTAAAAACTTTTTTGCAGGATGAGGAGTTTGTAAAGTTGCTGGAGAAGGGAGTTGTACCTCGCACTCATAATGTTCGGGGTTCTAATTATTGTTTTATGAATGTCTTTCCTGATCGAATTCCTGGGAGGGCAATAATTATATCAGTTGTATGTAACTATTCTTCACACCCTTGTGCTCAACGACCTTCCTTGTGTTTTCTTTAGACCTATTGTGAATTTGTATCATTGTTGCTAATCTCTGAAAACTTTTTTGCAGATTGATAATCTTGTGAAGGGAGCTTCAGGTCAAGCACTACAAAATCTTAACATCATGCTCGGATTCCCAGAAAATACAGGGCTTCTCTCCCAGCCCTTGTTTCCTTGATATATTCTTTTCTTCATATCTTCAACAAGAGTAAGCATGTCCCTCCAATACTTACTAACAAAGTCTCTTTGGCTACACAATCTCATTGTTGTCATTTTACATGTTATGTTTGTATATTTATATTACTCATAGCTATCTTTTCTTCTTTTGCAACCTCTGCCATATTTTACTGCCTTTTCATGTCTCTGGAAAACCTTGGAATCACATATTATCTTAAGGATTTCTTTTTCCCGTGTCTTCTATTTCCTATATGCAATCGTTTTTGACAACATAATCTAAGCATGTACATTCTGGACATGTCGTATAATTTTGGGCTCGTATATGTCATTGCAAGATGGTGTGTAGAGAAACTACTTGAGAAGATACTGTGTTGAATGTTGATCACCTGATAAACTGTTCAAATGACATATCCTTCCTTCCTTGTCCATTGCATCCAAGATCTTAGTTCTCGACTTTGTCTATAACCAAGTAGGAATCCAAATAGTACAATTTTATCAACCGAAAACCCCTTTCTATGTTAATATGTGAACACTGAACTATTTGATCTGAGGGGCCTTTGCGTTCTCTATCAACCATGTATCGTAGACTAATCGTTAACAAATCAATGCTTGGTGCAGGTAACCGTGTAACGGAGGAGTTTTGTTTCGAATGCCCCAACAACCTTCTCAAAGCAATCTTCTATATGCATGTAATTTAAGAGAGTAATGATATGTATCATATAGTTTGAGGCCATGTATGATAAATGGGGTTGGTTGGTTTGATATTTTGATGGTATTCAGCAATGAAATAAGGTTGGGGCTGTTCATTTTGCAGGGTTGAGGTTCTGAGATATTGTGAAAACTGATGAATGTATGAATAACAAGTGCTTTCATTCAAGTTCTTTGAGGCTCAAATATTTGGAATTCACAAGATTTACAATTTTGGCAGAACAATTATAATATATTTAGTTTATGGAAATCAAATGCTAGCTTAATAATATATGTATTTTTAAGATATGGGAATTTGGGAGTACGGTTAATATTGTCATAAGCTTGTTTCCAAAATATTAAATGCGTATTTGTTCTATTTATCAAAAAAAAAAAAAAAAAAAAATGTTCTACTGTATTCAAATGATAAGTAGTAGATGTGTTTTATAGAGATTATTGTCAAGTATTTTTAAATTCCTTTGATAGCTTTTTTTTTATTTTTTTTTTTATTATTTTTTTATTTTTTAGTTTATTTATAAATTTATACTTCAAATATGAGATTTTAGGTGTGAGATCCACACATTTTTTTTTTTTGTTTTCTTTTTTGGTTTTTATATAGGATCTATTCCATAATTTTACATAGTGACATTATCACTTTTGGAAATCAGAGTGAATCTATATATCACTTTGAAGAATTTCGTTTTTGATAATTATTAATAGTTTAAATATGATAGAATCTTGAAAGTAATTTTTAGGAAATATTTTTATCAATGTTCATTTTGTATGAAAGCATCGATCACTAATTTTCTTACACCTCAAAATATTAGTCAACAATTTTTAAAACATTGTAAGTTTTTTTATTTATTTATTTATTTATTGTTCTTATTTAAAAATAAAACATTTTAAGTTTTATCAAATAGTCCACGTAAGCATATTATGCAACCCAGATAGAACCACGTCATTGTTTACGGTGTGGCGCTCTATACCTGATTATAACTCAACCACTTAAACCTCTGAAACATCGAGGAGCTTCTTCTGCTTCTCCATCTTCATTATCCTCCTCGTACGAAGTATGCCTTCAACAATCATCATCTGAATTCACAACAAGTTTCTCAAATAGGGTCTTTTGACTCTTTAATAAATTGTTATAAAAAAAAAAAAATGACAACCACCACCCCATTTCACTCTCGCTTGTTGTTATCTGCCTCCTCCACTCACCTCCAAACTCCCTCCATTGTATCTCTTCATGGTTTCAAGGTAACCTTCTTGTCTCTCTCTTTTTTTTTTTCTTTTTTTTTTATATACATACAAAGATTTCTCTTTTGGGTAGTATGCTTTGATGGGTCTATGAGATTTGTGTTTCTCTGTACACTTGTTTGTTTGATGGGAAAAAAATATGATTTTTAGATGGGTTTATAATTTTAACTGTTTTTATGTTGATGGGTTCCTTTGATGGAGCAATTAGATTCTGCAAGTTAATATAAATCCTACTAAAAGATAAGTGTATCAATTATTCCAATATCAATAAACACAAAAGGATGCTGCTTTTTTTTTTTTTTTTTTTTTTTTTACTTATATTGTATTTAAGAACCTATAGTTTCTGTGTTTTCAGTTAGGTTACTAGCATTTAAATGAGCTTGGCAATTTAAATTTATTTCTGATGTTGGGTGTATTTATCTTTTGAGTTCCATGCTGGTGGTTCTGCCTTATTGGAGTTTGTAGATACATTCAATTTTATTATTCTATTCGTAATCTAAAATGGAGTTTATTGTTCAATTGATTGTTGGAAGTTCTAGGAAAAAACATTCTGATGAACTTCTGTAAACTAGAAAAGATATTGGAGTGGAGTGGCAATGGTTTAAAACTTCAACTATTTATCAAATGAATCGATTAAGTTTGACTTGTTCATGAGTAGATTGTGAGTTGGTTTTGAATGCATGTAGGCATGATCTTATTGAGTTGGTTTGAAACAAAAATAAAAATAAAAAAATCCCCCAAATTTAATTTCAAATTAAAATGTGTATCTATGTCTAAACATTTGGTTGTATCAAGAAAAAGTTGGATTTGTAAACCACTCTGAATTGCAAAATTAGTAACAGTACAAAATTCGCAACAAAAAAAAAGTAGAAAAGGAAATTTGATTCTAGTCCTCATGTATCAGGATGGTTTTGTGGTTTGTGCATACTCATGTTAGTTTTGAATATTTGATGGTAGTTTGAGATATAACTCTCTTTGTGGTGGTATATACGAGAATTCTGTTGCAAATTATCCGCAGAGAGAAATGGCTTTTATATTGGCTAGATAATACTAAATATTTTCTCAGTCCCATAGCACTCCATTTAGCTGGTAGTTGCTTTTCATTTTTGCTAAGATTGATAATAGCATCTTAATTTTTTTCACTGATTCACCTATATTATGCCGGCCCTAGCAAAACTGGAAAAGTATAGAGTGGAACTCTTTAGACTGGGTAGCAGAGAAAGCTTACACCTTTTGCATATTACATTACCTAGAACCCTACTATTTTTTGATTTGACAATGAATCCACAGTTATGGAATATGGATCTTTATATGATCTAACATCCGAAAGGTTAGACCAAGATAACGGGATTATAACTTATAAGTAGTGGAGAAAGACATAGCTTATATAGAACTTACATTTTGTATGGTTCTGAATAGGGCTAAATTTAGGAGGATTCATGTAGATGGCCCAACTAGTTTGCGATTGAGGCTCAGTGAGCTGAGTAAAGCATGTGACGTTCCCATAAATTATTTGTTCATTTTTCTTCTCCAGAAAGGTTGTTATAATCATGAGTTAATAGGCAATTGCAATAGTTTGGCAGAGTGATGTGGGTTAGTAGTACTAGTCTGAATTTGATTAAAGTTGACTGCAGCTGTATGATGTTTCTCTTTTATTGATGGAACAGATGTAATGATCTCTTATATCAGATGAAGAAACGTAATCAATTATCAATTTTTTTCTTTCGTGTTTTTTTTTTTCAGCAAACACTTATTTCTGTTATCTTTATCAGCTAACAAACTTCTGTTCTCATTTTAGCAGGTTTCACCGTATTATAAAGCCCATAATGTTAGTTGGAGTGCTAAACCGAATGGAATTTTTCAAAGTAATAAGCGCAATATCTATTGTGCAATAAATATGGCTGCAGGGCAGTCGGGTGATCCTGAAAAATTAAATTTAGATCATCTAGTGAATAAGGCAAGAAAACTGTGGGAAAATTCTCCCCAACCTGTCAAGACCTTTCCTTGGAACAGAGCATTGGAGAATTTCATTCAGCTCGTTCTCGATCTTTTCTTGGCTGTTGTCAAATATTTGAGTGTACCTTTACTGGTAGTTTCCTCCCTTAGTGAGATGTCTTATTGTGCGCATCAAAAGAAGTTGGTTCTTGTCCTGGTTCCCCTACTCATTGGCATGGCTGTTGCTGATGTCTTACGAGAAACCACCTTGGAACTATCTCCGCTTCTCAAGGTATATAGCAAATAGGACATCAGTTCACTAGAACATGGTGATCTATCATCATCCTACACCATCAGTTCACTAAGATGAAATTAACTGCAAAAATCTATTGTCACTCATCTATTTTTCCCTTTTTTATTTGCAAAAATTGCAACTCTCACTGAAGTATGTTTAAGTTGGCTATATATAAATGAATGTAGTCGTGAGGTTTGTTCATTTAGTACAAAGAATAGATAAACGAATGCATGTGTGCTTGTATGGATTTCTCATATTGTGACTAATTATCTGGTTTAATTTGCAGAATGCTGAAGTTCCATGGCATCTGATTGCCATTGCGATATTCTTCGCATTGCTCAAATTGCCAGGTCCGTATTATCCATATTGGGGGCGCATGTTTATTCCTCACTTGGCAAATGGGGCACTATGGAGAACTCTGTGGTTTGCATTTATGTGGTATAGAAGGCCCAAAAACACATCGGCAATAATGCTGCAGAATAACTCCGAAAGCAGCAGCGGTTCCGAACCAAATAAAAGCTAATTTCTTCAGGTAAATTATTTTGATCTTGTAGTCAACTCCCATTCTTATGAAAGTCTTGAGTGTGCACTGCACGTGGAGATGCTGATAAGCTGATAGGCCATAGGTGTTCTTGAGCATTTAAGAAGTTTACCACTTCACTCTTTTGTGCATTGCTCATCATCCTTCCAATTTAATTCAGGCGATTCTTACCGGATAAAGAGTAAGGTGATCAGACAATAACCAGGCTGTTGGAGACAGCCCTGAGACGGAGATTGAATGACTCGAGCAGCAGTGGATAGTCTTGATGAATCTTAAATACCTTAATGACCTTTCTTTTTCCTTATCTTTTATAGCTTTCGGATGTAAAAAAGTTTTGCTGAAACGGCCGAGGATTTTGCTTCAATTGCCATTCATTTTCTAGACACAAGGATACTCTTTCGGTCAATGTAGAGGTGATTGTAGATTACAATTTTGATTTAACTCTTTAATTTGTTAGAAATGCAACTGCCTTGGATTTTATTATCCTGTTATTGTTGATATAAATTGGCTTTTTCATGTCGGCTCTGAATATCGAAAAATCGGAACCATAACATAATGAGAATCTTGTAACTTTAACAAATATTCAGAGTTGCATTGTAAATCCTGAAGAAACATAGCTGATAACCTTTTCAAACCCTTTTTTTTTAGAACATAGTTGTGAATAGAGAATACTTCTTACATAATATCAGTTTTTTTTTTTTTTTTAATATAAGAACAAAGAAAATAGGTCTTGAACATGATACTGAACAGACCAACTATCAGGACAGTAGTAATAATACTTGAAACAGAGAGACTTCCTACTTCATTTCAGTGATGTTTTTTTTTTTTGTTTTTTTTGACATCTTCTCTGGCTTGCTTGAACTCTGGTTCTTCACTTTCTTCACCATGTCAACCTTCTTTACCTGCATCACATAAGATGAAACTGAGCATCAAATTTGTGATTTTATCAAGTTTCCTTCAGGATTAAAAAATAAAATAAACACACAAATTAGTGATTAACCACAATATATGTTCATGATCTAGGAGTTCAAACATGAAAATAATTAATATGAGTAACATGCATACATCTACTGTAAGAAACATGATCACAGAACAATTAGAAGTTGATGTTAAGAAAGTTTTATATCACACTTAATCGGATTGATTCTGATTGCATCTGATGTCTAGAAATTTTCTAAACGATGAATAACTCAAGCAAATCTGATAACCGTGAGTCTGTAAAACTTACATCGAAAAGCAAGATTTCGATTATACCTGGCTTAAGTTCTTCTCAGGAGGAGGAAGATGGCGATACGGAGTAGGAACAGGATTCTTCTTTGGTCTACCTCTTGGCCTTTTTCCGTTATTAAGGTGACCTGCAGCTTCTTCAGGAGGAGACATTGTTGTGCAAGGAGTGACAGCATCATAAACTCTTTCAACACCATCCGGTTCAAATATTTGAACACTGAAACTCATGTTTCCATCATAATTGAAAACCAAAAAGTGTTTATCTTTCAAAGAGTTATCTCTTAGAAATTGCTGCCACCCATCCTCCATGAACACACCATCTTTGGTGCTGTTCATCTCAACAGTCCATATGTCACCGGAGGAAATCTTTAAAGTTGCCGTCGTTGTCAAGTCCTCCACTATATGATGCAAGAATTTTGGTGGGATCCCCTTCAAAAACACAACAACAACAACAACAACAAAATGGAAGCAACAAAAAATAAATAAAAAAACAGAATTCAGTACCTGTAAGAATGTAAAAATAACAAAAGAAAAGAGAAGAACACCACCCACCAGCCTTTCCTTGACAGAGCCAAGGATGATCTTGAAGAAGACTGGCCTGTAGTCTTCTTGAGTCACATCAACCATCTTCAATGATATTACAATGAACAAAAAAAAAAAAAAAACTTTAATTTCACAGGCAGTAGAGAGAACAAATCAGAGAGAGAGAGAGAGAGATATGGAGAAAAGAAATTTGTGTCTACTTCTTACTTACATAGTGGTGATGTTAAAAGGCTTTCTTATTGTAGTTAAAAATAATCGATGCTTCTGTGTATATTATCCTACTAAAACTAGTGGCTTGGACTACTTTATTAAATTGATCAAGTCTTTTCCTTTATGATCTTTTAACTTTTTCTTGGTTTGGATTCGTTTTTATTTTGATGGGTAATTATATAGTTCCTATAATGGTAATGTTTTCGAAAGAGAGAGAAAGAGAGAGAGAGTCTACAACATGGAAGTTCAAAACTTTTGATTATTTTGAGGATCTGTTCAGGATTTAGAGATTGCAACAAGATTCTGTGATGAGATTTTGGATTGGGTTGCAAGCTATCTATCTGAGGGGATTTCAGAACCCTCAAATGCTCCGATGAGAGGGTGCTTGAGGGTTTGATTTTGGAAAAACAATATGAGTTCTCTTCTCTAATTGTTAACTTGTACCAGGAAGAAGTTTCTTAATTCAGCTAAAACTTACAGGAATTGTAATACTTGATTCATTTGTAAATTTTCCAATCTTTATGTCTTATGTTTGTTATTGTTTTTATTTATTTTTTGTGTTGGTGTTCTTATGCTTGATGGCTGGCTTGCCTTGCATAATTTAGAGATTTGTCTGAGAATTCTCTCTACCCTTTTCGATTTCGAAGCTCATGAAGCCCCTTCAATACTTGTAAGTTTTATTGTTTAAATTGTTCTTGATTTTTCTAACAATGCACACACACACACACACACTTGTGTTTTATAGCAAAAAGGAAAGATTTTGATATAACATATATGTATATACCTGGAAAATACTTCTGTCAGGAGGTGGAAGGAGAGAAAGATGAATCTTCTTTGGCCTTCTCTGAGATGCAACATGAGCTCTCTCACCTCTATTTCCATTCACTGAGGTTTTCTTGGTAACCATTTTGCTTGTTGGGTTTGGAGAACAGAACAGTCAAAGGATTTTGGTTTTCTCTTCTGAAGACAAACTAGTCTGGAAAGTCTTCCAACTAACAGAGAAAAAAGAATTGAAAGAGAAGAAGTACTGGAAAGTAGCAGTGAGATGATGACAGGTTGATGGTTTCAGGTAAGTGCCATAAATGAACTCAAGTTCAATGTAATACATAGAGATGCAATTGGTTGCATGATTGATCCTAGAGAGAGATCAAAGGGTCAGAAAAAAAAGGCAAAACAAAAACATGCAATGGGTTGGTGGCCTGAACTGGTCAGCTGAAAACAGAAAAGCAAAAGAGAGTACAGTACCATTCCAGATTTCCAGTACAGGAAATTTTTTAAGAGATCTTCTGTATCAAAGTCAGTCCTCTCAAATTGATATTCAATCACATTAAGTTTTAATGGAAGTAGTTGAATTTAAATTGATGATAATTAAACCCCAAAAAGGGTTAGAAATAATTGAGCAACATGGAGGATTGTGAGTATACTAATTTTCTCAAAACATATATTTTTTTAATAAAAAAAAAAATGCTAAAATATGATTAAACTATAAGGTTTATGTGATGCTTGAGGGGTTGTTTTCAACCATAATTTCTGAAATTGAGTTGTTATCAAGTCAATTTGATTTTACAAAACAAGGAAGTAATTTTGTGAGTGGTACCCACAATTTTGATGTACATATAGACTTATTTGAAATAAATAACCGAATGGACGTGATGATGTTGGTCTGTTAGTAAATCCCCACACCTACACTATGAGGTCGTAAGTTTATAACTCTAAAAAACCCCGAATTTATATAGTGGTATAATACTTAAATAATAAATAAAATAAAAAAGTTATTTTGCTAGGAAAGTTTTTAATTTTTTTTTATAATCAAAATTTTAAAATTAAAAAAAACAAATTGATAAATTTTTTTTCTAAATGAACCGATAAATTTCTGTCTTACTTCCAGCTCATGTGACCTCTTGTTTGAGTTTCAAAAGAAAGAATGAAAGTAGTAATTTTTTATGTCCTTTTCAAGTCATTTATTTTACATGTTTACATGATTACATCACACTTCTCTCATAAATTTATTGGGTATCCATACTACATAGTAGTATATTATTGGGTTGGACACAATAAACATTTATTGTACAAAAAAAAAAAAAAAAACCATCTTCTAAGAAATAATTATACTATACAAACATTTTATTTATTTAACCAATTGGAAAACTTCTAAATATTGTTTCCACTTCTTAATATTGTCAAAAACACTTCTAATCTCTTATTACGTTAATCACCAATTACAAATTAAGGGGTTGTATTCAATCTAAATTTGGGTGGAGTTTGACGGATTTGTTTTAAGTGATGGGTTTTGGTGGAATTCATAATCACATAGATTCCATATAGATTTTGTCAACATTGTATAAAGAATTCATTAGAGTTCATTAGACTTTTATGTAGAATGATTTGTCTTGAAAAAAAAAAAAAACTCATTTTATTCTTTGATCATTGTTAACAACATCAATTAAGAAAAAAAAAATTAAATAAAAAAATAAAAATAAAAAAAACCTTTTTTGGGCGATTTGGCATAGAAACCAAATCTCTATCTCCTTCTTTTCAGAAACAAATTAAAGAAATAAAAAAAGAAATCATAATTTTTTCTTTTCCGGTGATCATTAACGACATCAATTAAGAACAAGAAAAATAAAATAAAAAATAAAGAACTTATATATAGAGAGAGAGAGATTTAGAAACCATATCTCTCATCTTCTTCTTTCTCATCAACAGATAAAAAAGAAAAAAAATCATAAATTTTTCTTTTTCGGTCATCATTAACAACATGAATTAAAGAAAAAATAATAATTTTAAACGAATTTTTTTTTTTTTTTGAGGAATCTAGAAACATCAACATAGTTCTTCAATTTAAGAAAAAAATACCGAGCTTTTTTTTAGGAGATCGGGATTCCAACTTCCAGATCTTCATCTTCTTTTTTTCTCAATCATTATCATCAATTAACGAAGAAAAAGAATCAAGAAATCTTCTTTGTTTTTGGGAGATTTAGTCTCAGATATCCTTCTTTTTTGTTATGATCACCATTTTTGCTTCTCATTAACAATCATCATTAATTAAAGAAAACAATAGGTCCATTTTTGTTTCTTACTTTCTTAGTAACAATCATCATTAACTAAATTATCAAATAAGAAAATTAGTGAACATGAAAATTAATAATAATAATGAGGTGGGAGGTTGATATTATGTTAATTTTTATTTTAGAAAATTAGTATTAAATGTTAATAATGTTGATTTGATAGAAATTAGAATGTGTAAAACATAAAACATAAAACATAATTACATTTCCCAACTTGAAAATACTAACTTCCATAACCGATATACAAGACAAGATCCACCTGGCTTGCCGATTTGGCGCGTTCTAGGTTGTCTCTTTAATCACACAATAAAACAACCTTTCAAATTCAATCAATCAATTATTATTATTATTATTTTATTTTTATTTTTTTTAAACCCCATTTGTCATTTGTGTATGCATCCATTTTCCATTGTTGCATTGTTTTTTTTTTTAAAAATTCATAGAAACCACAGAGACTGATTTGCAGAACCCACCTGCCATTAGCTTCTTTTCAAGTTTTTTTATTATTAGGGTATGTTTTTTTCTTTTCCTTTTCCTTTTTATCTTTTATGTAGACTCAGAATTGATTGATGGAATGAACTCCTTATTGTCAATTCATGTTGATCATGATATGTTTGATTAATTGTGTATTCTGCAATATGATTTTCTCATTAATAGGGTGTAATTATAAACATGATCATAGCTTTAAATATATTATTTGATTTTGTTACCTGAATCATATCATATGCTGCTTTTATGGTTGAAGAAGATGAAGATGGGTAAATCAGGACGTATGATTTTCACGGTGATGATGGTGATTTTCGCGGAGGCAGATGATACGAATCCAGTTTACAGCCCTTGTTTAGATGCCAAAGTCAGTAAATGGGATGGTTTCACATTTGGTCTTGCATTTTCGACCAAAGAATCCTTCTTTATGAATCAAACTCAGCTTTCACCCTGTGATATTCGTCTCCTATTACCGGATTCACATGCCCAACTTGCTGTTTTCAGACCAAAGGTCGATGAGATGACCCTCCTTTCCATCGAGAACACTGCATTTACTCCGGTATGTATATATTAATTGTTCGTTTGAAATGTATTAGTTTTGTTTGATCAGATCCTGGAAAAAATGGCTTTAGGTCAAATTTGTTTGCACATTTGAGTTAACTTCCAACTCAAGCAATCAAATTCCTTTGCTAGGCTGAAAATGGTACGAGTTTCAAAGCAGTTTCCCCATCTTCTGTACTTTGTTCTTTGGCAAAGTCAATCGGTATAGTAAATCAAGTACTTGAATTACGAATTTGATAAAGTTGAATTATAGATTTTTCCGGTCACCATATGTAATCTAGTTTAGATGCCCTTTACTTGGATGTTCTATTTAGTTCACCGGAAAGAAGTTACTTGCCTAGTTCATATTCTGTAAATGATATCACACTCTTGAAAAGTTGAGAAGTTTAAATATATAAACATATATGACCGTTCTGCTCTCTCAATATTGTATGATTCGTCTTTAGGGCACTACAAGGTAGCAGTTAGGACGTATTCAGGGCAACTAACCATATGATGTTTTTTGAGCTTCCCTAGCTTTCAGATTTGATAATCCATTTGATTTTCTAAAAAGCTTAGATCGATCGTATGGGATTGGACATTCGTTGTTTTCGATATCACATGTTGTTCTATGCCAATTAGGGAACAAATAGTTCCTGATCAAACTTACATTTTTTGATATGTAATTTTCACAATTGTCTTCAGGTTACATCGCATATGGTAGCATTTGCTGGTCAAAAATATGCAGCAAGATCGATCCCAATAATGGTTTACGACAATACTCACACCATAACGAAATATACATTGGTAAGTCCATTAAACGCGGGTACAGTCCTTTCTTTTTTTCCTCGCATTCTCTGCTAGAACATCATAGCATCACCGGCTTTGTTTTATGTTGCTTCAAAGGTCCTTGAATTCCAGCACGGTACTCTGCAGAACTTGTTCTGGAAGAGCTTTGGCTGCGATTCGTGCTCTACGGATTCAATTTGCCTGAACAAGCAAGACTGTGCAGTGCCAAACTCAAAGTGTAAAAGCAACGGTGGTCCTGTTGATTGCACCCTGGCCATACAGCTGACGTTTTCAGGCACGGACAAGAACCTTGAAGCGCTTAACTCATGGTTCGAGTTGAAAAACTTCCGAAAGCATTCGTTATATGGTCTGTACTCAGGTGTTATCGATTCTCACCCCAACCTGCCGAATTGAAAAGCTTTTCAAAAACTAAAAGTGTACGAGTTTCTACATGATAGCCAGTAGTCCATTACTCGTACAAAGATTTGCAATACTATATAGGGTAGATAAAGTTCATTTTGCAAATAAAAGCACTTGAGGTTTGGCTACTTATATTTGGATATTTGTCACTTCTTTGCAATTCAACAAGTTTGAAGAAATTAAACAAATCACAAGAGAACTTTTTTTGCTTTTGAAGTCCAATTTTTTGTGATATGAAATTTTCTATTTCTTATCAAAGATCCAAACATGTTAAAATGAAGGAAAGAACTCTGCAATTCCAAGCCACTTTGAAGAATGAATGATGAAAGAATATCATTGATAGCCTCATCAATGTCTGTTTGACTCTGCACACTACAAAATCCCCATATATAAGGGGGGGTGTTGCTTGATGAAGAACCAGTATATACAAAAAAACAAAAAAATAAACAAAAAATACTCGTTTTCGATTTCTATACAAGCTGCAAATGTACAATTTTATACAGTTAGAAATTGTGAGATGTCGAGCTACTTCCAGAGAGTCCTGAAATTTTCACTTGTATTTAAAATGGATATTAACAGGTAAATCTATTGAAAACTCTTGGCGTCTGAATTGTCTGATGATATGATAAAGCCATACGATTATGCCACTCATGGAATTGAGCTTCTTGAATCTGTGAAGAAGAGATACAGCCATCTCAAGACGAGTAGAGTAAGTGAAAATATGCACTTTCTATGAAGGCGGAGCACACTTTTTGTCATGAAGATTTAACAAAACTTCCCGCAACTCAGGGAACACCGATACGATCAAGAGTTCAAGTATCTCGTATGCAAGTTGTTTCACACAGATTGTAGACTGCAAAATTTACCATAAATTAAGCTATTTATGAATCAGTGAAACGAGGAAAGAAAAAAAAAAAAAAAAAAAAAAAAAAAAAAAAAGAATCCGTGTCTAATGGCAAATAGGGAAAACGGGTAAGAGGCTGAACCTGAGTAAAATAGTAAATGTCTTTCGCACAACGCCTGTATTGCTTATTCCCAATCAAGCTGACCAAGGCTGTTGGAGCTCCATCTGACAAAAGCAATTTTTTTGTTTCGAAAATTAAGACTTCTACAACATTAAATACTACAGCATTTAAATAGGAAAAATAATAACTCCTGAAAATGTTTAACAAAAAATTACTTGTTTCCTTCTATACTTAGGAAACAATCTCGAAGGAAATGGTTAAACGAACTTGCAAGAACATTGACCACTAGACAAAATTCAAGGTGGAAGGAAAAAAATGAGTGATCTAGAGACTAATGAATATCGGTCTTTGAAGAAATACTCACCAAAGAGCATTTTCTTGACATCGCTTGCTCTGCGAGCTGCCTCAAGTTGTTCCTCAAAGGATCCTGGTTTGCAGACCTTACTGCCACTAAATTGGCTTACTGCCTTAAAACTTGTCAAGTCTGATTGATCATTGTCAACTTCATTCAGAATATTCCCTACTCGTGTAAAAAATGTGCCGCCAGGCCACAGCATCTGAAGAAATCAATAACTAGAAAATGTTAATTGCATGTGCCTCTCAACCTTTTAAAAGTCTATTCTCTAGTTCCTCTTGCATTTGGGAAATTACACTAAGTTCTCTGAGACTATTATAAATAAAATTATACAAAATTGAAAATGGCATGTGACTGAAAAACAAATAAAATAAAAATAAAAAGAAAGAAGCACCTGAACATATCTTTTAAGGTAACTTTGTTTCATGCATCTCCATATTAACAACAAGTCCACAATTAACATGCAAATAAACAGAAATTCCACATGGTTCTATAATCAATCAACAGCCTTCAATTAGCTCAACAATCTTAGATCTTCAAAGTCTTAACCCAGTATTTTTGAAGCCTTCCAAAATGGCAAAATGACAATGCCAAAAAAGCATTCAGCAAGCATCAACTCCAAGTGGTAATAACTATGTAGCCAGCTAACCTTTCACAGGTTTTATTGAGTTTTCTCTTATACCCTAGCTTTTGGAGGATTGGGCTATAGCTCCGCCAATATCATCATATGCATCTGTTGTAGGCACCTAGCTTGCTAGGTTTGTATTCAAACATTATCTAGAGTGCCAACTATCACACACATAGATAACCCTATAAATCCCACAATCTAGAGTGACAGCCTGCTAAACTTGCTAATTTCTGTTAATTAAATGAGACTCATACATTGTGGTGCTAAATACTTAGAAGGTTTGAAGCTTTCTCCAAGTAAAATACGTAGAATAACACCTAGATTTCAATGAGTAGTTAAAACTTGGGCTATCCCTATTTTAACTAAAGCTGCAGTTTGAATGGAATCCACCTGAACTTGAATGGGTGGGTTTAAGCATGAAAAATGAGCCTAGACCCCAGTTGGAATGACCTCAACCAATTGCAGAGATGGTGGCTGATGTCCGGGCAAGAAAATCCCATGTGAATAAACAAACAGCTACCCAACATATACATAGTAAGTAAGTAGAACAGCACACAATCAGTTATATAAATCAACCCTTATAATACTGGTTTGAAGCTTGGTATCTACATTCGGTGATTGTATGTGCTGATTAAGATTGCTAAACTTAAAAACATTAAGACCATGGTCATCATAATTAGTTCAGTCCTTACATCTTGAACCCACCGAATCCCTTGAGCAATCACGTCTTCTCTTCGAAGCCAATAAATCTGCCTCAAGAGCCAGTCATCAATAGCATCTTCCATTACTAGCTGCAGTATTTGCTTTGATATCCAAAAAACCTGTCTTCTGCATAAACCATAAGAAACCCATATTAAAGACCAATAGCTAATGGTTACAAGATGTACTCATGCTTGACAGTATTTCATTATGTTTGATACAGATATATTACAGCAAAAGACGAGAGAACCACAAGCAGTTGAGAGGTATGGAGATAAGAATAGCTCATTACATGAAAGGAAATGACAAATATAATCTGGAAAAAGTTAATGACCTTTTGGTACCATGAGTGTGGAATTCCTTAAATTATCAATCAAGCATAGAAATGATTAAAAAAAAACTTACCACTAAAATCTGCATATTAAGGAAATACAAAAATAATAAACGAATTAAAATATTTAAAAATAGAAGTTAACTCCTGCTAAGGCTGTGCCTAGGTTAATATCTAGGTTCAGGGAGCATGCAGGTAACAAGAGATGCCATATGTTGGAAGAGAACAACATTAAAGCCGTAGCTAAAAAAGCATCCACACAAAATACTGGACAGCTAATGGACAGCCTCTTAAAAAAAAAAAACATAAAAGCAGGAAAAGCTCAAGTATGAACACAAAAGGTAATGGTGGTGACAGTAGCATAGAAGAGAAAAAAACAAATAGCTACTAAAAGAGAAACAGAAAATAAAAAAGAACTAATCCATAATCTCCATTGTTAGTAATGATGCCCACAAAAAAGAAAGCATTCTTAAGAACTGAACCCACTGACAATCATGATCAAATAGTATTTGCTATTTGATGACTCGATAAAACACATTAAATTAATTTCTAATCCTTAACTTTTGATTTGAACAAATTAACCCAACATATCATCCTTACCAAGTGACCAGCTATTTCAAAACTGGGAGACAACATGTTATAATATAAAAGGGTTTCCAATTGCTCTAATCCAACAAAACTTAAAATAGAGCTGCAGGCATCATAAAAATGTTAATCAAATCAGAGTTTCTTGTAAAACAGAAGTGTACAGCACATCAGTGCTTTAGGAATATCTGCACAAATTGGGATAACTAATTATCTATTGCCACAATATCAAGATTTTGAAGCACTACATCATTTCATACTAATAAAAGATAATACGCACCTTATCCAGCCTCTTCTCTTAAGCTGAAATATCTTATCCACTAGATTTAGTAGCGGTACGCTTACATTAGGGGGAGTCCACTGCATGAAAATCAATTGTCAACATTTCCAGACAGTCGGACACTAAAAATAACATGTGGTCAGAAAACTTTATGAACAAATAAATGATTAATAACATAAAAAACTATGTGCATATCCTTGTCAAGTTGCATTTGCACACTACAAAGATTAAGGGGGGAATTAGCATAATCTTGGAGGACCCTTAGTTACAGAATTCATATGGCAGTAACAGCAAACATACAAGCAGAAGGGTTTTGGTGGGATATAATATGTGTAACCAAACACAAAGGAGAAAAATGAAGAGAAAAGAAAATCAATGTCAGAATAATGACAGTATTTCTTTAAACATTTGTTACGAACACTATGCCTTAATCCAATGATGAAGCAACAAACTAGCCAGCAACCAGTGGCAAAGTGCGAGAAGAAACACCAACTAATTTACCAATTATTAGGCTAACATCAACTAAGACAGGGATTTAGGATACACCAAGAAAAAAAGTTAGTGAACCGATGCAGAAGAACATGAAAATAATGCCTACTAATTGCATGATACCTCAGGTGGCATTCCAATTGGATCTTCCAAATGATAAGGGCTCAAAGAAAATTTTGCTACTGGCAATCCACCCTGGCCACTTAATTCAGATTCCGCATCCAAGCTGTGTTGCTTCTCTGGACCAAAGTTCCTAGATTCTTCACCCCATTTTATTACCCGAGGGGAAACACCCTTCGAATTTAATTCATTGTCTGAATGCCACCCATTAGCTTTTGCACCTGATCTGTCTTCCTTATGGCCATGGCTTCCATCTTTGTCACCTTCATTGTCGGAAAAGCTATTTAATGTTTCGGGCGTATCTTGCCTTGAGACATGTTTACTTATCTCATCTGCATGCCAGGACAAGTTTCTATTTGAGATTGAGGAAGAGGCTTCATTTGTGGGAGAACCTGGACCTGCAACTTTCCGTATAAAACCAACTCCTTTAAACTGGCGTACAATATCATCCACAGCATCATCCACATTAACTGCTTGAAAAATAGCCTTGTCAGTATCTATTGACACTTGAGAACATTTTAATAATAAACTATTTTATTAAAAAGAGAAATATGTATTCACACAATTGTCGCTAAAAAAAGTTGGGAAGTAATAAACTGATCCCTGCTACATTTTATGATGAGATACTCAGCACAGCTACATTATATAATGAGATGCTCAACACCATCCAGGAAACACGTATAAGACTCGGTAATTAAATGCAATAGGCAGCAAACTTCCCTCAATAATTTATGCAAACAGGTGTGAGTGTGTGTGTGTGCAAAAAACTGAACCAAACAAAACCAATGACATATAAAGAATCAAGAGAATAAGCAACTTCTAAAATAAAAAAGAAAGTTTTGTCTTTCTCGAAGCTGATTCAATAAAATACAGAGGGGGGAGAACTGTCACAGAACATAACCTTGACTAACACAAAATACAAATAGCAGATGGGAAGAAGGGATACATATGGTTAAGATACTGAAATCACATGTCTGAATGATCAATGCTCATTTTATAAACTTTTACACAAATTGATGTGATGGAAATTTTTTTAATAACAAAACTATAGAGACAATAAATATTCAATATAATCATGAACTTCCGGGCACCATTTACATCAACAGTTACAACCCAGAGGTGCAAACAACTTGAACAATGTAACAACTAACAATAAAAAGCAACATACCTGCCAGGGTTCTCATAACTGACGGAGATTTTCCAAAAGAGTAATTCTTCATAAACAAAAGGCAGTTATTAATGAATCGGATATAATTCAGCTTAACTGTAGAAAATTTAAAATATGTTTGCATGTGTAATGCTAAGTTTAACAAATTTGAAGCACTAAATGTCATGATGATGCACACCTTTGAGGAAACACTTAAAAAATCCCACACTTCATGCTGTTCAGCAACATTAGCTATGGACAAGAGATCCTGCATAAAGGAAGCAAAACTAAAACAACAGGAAAAGGAAAAAAGAAAAAGAAAACATAAACATTTTATAGAACAAGGCAGAGAAGGAACTATAAGTACTTGCAGATATTTGTCAAGCTGGATGCAGCGCTGATGAACAAAAGCATCTTCCGTGCTTGATGAGAATATCCTTTTGGGAGGTAAGTGTAATGTATAATTAGGGATTTCTTTAAGCTGTCGATGCAATCGTTCAAAATTTCTATATCTGCAGGAAGACCAAAAATAACAGTAATTGAAAATCATGTGAAAAAAGTTTCAGATGCTAATTGAGGGATACTGTTCTGGAAACTTTAGGAAATCTCTTATTAGCTTATTTCAATCAAAATGTAGATATGCAATCAGAAACAACTCCAAACAAACAAAAAGGTGTTCTATCACTTAGTAAACCACTAAAGATGATATAGGCAAGAATGAAACCTTCTTTTCACAAACCAAGTTTTGTTTTCTGAATCTGTCACTGCAATTGAATAAACTGCAAAAGATTTTGACCCAATTTTCTCGAAATAAGCTCCCATCACCTATACATACACAAGTAAAAACAGCAGACAAGAGTCAACTATAACCTGAAGAAAACATGAATGATGCTAAATCTACAGACAAAAGCTCAAGAAGCTGCTCTATGTAATATTGCAGTATACAAGGATTCTACCGAAAATTCATTTTCTAATTAGTGCATAAACAAATTTGGGAAAATATATATAAATATATACATATATATAATGCTCACCCGACACCTGAGCTTGGGAATATGTTGTCCTTCACTGTGGAGTATTATATCTGAAACATTCTTACCCCTATATACTTCACTATGCTTGCCAAAATCAGGACCGTAAAACTCTGCAATAAGTGATGCCCCACCTTCTCCTGTATATGCCTTTTTCGCATCAGATAGGAGTTTCAAAGCAGAGGTACTATTGGATCTCTTAATCCTACTTTTATTTCCATCGGCACCAAGATTATAAGTATCCTTCAACACATCGACAGCATGCATTCCATAAAATGAAGATGATTTATCAAAATCTTGATACAACTGTGTCCCAATTTCATCTTGATACAACTGTGTCCCAATTTCATTCCCATCACCTGATTGAACGTCAAGGTTTAATCCTGGTGTTAGCTGCAAAACAGTCTGGTCATCTGCTCCTGCAGATAATCCAGTTCTGTTGGAAAGCATTTCCTTCATTATATTTGACGTAGGCTTGGCAATATTTGTTCCTAAACTCTTCACCATATGGTCCTGAAATCCTGCTTTTACACTTTTCTGATCCTTCTTTTTATAATTTCTTCCTTTCGTCCACATATTTTCAAGATTTTCAGGAGTAAGAACTTCAGTTCTTCTTTGGGTTACAGCCTCCAGCATTTGTGCCCAATCAGTAGAACGCATATGCAGAGGATCTTCAGGATTTGTTTTGTTATCCAAAGATGTTTCTTTTTGATTGCTCCCTTTAACTAAAGTCATATCACTCTCTTCAGTATTTAAGGAATACAGTTTTCTTAAGGTGGAATCTCCTTTATGTGTTCCCCCTGAAGACTGATCACCACCGACTCCTTTAGTGTTATCATCATTAATATAAAGTAAGATAATCTCAATCACTTCATTGATGTACCTGGTAACAGAGAGAAATTATAAATAGGTTAGATTATTCCAGATAAGTGGAAAGGCATAGTATAAGCTATGCATCATCTTAATATGTTTAAACACAAAGCTTAAGTTACATAATGAGAAATGTGAGGTGTTAAAAGTATGGTAAGATGCCGCATTGATCCATAATTTTTCTCCATCGCACCAAGTCATGTGCATTATAGCCATTACAATGTCCTCAAGGCAATCAATACATTTAATGATCTCATAAAAAATGCTCAACTCGAAAAATAATCAGTTGAAGGAGTTAGAAAAATCTAGCCCAGATCCACAGATGGTTCAAAGATATTGGACTTTATAAAGTCTGAGAATCTGCAAAAACCTTTAGGAATAACAAGTATTGCAGGATCCCGGTAAAGAGGAAAAGGAAACAAATAAACAATTTTGTCATTCAACTGCATGACTATGGTGTGTTTCATCAGCGCATCATCTAGTAAATACCACAATACACTGAACCAGTCAGTACTAAGGACTACAATTCTCCCATCTTAACCATCTATGTGAAAAAAACTAAGCACCAAAATTATAATTTTATAGTGCAAACCACTCATGAAGACTTAAACTCTTACAGGACAGACCAAGCTTAAATGCAAAATATTAACAAAGTAAAATATTGGATAGAAAAATAAGAATCATTCAGAACTTACTCTGGGCTTGCAAAACTCATGACAGGTTGCATCACTAAACAAGTTACAATCTCTCGAGCAATTGTTCGAACAATGGGGCATTGAGCTTCTCGTGGTCTCAATACTACAGCTAGCATTCCACCTACTATCCTTTGAAGAACCTAAGAGAGAACACAAACTTTTGAACAGAATGCAAACAATAAAAGTAAAGATAAAATTAGAATTTCGTCAGAACTCTCCACTCAGACCTTGTACTCACTCTCAGGAGATATCAGCGCCGGATGAAGTTCTTTAGAAGCCATGAGATGGTGTTTCAACCTTTCATCCCTTTCCTCAGTAGACAGTGTTCCCATAACATCGACACCTATAGCTGCTTGGTTTCTTCTAAAAAGCTCTATGTGACCCCCTATTAAATCCACTATATCCCTGAAACATGATACATTTATTAAATCATGTTCCTTAAACACCCAACTATTCTCAAACTTCTAAACCGTTTCTTAGATTGGCAGTAATTTTTTTCAAAGAAAAAAAATATATATATATATATATATATATACCTTGTTAGCAAGTCAACGAGATTTATCTCTTTGACCCTTCCTGATATTTCACCAATAGCATCCATGATGATACTCCGGATTAGCTCAGGGCCTTCCTTATCTGGTGTAATCTCCGAATACCATAAGTCACTCACAAAATCATTCAAAATTTTATCAATAAACTCATTGGCTGCAGCCTCCACAATAGGAGAATCAATTTTCCGTTTCCATTTTGGCGGGGGTGGTGCACTAGAAAGGCGTGAATCATTCACAGACAACTGTTTCTTCTCCAATTGAGACAAATAACTTTGTGAACGCACTGGTTTAACCTTCCAGGAGAATTCCACTTGATTAACTAGAATGCGTAGAGCGCAAACAATAAGAATAGATATGGGTAAATTCATCCACATCGATGAACTTGTATCTGCATTGAATAATCATAAAGGAAATAAGTAAATGGAAAAAACTCACAAATACACAACATTATGAAGGACACAAAAAATAAAAAGAATACCATATCTAGTCTCATACTCATATTCTCAAAATGATATTACAGAAAGAACAGCAATTAGTATCTACACCAGTATTCATGTCAACCAATTTGAATAAGCTTTAAAAAAAAATTATATATTTTTTAAGTAATAAAATCGGTCTCACCAATGCTACGCAGTGACAAAATAAATCACACCCAACCTAGTCTCCTCGTCATCATTAAGCTTTAATTCACCCGACACCCGAAATTTATTTCCCTTAATGATGCATTTAGTGGAATGTAATTCCAACACAGCATTGGAGTTCATCTTCTTCAGAAAAATTAATAAACTCAGCACCTCAAATCAAATTCAACGGAACACAGTTACGAACAAAATTTCTTGGAAATAACCTTAATTTAACAATTTGCACCAAGATATGATGATTCAAACTACCAGTTCCAGATTGGAAAACAAACATTTTCATACATAACTAAATTTAATAGCTAAATTCAATGAGAAAGGGAAATGGTACAGCATTGTAAAACACTGGAGACGACAATTCAAAGTTGCAAGAACAACGAAAGCGAAGCTTAATTAATTATCTGATACAAAGACAAAATATTTCCAAATTCGAATTCACCGAACAACAAAAAAAACGATAAGGAGATAAATAAAACTTACGCGTCACGAAATAACAAACGGCGAATACACACAAGGCCCACCAAACCGTGCGTAGTTTAGCTTCCTCGATCAGATCTTGGATCGTCTCCATCGCCTTCATTTTTTATTTTTCTCTCAAAAATCTAATTACAGCTCTCTGCTCAATAAAAAACAAAACTTTCAATCCTCGAACATCGATGTATCGATTAATCGACGAAAAATTTAAGGCTTTTGTTTGGATTATTCACGGGACGTCGACTCGTGTAAATTTTACTTTCGAAGCAGAAACCAGAGAGAGATATAGATAGAAAGAAGGAGAGTATCTGAAATTTGATTTTTGATTTTGTTGAGCTTCTTTTCTTATATTTTCTTTTTTTCAAAAAAGAAATTATTTATTTATTTATTTATTTTTGTTTACGTGGGAAAGAAAAGTGTAAACGTCGTTATGTTCATAACTTCCGTTACTTTACACTTGTAACATAGTGGGAGAATCCGAATCTTCTACGGTCACTGTGTCAATGCTTGCTTGCTCCCTCTACCGGGTTTTTGCCAAATCACCGCGTCGATAAGCATTTTTTTTTTTTTATATTTTAAATATATATATATATACACCGGGTTTTATCATGAGAAATCCCTCATTTATAGAATTCTAAGGATCATATTATTTGACCGTTAAATATATCTAATGGTTATAAATTAATGAAAAATCAATGAATCCAGACAGGTAAAATTGAGAAAGTTGCCCACTAAAATATGGAAAGAGCAATTAATGCTCCCTTAATTCTTTATTTTATTTTCCATAACCATTCTATTTAATTTTAAGCATTTACTTATCAATATTTTTTTTAATTAATTTTATTTGACAATACCGGATCCTCTTCTATCCCACTAATTTCCCTTTCCTCTTCGGATCATCTTCTGATTTCCTTCTTTTGATTTTACTTTTAAGTTGCAAAGAATTGCTTGCAATTTGTTGCATCTTGACAAAAACAAATCAAAATTGTGTGAATTTTAACTATTTTTGTTTGGAAGTGCTCAAATTAAAAAATTAATGAACTCAAACGGGTCTAATTCTTCAGCGAAGCAATCTTTCAAAAAGAGTTCTAGCATTCATGCAGCCATAGCTAAAAATGGTAGGAAATTATAATGATTGCTTCCAAAAACATAATCATCAAAGAACATTTTTAAACGTGAATTAATGATTATTATAATCGGTCCATCACATACGATAAGATATTGTCTACTTTGAGTGTTTATTTTTTACAACTTGAAAGTGGAGTTTGGCTTCCCAAAAAAATAAAATAAAATAAATAAAGAGAAAGGGAAATCAAATGCAAAAAATTTCACGGAAAGTAGTTTGCCAAAATGTAAAAAATTGTTGACAATTCTTTGCAACTTAAAAGTGAAATCAAAAGAAGGAAATCAGAAGATGATCTGAAGAGGAAAGAGAAATTAGTGGGATAATCCGACAGATAGATTGATATAAGAGGATCTGGCCACTGTCAAATAAAATTAATTAAAAAAAATATTGATAAGTAAATGCTTAAAATTAAATAGAATGGTTATGGAAAATAAAATAAAGAATTAAGGGAGCATTAATTGCTCTTTCCATATTCTTGTGGACAGCTCTCTCAATTTTAATTGTCCGGATTCATTGATTTTTCATTAATTTATAACCATTAGATATATCCAACGGTCAAATAATACGGTCCTTAAAATTCTATAAATGAGGGATCCATCATGAGAGAATCACTATATATATATATATATATATATAATATACCACACTGGTTGTTTGCCGGGATCTACGTGACACAAATATCTAATCCTATAATTGGAAGATATTTTTCTGGGACGATTATGATCAAGCACTGCATGCACGACATGAATATAAACCCTTATAACCAAGAGATATCTATTCTTACATTACCGATGATAAATCATCTTGCATATGCTATTAAATGCCTATGGTGAATTTTAAACCCCGATTAGTCCAAAGGCAAAGCAAGTTTTATCAAATTTGAGGGGTTTCAGGGTGTTATGACATACATTTTATAAGAAAATTTAAAAAATAAAAAATAAATTTGGATAAAAATCAAATAAATATAACTATATTTTAAAAATAATAATACATTAGTGGCTTCATCACCGCCGACCACAAAAGTAAAATGAGATGCGTAAGTCATTAGAGCATCTCCAACAGCCTCCCTTGAAGACATCCCTTAACTTAATTAAGGAAGTAGGTATATTTTGGGGTAATTAACCTAGTGGCTATCAATTTATACTACTACTATCAAAATGGCTACCAGATGAGGAATTTGTTTCAAAATGGCTACCAGATGAGGAATTGGTTTTAAAATGACCATTTTTTGGCAAACACTATTACACCAATGATCATTCTATCAAATTCCATCAATTTCTATCAAATTTCATCCAATGAGTGGCATTTTGGTAAATAAGTGGATGACATTAATTTATTTTAGATATTTTTTAGAAATCAATTTTTGGTTTTGTTTTTTGAAACAGATAATTATATTTAGTGTGTGTATATACGTATAACATATCTCAAACATATAAATCTAAAAATTCTAAAAAATATATTTGAGATAAGTTGACAAGAAATATATATATATATATATATATATATTTCTTTTTTGAGAAGATTAAGACTATAAAATCTAAAAATTCTAAAAAGTATATTTTAGATAAGTTGAAAAGAATATATATATATATATATATATATATTTATATTCTTTTTTTAGAAGATTAAGACTACGAAATCTAAAAGTTCTAAAATATATTTTTAAGATAAATTGAAAATAAATAAATATATATATGTTTGAAATATGCTATATGTATATACACACTAAATATAATTATTTGTTTTTAAAAACAAAAGAAAAAATTAATTTTCAAAAAATATCTAAAATAAATTAAGTCATCAAATTATTTACCAAAATGACACACATTGGATGGAATTTTATGGAAATGGATGGAATTGGATAAAAAAGGTTATTAGTGTAACAGTATTTGCAAAAAATGACCATTTTGAAACCAATTCCTCATCTAATGGTCATTTTGATAGTGGTGGTATAAGTTGATGGCCACCAGGGTAATTACCCCATGTATTTTTGCAGCTCTAACAGCTCCCTAAAAGACTCCCTTAATTGTGTTCAGGTGGAGTTCACTCCTTTAATTAATGAGTATTTTCACACCTCCCTTAAAGTGGGTTCCACCTATTTAAGATTATTTTATTTTCTTGAAAAACTTTATATATTTAAAACTCATAATTGACAAACAATATTTAATATTTAAACATAATATCTAACATTTAAATAATAATAATAAAATTATTAAAATGGCCATTTAAGGGAGTATTGTTGGAGCATATACTCCTCCCTTAATGGTCCATTGCAGTAACATACATCCTTAAATAAGGAAATCTCTAAGGGAGACCATTAGAGATGCTCGTAGAGCTAAGAGACGAGACCATTCTCAAATTATAAAATACGGACTATGATGAATATAACATTCAACATGAGTACATGACTATATACTACATGTGCAAAACAACGAACACTATATACTACATGATCATGACAAGTAGTGATTAGAATTAGATAAGTACTACTTATATGCAAACATTTTTTATTTTATTTTTAAAGGTGATTTTGTTTTCTTGCTAATGATGTGAATTAATTAACTTTATTTAGATTAGAGTTTTAATTATAAAATTGGTTATCTAATAAGTGTGAATTGGAAAATTGGAATGCATATGGGTAAGCACATGGAGGGATATGGGCCTATGATATATGATGATGAATTGGGGTCCAACTCAACTCAACTCAACTCAAACTCAAGACAAGCATAGGAAGAAGTCATTAAACCAAAAGAGTGGGGTAGGAGATAAAGAGAAATCACCTTAGAATTAATCAATTAAATTAAATTAAATAAAAGAGAATGTCAAGGAGGTCCATTATTTATTAATTTATTATTATTATTATAGCATTATATACTGCCTGTTGCTTACCTAAATTGAGGTGGATGCATATGAATCTTATTTGTATCTGTATCATGGTCTCCATGATTCTATATCTAGGTTGCATTGAATTATTATTATTATTATTTTTTTAAAAGTATAAATTTGGGATTTAGGTATTTGTATCATGGTCTCTGCAATTTTATATATAGGTTTCATTCTTTTTATTTGAAATATAAATTTAAGATGTAGATGAAATTGATACGATTTGAATCCACTACCTCAACATATGAATGTGAGACGTTTACCATTAAGATGTTTATTTATAAATCCGATCACGTTAGAGTTTGACCAGAAATACTTGATATTAGGATCATTGGAGGAACAATATATAAGCATGAAGATGCTTCATAATCTTTTCGATTACTCGTTCAAGAAAGTACAATCTTTTATCACTATTTATATGATGATATTTTTACACATACATAATATCCTTTAATATCAACAACAAATACAAAGATGGTTTTAGGTTTTTTTTTTTTTTTTTTTTAAATTGTATATCTACTCAATTTAACGTCACTATGGACTATCAAACACAAACATGGGAAGAAATTATATACAATTCTGCTTCTACCCGAAAAAACATTAAAACACCCAACACTTTCAGTTCATACTTGAAAGAGAAAATTAAATAAAAACTATGATTGATCATGTAATACAAAGATTGAACTTTTAAGGTGCACCCAAGACCTCAAGTCCTCAACTTGCAGCCAATGGTGGCAACTCGAAACTGAGTCCAACCGCACCCAATCAAACCTCTTCGACCTCATCAACACCTTCCGCGACCTGTCTTCTCCAATACAAGGCTTCGTCGGAGCCTCAACTCTTCACATAGACGACGGCGACGGCGACGGCGATTCTAGCATGTTGAATTGCGGAAGAGATTTTGGGTTTCGTTAAGTGTAGTGATGAAATCCCTTCTGCCAAACCCATTCCCAGAATCAACACAGCAAGTTTGCGTATGTCTCAGATGAATTCGAAACCCGTTTCATGGATTCGGTTTGTAGAAACCGACAAGTTCTGACTAAGAAGGAAAACATCCACCATGTTATAGAAAAAAACTTCTTTCATGGTTGAGGTCTTGGGTACACGATAAAAGTTCAATCTTTGTATAATATGTCTGATTGGAAAGTTATTGGCTAAATGTTGAGAACTCCTCTTCCATGATCAAACAAACCTGTGTTAAAGTAGAAGGGGTTTTGCGAGTTCTGTGTAGGAGTTTGTTCTTTGTAGATATATGTACAGTGCTGGGATTTTTCTTATGAAAAAACTAGTTTCATGGTTGAGGACTTGAGGTCTTGGGTGCACGTTAAAAGTTCAATCTTTGTATTACATGATCAATCATAGTTTTTATTTATTTAATTTTCTCTTTCAAGTAAGTATGAACTGAAAGTTATAAACTTTTAAGTGTTGGGTGTTTTAATGTTTTTTCGGGTAGAAGCAGAATTGTATATAATTTCTTCCCATGTTTGTGTTTGATAGTCCATATTGGTGTGTATTTGTCACAGTTTATGTTTTAAACTAGATTTACCATTTCCAGATTATGAAAGATAAAACTCAACAAGAGTATTAGTGAACTGTGAACCTGACAGACACAGGAATTGAACTTACTTTAGAGCAAAATTGATTAACTTTGTTAATACAATTTCCTTGATTTCCAGTCTCAGTTTAAATGATCTGTGAATTGCAGGCTTGTAGAGTTAGTTATGGTAAGTGATCATCAGATTTTTGAACATAAATCATTTTATTTCCTTCTGATGTTTAATCTCTCCATATCTTACAGTTCATTAGAGTTGTCCTCAAATTTTATAGAGCCATGAAGTTGCATGTCATGATAGAATTTGGTGAAGTGTTTTGGTAAAAGCACTTTTTTTTTTTCTAGTTTTAAGTAAAAATCCTTATGTAAAGGTTTTTCTTAATATATATATATATATATGGGGCACTTATTAGATAATGTATTTATCGTGAGGTTTCACTAATTTTCGTTACCGAGGATTAGTTTTAAAAAGTTTACATTATTTCTTGGTGGCGAGAATCAGTGAAATCGCATGATAATAACCTTAGATATACCTCACCTGATAATTTAAATATATATATATTGATATACAACTTGCAGCCAATGGTGGCAACTCGAAACTCAATTGGCTGGTGGTCTAACTACAATTAGGTCTAATATGAAGGACGTTTGTGCAATTTGCCCATAAGAAAATACAAGCCCAAAACCAAAACCATGCATCGCCCACCGACTCACGTGACGCCGCATTTTCTAAATCCCATCGAAAAACCAACATGCCTCTTCCAAAATACTAGATAGAATCATAGAAAATTTTAGAAACCCGAAAAAGGGTCGGCTACGTTATGGCAATAAAAAGTTTTGGTACGATACCAACCTTGTAGTTCATCTTAATATGAATGTGGTTTTTAAATATTAAAATATTTTTCAAAATTAATTTAAAACTAATCTTGAGTTATTCTAAAAAAATCGTTTGTACCGTACCCATATGGGTATAATAGTCAAGTCGCCAGAAAAGTCATCACGATCAACGATCACCAAAAAAATCCCTTGGTTTTAACAGACCCCTTTAATAATTAAAAAACATAAATATCTCATCAATCCTTCCTTCCTTATCCACTTAACCAGGCCCCACCTTGCACTTTATAGTTTATATATAAACAGTACATAGAATCACATCTTCTTCTCCAAACCAAATCGACTTTCTGTGTTTGTTGTGTGATTGGATACGATGATAAAGTCGGTCGTGATTAGTAGTTCTCTTCCGGTACTGGTGGAAGCTAATAAAGATAAAGGAATTCTGCAGCACGGTTCAAGAACAAGAACTTGTCCTGAAACAACAAGATTCTTTTCCATTGTTTGCTCTTCTTCTTCTTCTTCTTCAAGTAACAACAACAGCAATCATATTCCAAAACTTGAACCTTTTAGCCGGACCAAGCTCGAACGTGCCGTTAAAGACCGGCCCTTGATCGAAAAGTCTGAGAATGATCTTTCAGGTGCTTCATTATATATCAACATTTTTTATTTTTTCAAGAGCTTTTGTTTTTGCCAAAGATGGTGAATATATAATAATATTTGGTGTTGTGGTTTTTTTTTTTTTTTTTTTTTTTTTTTTTTTTTTGTAGATTATTGTTCAACGCTTGAAGGAGATGATTCCTACAGCTGCTGGAAAGCATATTTTGAACTTAAAGACCTTGAAGTAAGTTTTTTTTTTTTTTTTTTTTTTTTTTTTTTACTAGTTCAATTTATTTAATTTAATTTACTACAGAATTCCTGTTTGGTATCTGAGAAAATGAAAATGAATAGAAAATTCAAATCTTTAACTAAATGATAAAAACTTTACTTAATTTCTCAATAATATAATAAGAGAAGTAATTTTAAATGTCCAATTGCAATGTTATGTGATCAGAGAGCCATGCCGAAACAAGACGTTGAGAAGCTGATTCTCCAATCTGGGGGTGTGAAATCATTGATTGGATTCCTGCATGGAATTTCATCAATCCTCAAAGGAAAAGTTCATGGCTTTGGTTTGGATAAGCCGACGACGAGTTCTGTCAAAGAAGGAAATCATGATCATCCACCATGTCCTATCCCAGATGGACTGCCGAAATCTCTAGAAGAGCTAGAGGAAGAAGAAAAAGGAAGATTGCCAGATTCTCCTTACACTAAATTGCTTAGAAACAAAGGAAAGTTCCCTGACTGGTACTCCCCTGCCCCTGACCACGAAACAGATTGATTATATATATATATATATGATCAAATAAACTTGTGTTTAGAGTAGAACGGGTTTCGCAGGTTTTGTGTTGCGTAGTTTTTTACTTTGTTCTTTGTAGTCTGTAGATATGGTTTCATGTATGTCCATTGTTGGGAATTTTGATCTTGACTGTTATAGAAAAAACTACTTTCATGGTTGAGGTCTTGAGTACGCAATAACAGTTCAATCTTTGTATAATATGTCGATTGGCAAGTTATTGGCTAAATGTTGAGAATTCCTCTTCCATGATCAAATAAACTTGTGTTGAAAGTAGAAGGGGTTTTGCTAGTTTTGTGTTGCTGAGTTTGTTCTTTGTAGATATGGTTATATCATATACGTGCAATGTTCAGAAATCTGATCTGACTGTTATAGAAAAAACTATTTTCATGGTTGAAGTTTTGGGTACGCTATAAAAGTTCAATCTTTGTGTAAAAATAGAAGGGGTATCGCATGTTTTGCGTTGCTGAGTTTGTTCATGTGCAGTGCTGGGATTTTTGATCCGATTGTTATCTTGGGTACGCGATAAAAGTTCAATCTTCGTATGATATGTCGATTGGCAAGTTATTGTCTAAATTTTGTTTTCTCTTCTTCCAAGTTCTTCATGATCAATCATAAATTTTCTCTATCAAGTATGAACTGAAAGTTAAAAGTGTTGGATGTTTTAATGTTTTTCCGGTGAGAAGCAGGAATCGTATATAGTTTCTTCCCTGGTTTGTGGCTTCAAGAAACCATAGTAGCAAAGAGATGGAGACTTTGAGTTTATAGTCCATATTGGTGTGTATTTGTGACAGTTTATGATTGAAACTAGATGTACTACCATATCCAGGCTATGAAAGATTAAACTCAACAAGAGTAATTCAGTGAACTGTGAACCTGACAGAGGATTTGAACTACTTTAGAGTAAAATCAACGAGGCCTTGTCGGCTGTGGGATCCTGTACGTTTTTTCGTACGAGAATCAATTTCACAACGTTTTGTAATATGCTCAATAGCGCGTCATATAATCGGATTTGATATGTAACTACAAAATATTTGACAAAAAAGCTCTTCAACCACACCAAAAGTATTCAAAAAAATTATATGACAAAAAATAATAGTTAATGACAAAGTGACAAAGGTGGTGTCGTCTGTTTTCTCTCCACATAATCTGCCACATGTAACCAAAAAAAAAAAAAAAAACATCAAAATCTGAAACAAGACCTCTTTTGCTTCTGTTCTTCTACCAAGTGTAAGTAAAACCAACTTCCAGAATTGTCGTGTAATTATTCATGTCCAACCATTAACCTTTCATTTGATAAAAATTAGTTAAACCAAAAAACCAAGACTTGGTCAATTGTTAGTTTTTAGCTCTTCTTTTTGTTTGATTTCAGCATTACATACGGCAATCAAAGCAAATTTCTTCCCAAAAAAAAACTCTTGTGTCACTAAATTTAGACATGAAAAAAATCCGAATTGAAATGTGTGGTGTCTGTATGTATTTATGTAATGTAACTTGTAAGAAACCAGACCAGAGCAGGATTTTCGGTTTCTAAAACAGGAGTTGAACTTCCACAACCATCAATGGTTGTCTCATTTTATCTCTGCATATAATACCCTCCTCTCTGTTGCTTCCTATAAGCAGCCTTGGGCCTATCCAAGGTAGACCATAATGGCAAAACCTATGAAAATGCAGGTCTCTGGCTGCTTTCTCCTTCTCTTCTCCTCTTCTCTCTTGTTTTCATTCTCAACTCTCTCTTTCGCTCTTTCCGAGGCTGAGGCATCACTCATCGCTAGACGCCAGCTCTTGGCCATCAGGGAAAACGGTTTCCATACTAATACTTTCAATTTCAAAGTTGATGACGATACAACTTTCGATAATACGAGGCTGAAGAAGGCTCATGTTGCTCTTCAGGCTTGGAAAAAGGCCGTTTATTCTGACCCTTTTAACACGACTGCTAATTGGGTTGGTACAGATGTGTGTAGTTACAATGGTGTTTTCTGTGCACCAGCGCTTGATGATAAGAATGTCAATGTTGTGGCTGGGATTGATCTTAACCACGCTGACATTGCTGGATATCTTCCCCCTGAACTGGGGCTATTGACGGATGTCGCGTTGTTCCACATTAACTCTAACAGGTTTTGTGGTATCATTCCAAGGAGCATGTCTGATCTTAAAATTATGCATGAATTTGATGTCAGTAACAACAGATTCGTTGGTCCTTTCCCGGATGTTGTTCTATCCTGGCCATCGGTGAAGTTTATTGATATCAGGTTCAACAATTTCGAGGGTCTGTTGCCTCCTCAAATCTTTGAGAGGGATCTGGATGCATTGTTCTTAAACAACAACAGGTTCAGGTCCTCAATTCCTGACACAATTGGTAAATCAACAGTTTCTGTTGTGACATTTGCTAATAACAAGTTCAGTGGTTGTATTCCTCGGACTATTGGGAAGATGTCGAACCTGAACGAGATCCTCTTCGTAAACAACAAACTTGGCGGTTGCTTCCCGGGAGAAATCGGGTCGCTTGTCAACGTAACGGTGTTTGACGCTAGCTACAACACGTTCGTAGGATTCACACAGCAAAGTTTTTCAGGATTGAAGAGTGTTGAGTGCCTGGATCTTTCACATAATAGGCTTACAGGATTTTTGCCTGAAAACATTTGCAAGTTGCCAGAATTGACCAATTTCACTTTCTCTCATAATTACTTCCAAGGGGAGGCAAGAGCTTGCTCACCTCCTGCCAGGAAGGATATTGTGTTAGATGATACAAGCAATTGCTTGTCGGACAGGCCATATCAGAAGAATTTCAAGACATGTTTCCCGGTAGTGAGCAAACCTGTGGATTGCAGCAAGGATAAATGCACGGGAGGATTTGGACATAAGACACCGGCTAAGCCATTGACACCTCAGAAACCGAAGCCATCTCCTACACCGAAACAGAAACCTATGTCACCAACACCTAAGCCATCTCCAGTGAGCCCAGTTCCTAGGCCAGCACCAACACCAACACCAACACCAACACCGGTAGCACCAACCCCAGATCCAATTAAGCTGTCTCCGGTGAGCCCATCAAAACCAACACCAGAACCAACACCAACACCCACACCTGATCCAACTAAGCAATCTCCGGTGAGCCCACCACCACCACAAACAACAACACCAACACCAACCCCCGATCCAACTAAGCAATCTCCGGTGAGCCCACCACCACCACAAACAACAACACCAACCCCCGATCCAACAAAGCAATCTCCAGTGAGCCCACCACCACTACAAACAACAACAACACCATCACCACCAACCCCCGATCCAACTGAGCAATCTCCGGTGAGCCCACCACCACCACAAACACCAACACCAGCACCAGCACCAACCCCTGATCAACCTGGGCAATCTCCAGTGAGCCCACCAACACAAGCACCAACACCTGCTCCAACTGCACAATCTCCAGTGACCCCACCAACACCAGCACCAGGACCTGATCCAATTAGGCAATCTCCAGTGAGCCCTCCTCCTAGACCAACAACACCAACACCAACCCCCGATGATCCATTTAAGCAATCTCCGGGAAGCCCTCCTCCCAAACCAATAGAAACATCAGCACCAACCCCCGATGATCCATTTAAGCAATCTCCGGGGAGCCCTCCTCCCAAACCAACAACATCAGCACCAACCCCTGATGATCCATTTAAGCAATCTCCAGGGAGCCCTCCTCCTAGACCAATAGTGAGCTCTCCACCACCGCCACCGCCGGTTAGCTCTCCAGTCTATTCACCACCACCACCGCCACCGGTACATTCACCACCCCCACCTGCACCGGTACATTCACCACCACCACCACCAGTACGATCACCACCTCCACCTGCTCCGGTATATTCTCCACCCCCACCACCAATACGATCACCACCTCCGCCTGCTCCGGTATATTCTCCACCCCCACCACCCCTAAGATCACCACCTCCGCCTGCTCCGGTATATTCTCCACCCCCGCCACCCATAAGATCACCACCTCCGCCTGCTCCGGTATACTCACCACCCCCGCCACCCGTAAGATCACCTCCTCCGCCTGTTCCGGTCTACTCACCACACCCCGGCCTTCACCCTGCCGTAGCATCACCCTCCGCCCGCTCCTACCACCACCCCCGCCACCCCGATCACCCCCTCCGCCCGTTCCTCTACTCACCACCCCCGCCACCCGTAAGATCACCGCCTCCGCCTGCTCCGGTCTACTCACCACCCCCGCCACCCTTAAGATCACCCCCTCCGCCTGTTCCGGTCTACTCTCCACCCCCACCACCTGTAAGATCACCCCCTTCGCCTGTTCCGGTCTACTCTCCACCCCCACCACCAGTAAGATCACCCCCTCCTCCTGTTCCGGTCTACTCTCCACCCCCACCACCCATAAGATCATCCCCTCCACCTGCTCCGGTCTACTCTCCACCCCCACCACCCGTAAGATCACCACCTCCACCTGCTCCGGTCTACTCTCCACCCCCACCACCTGAAAGATCGCCACCACCACCTGCTCCGGTCCATTCACCACCACCGCCTTCTCCAGTCTATTCTTCACCCCCACCACCCGTAAGTTCACCACCTCCACCTGCTCCAGTCTACTCTTCACCCCCACCACCTACTCCGGTTCATTCACCACCACCGCCTTCTCCAGTCTATTCTCCACCCCCACCACCCATAAGTTCACCACCTCCACCTACTCCGGTCTATTCACCACCGCCAATTGATAACTTCGTTCTCCCACCAAACATTGGATTCTATTATAGATCCCCGCCACCACCATCGGTTCCAGGCTATTAAATAGCATGACTTGAAACATCTTTTATGGTGCCTTATATCATATAAACTCTCAATTTCTAGTTACATAATGCAATGTAAACACTTACTTTATTAGTTAAATTTCTCATACAAAAGATTTGTATTGTATCTTTCTTTCTTTTTTTCTTTTCATTGCCTTTATTTATTGACTTCGTAAATGAGACAAGCAGAGAAGTTTTTGTTTGTTATATAAAGCCTTAATTTATATCCATTTCTCTGTTTGGATTCTTAATTTCTCTTCCCTACTTGCAATGATAAATAATTACAGAAATCAATTCAATATTTTTTGCTTTACAATTACTTAGCTCAAACATACTATAATCAAAAGATAAAATCTTAGCTCTGTAATTCTTGAATCATCTGCACAACTCTGTTCATAACAGGCCTGTCTCCTGGATTTCGCGATAGGCAAATTCGGGAAATTCCAAGCATTTCAACCATGTCTTCCTTCACTTCACCCATTCTCTTATCACATATCCCATTCAACCCTTCATTCTTCCTCTTCTCCAGAATATACTCCCTAAAATTCGTCACTGCCGGTCTCATCCCCGTGATCAGCTCTAATAGCAGAACTCCAAAGCTGTAAACATCTGACTCCTGCGTAAAGACTCTAGTGTGTTTTTGAGCGTTTTTGATCATTACTTCAGGTGCAACCCTACCGGGGTTTCTTCTGATCAGGGTTGATGGAGGAACCAGATAGGGTGTTTCATAGCTCGAAAGGCATGCAGAGAAGTCTGGCTGGATCAAGATGTTAGATGACTTAATCACACCATAAACAATCGATTGTCCATTTTTGGTCACTTGGGTATGTAGAAAGGCCACTGCTTTGGCTGTACAAAGTGCTATGTGTTTTCTCACTCCCCAACTTAATGGAGTAAATTGCATTCCTTCACTTCCTACGTTGCCACAATTGAGAAAATTGTTGGTAAATCATCTTGAATCTATGCAAATTCCTAGAAAAGTTTCTTCAATTTGTCAAAGAATGTTATCAACAAAATTATGTAATTGATTGTAACTCGAAACTGGAACTTTGTTGGGCTGAATGATAGCCCTTCATCGTCCAAACACACCGGGCGGTGGATGATGAAAATCTACTAATCAGTAATGTGATCTGATCAATCAAACTGTTGGTATATCATCTTGATTATATGGAAATTCCTAGAAAAGTTTCTAAAATTTGTCAAAGAATGTTATCAACAAAATTATGTAATTGATTACAACTCGAAATCAGAACATTGTGTGAGGCTCAATGAGCCATTCACCGCCCAGACACACTAGGGAAAATTTACTAACAAGTAATGTGATATGATCAAATCAAAAAAAGACAAGAAAATCAAATCATACCATATCAAATCTCACCATGTAAGAGGTCTTCTAGACTTCCCAAGCACAAGTAATCATACAAGATAAAAGCTTCTCCACCATACCTAAAACTGAAATGCATTGGCAAGAGCCAACAACTGTCCTTGATTCCTCCATAGAAATTGACCCAAAACTCCAGAGTTTCTGCACAAACAAGACCTTCTCTTACCATTCTCATGGTGATTGTGGAACCACAGTCAAGCACTACCTTGAAAAGTGTCCCTAAAGTCCCTTCACCAAGCCTGGTCTTTGGTAGCTGAGATAGCTCTGGTGGGTCATATTTCTTTGCCAGAATTCTGTCTCCAAAAATCACTTCTAAGGGTAGTGTCACCTTGACCTCCACTAGAGACACTGGTGTGATGTCGGTCACTTTTGATGATCCCTTGTTGTTGTTGGACTTGTCTTTCTTGTTTTCAGATTTAGTGCAGAGACAGTAGTAGGTTATGTAGCATGAAAACATCAAAGGTATGACGGAGATAACTGCTAAAAGAGGGAGCCCCATTTCAGTTCATCAAGTGTTGTTTTTTCTGCTAATTTTTTTAGCAAGTGAAGATGTTCTGGGCTTAGTTTTACTTTGTGAAGAAGATGTACATTTTTTTTTATCATGTTTTGTTTTTATTATGGTTGAGTTATTCATTGGTTTTCTCACTAGAATCCTTGGAGTCATCATCCTTGTTGTAGATGCTGGAATTTCTAAATTTTCTGAAGTTTTGGGGGGGTGTTTTTTTACAGAAAAAAGTTATTATATTTAGATGAGATTATATAGGTTTGTCATTTCTGTCAATCTGTGAATGTTTGACACCACTAAAGTCTAAGCTAAACTATTTTAAAATTATAATATAGATTTTTTGTACATAAAAATACAGTTTTCAATTGGATTGTATAAAAATTAAAAAGTATTCTAAATATTATTTATTAATAATACTAAATATTTTTAAGAAAACACTTTAAGTTAAAAACGGTTAATATCTACTCTTACTAAAGCCGGTTGTGCATTTCCCCTTTCATTTAAGTGCAGAAAAGATCCCTTTTCTGTAATGGGAGATGTATTCTAAATTATATTTGTGGTTGATATCGTCGGGTGGTGTCCGATTTATATGAGTATTTTTTAAAAAGAATTTTTTCAAAAGTAATTTTATATAATTAAAAAAAAATGTAATTATAGGAAAATATAAATATTATTTATTTTAATTTCCGATTTTAAAACTTAGTTAAAAAAATAAATAATAATAAAGTCGGCAAGGAATAATACAACAGAAAGCAAAGGACAAAAAGGGGAAAACAACAAGAAAGAGTAAACGGTGTCGTTTTAACAGGCGATTGAAACGACAGTGATTGCCTTTAGAAGCACGTTGAATGAGCAGGTTCTTGGTCAATTTCTCGACTTTAAATTCTTATTGTTGTTGTAAGTTGTAACCAGAAATAGCTTTGGTTGTTGATTTTATTTTATTTATTTTCATCAAAAACTCCAGATCTCACTCAATTATTTTATTCAATTTGAGTCAGTTTTTTTTTGTTCAACTTCTCAAAAAATGGAAGACCAAAACTTGAACGAAAAAATCCCACCATCAAAAGACGACAAAGCCTCTGAGAATCTGGAAACTAAGACTGAACCGGAAGCGGCGAAAACCGGTGGTTGGGGAGGTTGGGGTTTTTCTCCGCTCTCGGTTCTCTCAGATCTCCAAAAGGCTGCCCAAGAGATCTCTCGCAATGTGAGCTTTCTTCTTCTTCTTCTTCTTCTTCTTCTTCTCTCTCACTCACTCTCTGTTTTTTTTTTACTATACGAATTGGGTTTGTTGTAGTGTGCACCGGAAGTTGTTTGCATTATTTATTTTCACTGTTTTTGAACTGGGATTTTATTTATTTTGGATGGTGTTTGTGGTTTTAGTTGATTGGGTGACTCTGTTTTGATGAGTTGAGAGTTGGGTTTTGTGTAGATTTAGCAGAAATAGTTTATTTTGATTTTGGTGTTTTGGAATGTATTGTTGTTATTTTTAGTGGAAATGTAAATTGCTGGTTTATCAAGTATGAATTCTGGAGCATTGATTTAACTTTGGAGTGTTTAAATATTCCATGAGTTTAACTTTAGTTTTCATGTAAAATAATGCAGTAATCATTGAAGATTTTTGATGCAAAATGTGTTTTTTTTTTTTTTGAAAAAAAATATCTTCTGTTATTAGTGTTTTTGATTCCCTACATGTCTGGTTCAGTGGATTCAAGCTTTTGAATTTACCCAATTAAGTGCATTCCATTGGGTTATTTTTCATTTTACTGGAGTTTCAAATAGGTTTTAACTTCCAATTTGAGGCCTTTATATCTGGATTCCAATAGAGGAATGGAAATTGCTTTCTTTAAGTACACAAACACACCGGAAAAAAAAATGTATGAGCTAGCAGAGGTTCTCTTCGCATTCTTTTAGAATTTTTTAATGCCAACACAACATTCAACCTAAAATTTCCTTTTAAACCTGAGGTTCTCTTCAGGAGTGCAATCTAAGGGATTAAGTTCAAACAAAGTACATGTTCTTAGAGAAGAACATGGATAGAAGAAATGGTTAGTCACTGAAGTGAAGAAAATGACAATTTTTGATCTCTTGTCTTTAAGAAACACTAGTGATCTCAAAAGGGATCAAATGCGAGAAGCGTGATTTTGAGTTTTCACTTTTCTGTATGTTACTTTTAACATCTTGATCTAGTAGTTCATTTGTTCACTAATTTGTGGAGTAATGTATTCTGAATGCAGGCTTCTGTGGTTGCGGAGAAAGCAGCAAAGAGCATTTCAGATATGCAAAACGTTTCTGAAGACTCTGATTCTCCTAAGAAAGACGAAGAGGAAGAGGCAGATGAAACTGGAACTGATAAAGAAAGCAAAGATGAGGATGAACTACGACGAAAGGCTGCTTTGGATAAGCTGGAGAAAGCAAGTGAGGAGTCCCTCCTTGGCCAGGCAAGTTTTGGTATTAATAGTTTGATATATGAAGTTTTGGATATGCTGACTTTTGATGCTTCTGCATTTCTGCCTCTACTCTTTACATACTGATCTATGAAACAGCAGAGCTTGTTTAATATAAGCATTCATCTCACAGTTGTCCCAGAAATCTGTCAAATGATGTTGATAATGAAGAATTTTTATCTGTTTTTTGTCCAAATTAGATGCAGTTGTGCTGGATATTCATTTTCTCAAACACATGTATTTTTATCCATAGCTATTTTTTGCTTTTTTTTTTTTTTTTCATTGAATGTAACATTCTTTCTTGTCAATATTTGCAGGGTTTGAAGGTTCTTGATAATTCTGTGGAGAATTTTGCTACAGGAGCATGGCAGGCACTAGGAAGTGCATGGAAAGGCAGTACCGATTTTGTTCAGAAGTATGTTTGCTTACAGTTGAATACTAATTGCACTCAGGAGAAACTGATAATAATTAGTGTTGCAAACTGAAGAGAGTTTCCCGGTCATGTTCTCAATTTAATTAAATAAATAAAGTAGTTGAGTCTTGAGTGATAGATTGATGCCCTGTTAACAAATAAAAGGAAAAGTAAATAGTTGTGATGGAAATAGTTCTTTGATATTTTGCAAGTCATATGGTTTAAGCTGGTAATGAACATGTAAAAATTGTTTTAGGCATCTGTAGATTTGGATTTTGTGAATGGATGCTCTTTTGATTTTTAATTCAATTATCATTTTTTAGTATCTGTATTTTTTTTGTTTGTCCACTGTATTTGATAAATCAAATTAAGATCTACAAAATTTTAAGTTAAAAAAATTCACGCTGCAGGCTGCTGTTTTGATCTTTCGCTAATGGAATGAATGTTCTGTTTTTTTCTCTAGGCTTGAACATTCTGCTGTGAATCTTGCGGAATCCATTCAGCAAGGTGGTGGTATGCCCGTACCAGCTGGCTCTGTTGCACCATCGTTGTTAGAGGTTTGCTCGATTCTTATTATCTTGGGCAATGATATCGCATGATGTCTAACTTTCCACCTATTTCTTACAGACTGGAAAAGCTTTTACGGCAAAGGGAATGCAAGTACTTGAACTTGTAGGTAAGGAAACAATGGATCTACTGATCACCGAGACTGGTATTGAAGTTGAAAAGAATGCTAAAGATGCTGAACAGGAAGGTGATGAGGATCAGTTATATGAGGAAGTGACATTTGATCGCTGCTTCTACATATATGGAGGTCCTGAACAATTGGAGGTCAGCTTCTCATCATTTATGTTGAAATTTGATTGATTGAATTTTAAACTGTTAATATCACTGAAGCTTAATGTTGTCAGGAACTGGAGTCACTGTCAAATCATTATGCGTTGTTATTTAATAGAAGAAAAGCGAAATTATCTTCTGAGCAAAAGTCTTCATATGATGGAAAGCTTAAACAGGTCCAGCAGATGTTTAGCTTGAGTACTGAAGTGGATGTGAGTGGTGTAGAGTCAGATAAAGGAAAAAAAGTAGAGACTGGAACCGAGGGAAGTGGTGACGAATTGAAGAATTTACATGATTTAAGTGTGAGCAAGGCTGCTGATATGGCTGCAGGGTAATATGCTTAGTACAGCACTTCATTTGTTTTTCTTGTTTTCTCATATTTTCTTAATTCAGAAACTTTTATCTACAAAATTTTAGGTTTACATGAGCTTTACATATATTTTCATTTTACTGCTTCTAATTTGGCTTTCATTTGTATTGCATCAAGCTCCTATTATCAATTTTGAGAGTTTTGTTAGTTAAGGTGATTACATTTGCTGTTTATGGTCCTTGCATAAATTCCAGTCAGTGTAGCCTTCCATTTTTAATCTTAAATGTTGTAAACCAAAAGGCACAATGTTGTTCTGCCCAAGAGTGTCAATAATCTAATTGTGAAGGAAATACAAGCTGGGATGATTTAACGAGAAGTCACTGTGATCTTGGATAACAGATGACATACAACAGTGAAAATACGTCTTTTCTAATTGAGCTCCTTTTATAATGTGGGTAGTTAATAATTTTCTGATGTTTTGCAGGTTCACAAATGCCTTAGTTGGACAGACTGTTAATGATATAATACAGAGGACTGCTGGCAGAATAGAATCTCTGCACTCTGAGGGTGTTCATGTATGGAGATAATTTGGATTTATTTGGAACATTTTAACCAAAACTGTTTCTCTTTGGTATTATCAACTGAATATAATTTTAATGTTGTCTGCGCAGAGAATCTCAGAAATGTGCTGTTTTGCTGTGTCTCAATTGCTTATGCTAGGGAAATCCATCATAGTAATTACTAACAAGGTTCAGGATGAGGATGAGGATGCTGACAGTGATATGTTGAACATTGATTGGCCTGAAGATTCTGTTGAAAAAGCTAAGATAATTAGAACAAAGGCACAATCCATGACTGGCTATGTAGAAGCAGTTTCAAACAGTTTTATCACAGGTTAGTCATTTGGCAGTCACCTATATGGATGCAATCTTATTGGCATTGTTGATTAAGTGAATCGTATTTAGCAGAAATGAAAGAATTTGCACACTGATCAAGTGTTATTACTTTGTTATATCGAAATTTGAAATGCCATAATTTATTTATTAATTCCAATAACGATGAGCAGTGAATTCTAGTGCCTCACATTTTTCTTCATACAAAATTCACGTATATTTGATATATCTATGTGGTTGTGTTATTCTATTTGTCAATAAGCTGACTTACTGTTATGTTATGTATAAGTTGCATTGACTGACCTTGGTAAGCCACCGGACATTGTCATGCTTATTAGAAGTGGTTGAGAAACACTGAAAAGGTGTTTGTTTGTGGGCGTTCTTAATAGGAATAATTTTTAGCAGTTATTTAATTGATGAGTAAATGATGTGTTTACAAAACCATTCGGGTTTCCTATATGTGTGACCAACTTGTATTTGATGTCATATGGTTCGCCAGGTTTAAGACGCAAGAATATAAATGTCAAAATCCCATCTCAATATTATTGTCAAGAATATCAGTCGTCTATTTCTTTTGGCATTCTTATGTTTGTTTGTGCTGTTATTTTTTGTTCAGGCATATCTGATGTAGCTGAAGCTTACCAAGCAGCCATGAAGAGCGCTTCCGCTGATTCCCTTGAAGGTCTTCCACATGCATCAACTCATGAAAAAGCCGATGCCTTCTCAGAACATCTCCATACTGATCGCACAACAGCGGTGGGCAAGATCCAGGATGGACTCCAATACTTGTCTTATTTAATCATTTCTACTTCTATGCCTGCTGCTTGATGACCAAAGGCTCTCTCAACTCTGTCATACATGTTACACTTCAATCTCTTAACTAATTTTATTCGATTTTGTATATAGTAGCAAGCTTGTAGTAGGTTTGGCCCCTTTCTTCCTCGAAACGTTACAGTATGCAACCTAAATTTAGATTAGAAGAAAGATTCTCTTCTCTAGGTCCTTGAATATGTTTTTTACTGTGAATGGATATCCCAACTGTTGGAACATTTTATCCTCCATCAACTGTTAGGAAAATAGGAGAAGAATGAAACATGTATTTTGCTATGGATTTGGGTGAATAGAAGCAATCAGCTTTTGACTCATGTGGGTTTATTGTATTTTTTTTTTTTTTTTTTTTTTTTCCTTTCTATGATTCTTATGGTTTAAACAAAATATGTTGTGACCTGTGAAAGGTTGGTGGTGTATTGAATGAATCCCCATAGCTGTGATTTCTTTATTCTTTTTTTTCTTTTTTTTTTATAATCTTTTTCAGACAAATCTCCATCTTCTTAATTCCTACCAAAGGAGATTTCTTGTGTTGAAAAAAAATAAGACAAAAAAAAAAAAAAAGAAGTAGGACCAGAAAATGACAGCATACCTACTCTGCCACGTAGTATTTTCAGACTTCCAAACCAAACAAACCAACTTGTTTTTTTTTTTTTTTTCCTTTCCTCCACTTCAATTGTGTCCAAATTCAATGTACATTTATCGATACTAAGATTATAAGACTCATCAACAGTCTTGACTTCAAGCTTCTTTTCACCAATAATATTACATACTAATAGTCATCACTCTGTTTCCATGGAGTTTTCAACCATGGCAGAAATTGATCCAGCCTTCATCCAAGCTCCTGAATGCAGATCCAAACCCAAAGTAATTGAAACCGACGAAATCCCAGTTATTGATCTCTCTAATGACACAAAAGAAGTTGTCTTGGAGATAGGGGAGGCATGCAAGACATGGGGATTTTTTCAAGTAATTAATCATGGGGTGTCATTGGAATTGCTTAGCAGAATGAAAAAGACATCAAAAGAGTTCTTTGATCTACCAATGGAGGAGAAGAAGTTGGCGAAAAGAGATGAAGTGAATCCATTGGGATATTATGACTGTGAGCACACCAAAAATGTTAGAGATTGGAAGGAAGTGTTTGATATGTTGGCCAAAGATCCAACCTTTGTACCAGCTTCACATGAGCCTGATGATACTCAACTAAGGACTATAAGAAACCAGTGGCCTGCTCACCCTCCTGAATTCAGGTAATATAACTTTAAATCTTTTCTAATCAAGAATCTAAGTGGGTGTTTGATTCATGATTCTGATTTTTATTTATTTAATTATTTAAAGTTTTTGAGAATGATGAATCCCTACTTATAGCTTCCTAGTTATTCATTACATCAAAATAATTTGGCCAAAAAATATTAGGGAGTTTGGTTCTTGGTTTCTTTGCAATACAATTGATTATTTTGGGCAGGGATGTGTGTGAGGAATATGCTGGAGAGGTTGAAAAACTAGCTTATAAGATATTGGAACTAATCTCCTTGAGCTTAGGCTTGCCGGGTAATCGGCTGCATAGCTGTTTTAAAGATCAGATTAGCTTTCTGAGAGTTAATCACTATCCTGCTTGCCCTTTCCCTGAGCTAGCTCTAGGCGTTGGTCGACACAAGGATGGGGGTGCCTTAACTGTCCTTGCTCAGGATGAAGTTGGTGGACTTGAAGTGAGGAGGAAATCTGATGGAGTCTGGATTCCTGTTAAACCAGTCCCAGATGCCTTCATTATCAATCTTGGTGATGCTACTCAGGTACTTGATTTTCAATTAGTTATTTTATTTTTTTGCTGGTTTTCTGTGAACTTCAAAAAAGATTTCTAAACAACTTCAGAGTAGACTCGAATGAATTTTTGAAATGTACTAGTGGTTTCTGGTGAATTTTGATACGCAACATCAGGATGCATGTGAGTGAATTCGAACCCATGACCGTTAGGCCAAATCAAACTTTGATATATATTATTAACCACCGGACCCAGAAACCTACATTGTGACAATGATGTAAAGCACTCTAACGTATACAATACTCGGGATGTGACAATGCAAATAATGTAGAATCAGTGTTTCTACATACAATATGCAACATCAGGCTACTTTGTGATTGAATTGAAATGTTGCATTTTTGTCAACTTTGCAGGTTTGGAGCAATGATAGATATGAGAGTCCAGAGCACAGGGTAGTGGTGAACTCTGAGAAGGAAAGGTTTTCAATTCCATTTTTCTTCTTCCCTGCACACTATGTTATGTTGAAGCCATTAGAGGAGCTTGTAAATGAGCAAAACCCTGCGAGATACAGGGAATTCAACTGGGGAAAGTTTTTTGTTTCCAGAAATCGCAGTGATTTCAAGAAGCGCGAGGTGGAGAATGTTCAGATTTATCACTTCAGGATACTTTGAATGATGATCATAATTCATAGCAAAGTTTGTTTGTTTGTTTGTCTGTAAATCAGCAATTATATAACATGTTTTAGATGCATGTGAACCATGCTTTGCATATTTTCTATGAAGTCATACTTATCAATCAGAAGACAAGATTAATCATTTACTTTCTCCAATAATCTCTCTTTCCTTCACTATGTATTATAGATAGTGATAATTGGGATAGATATGAACATTTATGGAGGTAATCAAGGTAGTAGATTGTAGCATTTATAAAAGCAAATTAAATCTCCACCCTTAGATCCATTAAGTAAAAGCTTCTCTATAAATACTCATTTGTTGTAAAGGCATTCAAGCTTGTATTTTTTTTTCCCCCTAAACACTTTGCTTCTTTATTTCTCTAGTAGAGAAGTTATCTAAATGCCACACAGATTAGCCCGTGACCTCTAGCTTCTTTCACCAAACATACTAGTCATCACTCATCACTCCTGTTCCATGGATTTTTCAACCATGGCAGAAATAGATCCAGCCTTCATCCAAGCTCCTGAATACAGACCCAAACCCAAAGTAATCGAAACCAACGAAATCCCAGTTATTGATCTCTCTAATGACACAAAATAAGTTGTCATGGAGATTGGAGAGGCATGCAAGACATGGGGATTTTTTCAAGTCATTAATCATGGGGTGCCATTGGAATTGCTTAGCAGAATCAAAAAGAAATCAAAAGAATTCTTTGATCTACCAATGGAGGAGAAGAAATTGGCAAAAAGAGATGAAGTGAATCCAATGGGATATTATGACAGTGAGCACACCAAAAATGTTAGAGATTGGAAGGAAGTGTTTGATTTCATGGCCAAAGATCCAACCTTTGTCCCAGCTTCACATGAGCCTGATGAAACTCAACTAAGGACTATAAGAAACCAGTGGCCTGCTCAGTGCTCACACTCTTGAATTCTATTTAATTAAGAATCTAAATGGATGTTTGATTCATGATTCTGATTTTATTTTTATTTTTTGAGTTTTTGAGAATGATTTGGATATATAACCTCTAGGAAAACCAACTTTGTGGTTATAGCTTCCTTTTATTTATTTATTTATTTATTTTTTTTTTTTATGAAAGTGCTTATAGCTTCCTAGTTGATTCATTACATCAACTTATTTTGGCCTAAAATATAATCAAGTTTGGTTCTTGGTTTATTTGCAATACAATTGATTGTTTTGGGCAGGGATGTGTGCGAGGAATATGCTGGAGATGTTGAAAAACTAGCTTACAAGATGATGGAACTAATCTCCCTGAGCTTAGGCTTGCCGGGTGATCGGCTGCATGGCTATTTTAAAGACCAGATTAACTTTCTGAGAGTTAATCACTATCCTGCTTGCCCTTTCCCTGAGCTAGCTCTAGGAGTCGGTTAACACAAGGATGCAGGTGCCTTAACTGTCCTTATTCAGGATGAAATTGGTGGACTTTGAAGTGAGGAGGAAATCTGATGGAGCCTGGATTCCTGTTAAACCAGTCCTATCAATCTTGGTGATGCTACTCAGGTACTTGATTTTCAACCAGTTTACTTAAATTTTTGCTGGTTTTCTTTGAGCTTCAAAAGAGATTTCTAAAGAACATCAGAGGAGACTTGTAATGAATTTCAGAAATGTACTAGAGGTTTTTGACGAATTTTAACCTGTCAGGTAAGAATCTAAACAACGATATAAAACACTCTGACACATCCCCTCATGTGCTAGACCGACAGGCAATAGTCTTGGGACTTGGATAAGTCCAAATACAAATGTATATTACACAATAAATACATAAACAAATGCACATTGTGGGATTCTAATACAGAATCTTAGATTAAATCAAACTCCGATAACATATCAGTAACCACTAGACCAAAAAGTCTAAGCTATTAGTTAAGAGCTTCGTCAATTAAAAACCTAAACAATAATATAAAACACTCTAACATATACATTACCCGGGATATTACCCGGGATATGACAGTGGTAATGTAGAATGAGTGTTTCTACATACAATATCCATAAGGAGGCTTTTTTGTGATTGAATTGAAATGTTGTGTTTTTATTAACTTTGCAGGTGTGGAGCAATGAAAGATATGCGAGTGCAGAGCACAGAGTGGTGGTGAACTCTGAGAAGGAAAGGTTTTCAATTCCATTCTTCTTCTTCTTCCCTGTACACTATGTTATGTTGAAGCCATTAGAGGAGCTTGTAAATGAGCAAAATCCTGCCAGGTACAGGGAATTCAACTGGGGAAAGTTTTTTGTTTACAGAAATCGCAGTGATTTCAAGAAGCGTGAGGTGGAGAACGTTCAGATTTATCACTTCAAGATTCTTTGAATGATCAAAATTCATAGCATAGTTTGTTTGTCTGTCTGTCAATCAGAAAAATATATAACATGTTTTAGATGCATTTGAACCAATGCTTTTTGCAATGAAGTCGATACTTCTCTCAATCAAATGATAAGATTATTCATATTCTTCCTCCAATAATTTCTCTCTTTTCTTCACTATGTATTTTCTCTCTATTATTTATATTGCTCAACCTTAGCTATAACATTGATAAAGATCACCATTATCCTCATCTGAAATTACAAGATTAACAACTTTCTCACGAAAAAGTGAAAACAATTTTTGCAGTATAATACATTTTATGGGTTTTGTTTACATAATGAAATGTTTTGTGCTTTTTGAACATGCATAGTCAGTTTTAGAACTGGGGTCAGATTTTTGTTTGTAGGGATCATTATACTAAGGGGGTCAAAGAGGAAAATGTAAAAAAAAAAAAAAAAATGGTAATTTTATTAAAAAGATATATAATTAATTCAGGAAAGTTTCTCCTTACGATCCATAAATAATCTATTTATACTCAAATTTAATTTTTTTTAATTAATGACAATTTTAACTTGAATTAAAATTACTAAATAAGACAAAAAAAAATTCTAAAAACACTATTATAAAAAGAAATTATCCCCTATAAATCATTAGATTAAATATTATGTATTAAATTCTCTCTCTTAAATATGTTATTACCATATTAAACACTTTCTCCTAATTACTCTCTCTCCCTCTATTTTTTTTTTTTTTTAAATCCTATCTCCATACTTTCTCGATCAATCTCTTAAAGAAAAAAAAAACTTATGAATATTTTGGTTTTTTACTAATAGTAATATATATATATATATTTTTAAAGTCCATACAAATACAGTAGAACCCCTCTAAATTAATATTATTGGGACCTACCCTTAAGTATTGATTTAGAGGAATTATTAATTTGAAGGGTTTTATATCGTAAAATGTTATTTTATCTTTAAAAATGTGTGGAAGTCGTTTTCTTGTTTAGGGAAGGTTCTTTTTAGGATCCCTTGTTTAGTCAGTTTTCTTCTTTAGGGATTTTTTTTTTTTTTTTCAAGATTTCTTGTTTAGGAAAGATTTATTAAGAAATTTTCCAATTCCTTTTAAAAATGTGATTACTTAGAGACTAAGCATATTCACCCTAGAAATAGTGAAGCTTATTCTTTGGTTGTATATCACAAGATAGATATCTAGATATACCTAAAAATTCTATTCCCAACGGCTCCTAAAAATTCTCTTTTTTTTATCTTCTTTGTTATAATAAGAAGACAATTTAAAAGATGAAAGATAAAGTCAAAAATATCAAACATTATGGCCTTGTGCAAACTAGTATCTTGAAGTACTTTTCTAGGTCTTGATTATTATGTAATATATTTTATACTTTTATGGAATTATTAATCTATGTGACAGTTGGAACCTTACACTAGATTTCAAAAATAAATTATTAATTAATACGATAGAGGGGTTTATTAATTTTTTATAATGACCCGAGTCGGGACCGTGATTTTTTTTATTAATTTAGAGAGGATATTAATTTATAGGAGTTCTACTGTACTTTGTTTTCAAATATATATATAAACTTGATTTGTTGTAACTAAATTCGATTAAACTCAGAATTTCTAAGACTAATAAAAGAATTAAAGTTCTCTAGACAATCACATACCTACAAAAGTAACAGAAAATATTTTTCATATTTCAAATTTTTTTTTTTTTAAATAGGGTATTTGTTTTTTGAGTTTTTTTTTAAAAAATTTATTTATTAATATATACATATATATACGGTTCCTAAAAATCAAACTTATTCGTAAGTTTTTTTTTCTTAACTGTTAAGGGTAATTTGCTTTTTCCACTTAAAATTTAATGGATCTGAATCATAATTATTAAGTTGTTTTGTTTGTTTTTTAAGTAGTCAAACAACTTAAAATACCAAAAATAATAAATAATAAATAAATAACTTAAAATAAAAAGTAAAAAATCCTGATTTTTCACTTAATTGCAAATCATTGAATTGCATTAAATGCAATCCAAAATCTTTTCTTCCGATATTATCCCCCATATATAATATATTTCCAATTCCATCATAATTATATATGGTATAGAAATATTTATTTTAATATATTAATTATTTTAAATAGCTTTAAAAATAAAAAAGAATCATAATCACTTCTCATATTGGTGTTTAATATCAATACTTTATTATAATATTATGGTGATGTATTTATATCTTTTTTTAGAGAGTTTTGTGTGAGTTTTTCAGTTGCTCTTATTTATTAAAAATGAAGTTTGTTTGTAATCGAAGAAGAAGATCATGATCATATGTGTTCTATATAATTATTATTTTTGGATTGTTTTTATTTCATATTATATATATATATATATATATATATAATTGTTTAACATGGGTATAAATGTAAAATTACTTTTTTTTTCAGACAATATTACTTTTAAAAAATAAACGTACTGACAATATATTCAGATGTGAGGGAAAAAAAATAAACATGTTATTCAAGTTCAGATTTCAATCTCTATTTAGTCTTCAGATAAAAAAATAAATGACCCCTTAGTCTTGCTTGAGAAAGAATGAAAATAGAAAATTAGGATATGTATTGGAAGAGAGAGTTTAATATGGTAATTAAAAATTTAGGAGAGAGTATTTAATATGTAATATTTAATCTAATGATTTAAAAAAGATAATTTCTTTTTTTAATTATTTAATTCAAAAAAGATTACTCATTAGATGAATCTAAATACTACGATGGTTTGTCCTAACTCTTATTAAAATAAAATTGAGTGTTTTTAGAAATTTATTTTTAAAAATGGAGTGTTTTTAGAATATGAGTGTAAAAATATAAAAAAGATAATTTTGGAACAAAATACGTGTCTTTAGAATTTTTTTAAAAATTTAAATTTTAAGAATGAAGTGTCTTTAGAAAAGAAATGTAAAAAAAAAAAATAAAATAAAAAAAAAATAAAAAAAAAAAAAAATTGTCAAAAGAAACTCTCTTAATTTAAGCTTACATTCAATCAATACTCGATTCGAGTCCGAATCCAATCCAGTTAAAACCCAATATGATCAAAGGTTGTTATCAAATTTTCCACGTTTGTTGCTCTATCAAAAGTTTCACATTTGTTATCAAATTTTATGGGTTTTGGTTACATATTGAATTGTTTTGTGCATTTTGAACATGCATAATCTATTTCAGAACTGCAGTAAGATTTTTGTTTGAAGGGATCATTATACCAAGGGGTCAAAGAGGGAAATGTAAAAAAAAATGGTAATTTTAATAAAAATATATATAATTAATTTAGGCTTACATCCGATCGATACTCAATTCGAGTCCAATTCCAATTCAATCAAAGCCCGATCTGATCAAAGCTTGTTATCAAAATTTTCACGTTTGTTGTTCTATTAGGTTCGGTCCAATTCGGCTAGAAACACTACCCCTTTATAATTTTCTAAGATAGTGACCGATAAAATTCTAGTATATGTGGTGAATTCCAATAAATAAATTGACCATATAACCAATCTATGTGTTGATGTAAAAGCTAGTTAGTGGGGTAGAGACGTAGAATCCTTAATTAATTACAAGGCCAATTACTGCTAGAAAAGGTAACAAACAAACAAAAATTCACAAACAAAATCTAATAAATACAGCCACACACTCACACAACTATATTGTTAAATTTTGTGTATCAAATTAATAAAATACTTATATATTATCCGGTCCTAAATTATCAGACACACGATAGTACATTTGGGGCTCGTTTGGCATATCGTATATTCGTATTGGATTGTACGAAACAGTATTGAAATGTATTGTATTGTGTTGGACTTTATTATCATTAATACAAACTTGTATTTGGTGATGTACAGTATTATATCGTATTAAGTTATTTATATGACTTTATTGTAATTTATTATAGATAAAATAGCACTAGACACCATTACTTAGTGGATGGAGTCCCAAAAAGGCCAACGACTATTTAAATTGTTCCAAAATCACCATTTTAACGAAACATTGTTCATTAGCAGTCATTCAGTTAAATCTAACGGAAAGCTACCGTTATCTATAACATGGCACTCCTAAAAAATAAAATAGCACTATACACCATTAATTGGTGGGTGGAGTCCTAAAAAAGCCATTATTTCCATCTCTGCAAACTATTCAAATTTGACCTATGTCCACATTTAAGTGCACATCTCTAAATATACTTAACGTTTTTTGTTCAAATTTTGACACAAGAAATTAGACATGCAAACAAACACTTTTCATTTAGAAAATATTCCAAAAATCGATTTGGAAAAATGTGAAAATGAGCGATGAACACAGTTCACTCAAGGATTCACGTCACTTCTGACCTTTGACTGAATAATTGATCATAACTTGCAAAATACAGCCCAGAATTTTACATTCTTTATACCGTTGGATTTGTATCGAAAAATCGAAGAACCCAACATGGACAAAAAAATTTATTTTCTTGCCAAAAAATACAGTTTTAAGGAAAAAGGGCTATGAACACACCTCACTCGCGGATTGCACGTCGCTTCTGACGTTTAACTGAATGATTGATCATAACTTTTAAAATACCGTCCAAAATTTTACGTTCTTTATACCGTTGGATTCGTATCGAAAAATTAAAAAAAAAACAACACGGACGAAAAAATGTAACAAACAAACAAACAAAAATTCATAAACAAACTCTAATAATTAATTATAAGGCCAATTATTGCTAAAAAATGAAACAAACAAACAAAATTCATAAACAAACTCTAATAATTACAGCCACACTCACAACTATATTGTTAATTTTTGTGTATCAAATTAATAATATATTTATATTTTATCCGATCCTAAATTATCAGACACACAATAATCCATTTGTAGTGATTAGGATTTCATATAAAAAACGTGTGGAATTCAACACCTTTTGACATATTTATATAAACATTTTTCAAGTAATCAAGTGCATCATCCTATACACTATTTCATATTGAATCTGGACGATGTAATTCAAGATTCTTGGACGCTAAAGTACACAAAGTTTGAAACAAATAAACAATAGACATGCAAGCACAAACGTCACCACAGAATTCCAATACAAATAATTAATATGGAAGATTTGTAACTTGACCACTCTCCCCTGCCCAACAAACCTGTCCAGGTTCAATCTCCTTCTCACACTATAAAACAATAACCACACACTTGCATCAATCTCTCACAAAACCAGAAAAGTCACTATTAATCCACCATGGGAGTAGTTGATCAAGCTTTCATTCAAGCACAAGAACACAGGCCTGCTAAATCCTCCTCCACTTATGCTGAAGGCATACCCTTGATTAATCTCTCATCTCCTGATGGACTTGTTTCTGAAATAGGTAATGCCTGCAAGAACTGGGGTTTTTTCCAGGTGATCAACCATGGAGTCCCCTTGGAAAAGCGCCAGAGACTGGAGGATTCTTCCAGGAAGTTTTTTGGGTTGTCATCGGAGGAGAAGAGGAAGATCAGGAGAACTGAGAAGCAGGTGTTGGGTTACTATGACACTGAACATACCAAGAACGTTAGAGATTGGAAAGAAGTGTTTGATTTTGTTGCAAAGGATCCTAATTTAGTCCCAGCTTCACCTGACCCTCATGACAAGGAACTGCTTGAGTGGCATAATGTTTGGCCTCAATATCCTCCTGAATTGAAGTAAATTTCTAACTCTCTTTGTTCTTTTACTTTATTATCAAGAACGAAAATCAAAGGGAATCAATTTTCATTAGATATCGAACCAAAAAAGGAAACTTAATTCCTGATTTGTGTGAAACAGCATTTTTTAGTAATCACAACAATTATAAAACATGAATTAAGTTCTATTTTATGATTAGTAAACGTTCCATAGATGAATTTGGTTGGGGAAAGGGTTCACGTAACTTGATTTCCAATGGTTTTTTTAGTAAACACAATTATTACAAATCAGGAATTAAGTTCAACTTTCTGATTAGTAAACATTCCCTTGATGAATTTGATTGAAGAGAATCAGGAAAGGAAACTTATTTTCTGATTTGTGTAGAGGATTCACATAACTTGATTTCGAACAGTATTTTTTTTAGTAAACATAGTAGTTACAAATCTGGAATCAAGTTCCATTTTCTGATTAGTAAATGCTTTCTTGATGAATTTGATTGTACAACTTGGTTGATGTGATCTAATGAGGTGTGTTTGAATGATGAGGTTGCAGGGAGGCAAGTGAAGAATATGTCAAAGAGTTGGAAAAGCTTGCATTCAAGTTGATGGAGCTGATTGCACTGAGCCTAGGATTGCCAGCCAACAGGTTCCACAGCTTCTTCAGAGACCAAACCACCTTTGTTAGACTCAACCACTACCCACCGTGCTCGGCTCCGGACTTGGCTCTTGGTGTTGGTAGACACAAGGATGGTGGTGCCTTGACCATCCTTTTCCAAGATGATGTTGGTGGTCTTCAAGTGAAGAGAAAATCAGATGGAGAGTGGGTTACTGTCAAACCCACCCCAGATGCTTATATTATAAATGTTGGTGACATTATTCAGGTAACATTTTCAACAACTTCATGTTCACATAGAAAATTGCCCAAAACGCATCTACGTATTTAGGGGAGAGACTGATACTTATATACAAGTCCTGGATCTCACTTTGTTTCCGATTCTGGAAATAAACTTTTGTACACTAAAAATGCTTTGATATGAATCTATTTAGTTGAACTCATTGTGATTAATGATCCAAAAAGGAATGGTCCAAGTTGAATTAGTCCCTAAACAAATTGATGTGATTAATGTGAAGGTTTGGAGCAATGAAGCATATGAGAGTGTGGAGCATAGAGTGATGGTGAACTCAGAGAAGGAAAGGTACTCAATACCATACTTCTTCAACCCAGCACACTACACCATGGTTGAGCCGTTAGAAGAGCTGACAAATGAGCAGAGTCCACCAAAATACAAAGCATACAACTGGGGAAAGTTTCTGAGTACTAGAAAGCTCAGTAATTTCAAGAAGCTCAATGTTGAAAACATTCAAATCTCTCATTTCAGGATATCAGAGCTGGCTGATAAGCAAGAGAGAGCACTTTCAATCAACAACAATTAATATGTTATAAACATTATAATATAAGTTGTAGATAGGAGAAATAAGTGTGTGAAAAAAATGGTGTGATTCATCTCTAGTTTGTGAAATAAATGTTATGTAATAGTAATAATGGAATTCTGTGTAGAATTTCTATGAGAAATAACACATGTTCTCATTCTTTCATTAGAATTCCCGATTAAGAAACAAAACCTGTAATATCTTTCAAAAGTTAAATAACTTTTCTTTACTGAAATGATGTTATTTTATTTTGCTCAAGGATTTAACAATTATATACCAAATAGCATGATTTACAGTCCATAATGATGTTTCCTGCTGGCCTCCTGCGCAATCATATACAGTATCATACTGCCAAACTATTAAACTCCAAAATGCCATCAATTTCATAATCTCCACTGCTCCCACAGAAACAAGAACAATTAAAATGTGTAATGAATAGAGCCAATAAGTATTGAACATGAACAAGTTTCAGAGTAATTATACATTAGGACTATGTATCTCTGTCTGCATGCAAATTATTTTTACGTTGTTTGTACACTGACTATTTATTTCTACTAGTTGATAAAAATTTTCAATTGGCACAAACCCATTTATCAGCTAAGTGGCCCGAATACAAGCCCAACACTTATATGTGTGGCACAAACCCAGGCCCACTCTTTGTTTTTATCGGATGTTAACTGTACGAGTAGTTATCCTGATAATAACTGACATGCTATAAATAAAGGGTATTTGAGTGCATGCAAAAGACCGATTGTCTGAGATAGAAAAACACAGAGCATTTACGTGAGTGCGTGCTTGCTAAAACACTACATAGAGAAGATAATTTATACCGTGATCAGAAAAAAAGTTTCAGGATTCTTGGTGGCTTTTTCTAGATCCCGTGTAAAAATCATTGTTGCGATATTAGAAGAAAGGTACATAACTTGTCTATTTCTTTCTTCTCTTATTATTTATATTAAACACTACTCTTAACAAATTGGTTGGATAATTCCCCATCCATTTATGTGATAGGAGTTCGACTGTTTGAGTCTCACATTTACTCATTAAATCGTTAAATGTTGGGAAACTCCTCTTATAGTCCTACTTTGGGAGTTGTATTCGTGGCAAAAACCCTTTAGCCTGATTTCGAAAAATTAACAATCATAATTCATAAATAAATAGTTAATGTGTTATAAATAGTTTTCAAAATTAGCAGATTTTTTTCATCAATTATGCTTATCGAATAATTAATACAACTGAATAATTAATACTTATCGAATTTAAATACAATATCGAGTCTTCTCATGTTTTACATAGCAAAGTGAAGATAATTTTCATGATTTTACTAGTAATAATGAAGTAAATATTGATACTTTAACCCAAATATCCTCGGTATTTTTCTCTATCAACTTTCCAATGCTGAAATTAGCTTTTTGTAAATAAAAATGCTTCCATATGAATTCAATTTAATTCATGCTTGTTTGGGCGAATTCTTGAAGAAGTGGCAACCACTTTAATGATTCTTGATAACTCTTTGATCCTAAAAGATTATTACAAAAAATTGTTACTCACTATCCATATTTGTCACAAATCAAAATCCCACTCACACCATCTTGTTCTTGAATTAAACACCCAACTAATCCTTGGCAAATAAAATTGATGTTCGTGAAAAGTTATACTGACCATAGAGATGAGTGTTGAAAACAGAGTACTCTGTTAGAATGAGCACAAACAAATTAATTGAGTCATGCTCAAGGAGCTAAAAATCGATAGATATATCGAAATATCCATCGATATATCTGTATTTTGGAAAGACTTATATCGAAAGTTCGAAACAGACAAATATTCAATATCCTGCAAAATATCCGGCTGATTTTAAAATATCCGTAAAAAATTTTCGATATTCCCGAAATCTCACAAATTTCACCTGAAAGTCCATAGATATTTTGTTTTTTGTTAAAATAATTTTTTTAATCCTAAACAATTAAATTATTGTTAAAATAATTTAGATTGAAAATTATTTTAGAAGGAGAATTAACAAATTTATAAAAAATTCCAATATAATAGTAAATAGTAAAATTATTGAGGACTTGAATTAAAATTCGACAAAGAACGAAATAGTGAACGTGTAAAATATGTAAAATTTTATGAAAGTAATCTGAAAAAAAAAAAAAAAAAAAAAAATTGTTTGTGACTCAAATGTATAAAACTAATTCCAAATATTATTGCATGAGAGATGAGATTTTGTTTTGTCTGAGAAGTGATAGAAGTTGAGTTGGATGATGTCAAATTTGAGTGGCTTCGGTGCACCAATCAGTATGTGCTAACTGTTGCACCGGGTGCAACCAAGTTTTTCTCCGCCATAGGATTCCAATACAAATAATTAATATTGTAGATCTGACACTTGACCATTCTCCCTTGTCCAAAAACCTTATCTCCTCCTCACACTATAAAACAATAACCACTCTTCTTAGCTTCAATATTTGAGTGGCTCCGGTGCACCAATCAACATGTGCTAACTGTTGCACCGGTTCTCCACCACAGGATTCAAATACAAATAGTTAATATTGTAGATTTGACACTTGACCACTTTCCCCTGTCCAAAAAACCTTATCTCCTCCTCACACTATAAAACAATAACCACACACTTCTTAGCTTCAATATTTGAGTGGCTCCGGTGCACCAATCAGCATGTGTAACTGTTGCACCGGTTCTCCACCACAGGATTCCAATACAAATAATTAAGGGCGCATCCTGTAACGTTTTTTAAAGCTGTTTTTGTTTTTGTTTTTCGAAAATAAAAACGAAAATGAAAATAGTGTTTTTGGTTTCAATTTCGAAATCAAAATACGTGTCTGGTAGCAAATCTTGAAAGCTAGATTTCGAATATGAAAACGTAAAAAACGCGTCTGATATCATTTTACGGGTCAAAATTAATGAGTTGAATTTTTTATTTTTTATTTTTTATTTTGATCAGATTTTTTTAAATATAATTTAAATGAAAAATAATTAAAATCTTTAAAAAGAAATTTGTGGTTTTTCTTTTTCATTTTTTTTCATTTTTTTTTTCCTTTTTCTCGTTATACAAAATCTCTAGTCATGGAAGATCTTGAATTTCCAGAAAACGATATAGATTGGAACGATCTTTTCACGAAAGTGTTTGACTCATCGGCGGCGAAGACGTTTTCCAATATCCTTCTCTAGATGACTCGGTGTCTAATTGGACGATGACGTCGATTTTGAACCAAGTCAGCCGTTGTTGGACGACTTCTTTTCAGACATACTTGTTGATTCGCCTTGTAGCAGGAATTTGGAGTCGAATCAACAATTGTTGGAGAATTTCTTCTCCGATGTACCTGTTAACTCGTTTGTTTTTGGTGATACGGCAGCGGCGACTGATAAGAACCCTAATGTTTCTGTTGAAACTGCTCATGTTAGCTCAGAGGAGGAAAAGGCGTCGGATGGATCGAAGGTCAACACCAACAACGAAGACAACAAAACGAGGAAGAAGTAGATCGGTGAGGAGGAAGAAGAAGAAGAAGAAGAAAGAAGAAGAATGGTCAGAGTGAAGAAGTAGAAGAAAAAAAGGAAAAAAAAAGTGAGTTTTTTTTTTTTTTTTAAATGAAAAGCAAAACAAAAAATAAAATGAAAAACATCCAAAACTTGTTTTTAAAATTTTTCGCTTTTAAAACTGACGTCGTTTTTGTTTTTATTTTTGTTTTTGTTTTTGTTTTTAAAATAAATAAAAAATGGAAAATGGTAACGAACGTATATTCCAAATCATTTTCGAAAAATGAAAATGAAAATGGGTCTAAAAAATGATACAAGACCACCCCCTTAATTATTTGTATTGGCCTATGGTGGAGAACCGATGTAATAGTTAGCACATGCTGATTGGTACACCGGAGCCACTCAAATATTGAAGCTAAGAAGTGTATGGGTTTTTTTTTTTATGGAGATAAGTGTATCGATGGTTATTGAGCCACTCAAATGAGGTATTTTGGACAGGGGAGAGCGGTCAAGTGTCAAAGCTACAACAAATCATTTGTTGTAACTTTGACACTTGACCGCTCTCCCCTGCCCAAAATACCTTATCTCCTCATTATTGTAGATTTGACACTTGACAACGTGTGGTTATTGTGTTTGACACTTAACAACTCTCCCTTGTCCAAAAAATCTTATCTCCTCCTCATAACTACAAGATTTGACACTTAACCACTCTCCCTTATGAGGAGGAGATAAGGTTTTTAGGATAAGGGAGAGTGGTCAAGTGTCAAATCAAAAACCTTATCTTCTCCTCACAATATAAAACAATAACCACACACTTCTTAGCTTCAAATATCCGGTGCACCAATCAGCAATTCAGAATGTGCTAACACATTGCAGTGGTTCTCCACCATAGGATTCCAATACAAATAATTAATATTGTAGCTTTGACACTTAACAACTCTCCCCTGCCTAAAAAACCTTATCTCCTCCTCACACTATAAAACAATAACCACACACTTCTTAGTTCTTACAATAATTTCTCACAAAATATGTCTCGGAAATTAAAAAATATTTCTTGGAAATCAGCCTCCATTAGAGGTCGATGAATAAGATGAAAAAAAAATATATATATTGAAAATTTTCATTTTTACTCAAGAAGTCCCGAAAATTGTAAAAATGTCAATTAAGTCTTGAAAATTATAAAATAAGTCTCAGAAATTATAAAATAAGTCCTGAAAATACAAAATAAGTCTTGAAAATTATAAAATAAGTCTCGAAAATACAAAATAAGTCTGAGAAACACAAAACAAGTCTCAGAAACACAAATTTTGTTTTTTATATATCATATTTTTATTATTATTTATTGTTTTTTTAAAATCTATTAAAGAAAAATAGTTGAATTATTGATAAAATATTATTTATAAAAATTGATAAAATTTTGAAGGAGGGAAATCTGGTCATTTTATAATACAATAATGGTCAATGATGGTCAACCGCCATCTTTAACTACGGTCAAACTGGTCAATGGTACATTTCAATAATAAAGACAAATGTTGAATATATGCTTATTATTGCAAAACATCAGTGTATGTTATTGCAATTAACCCTTCATATAATTGAATGACGACTAATTAAACTTAATCAAAAACCCCTCTTGTCATGTTAGATACAAACAATGAAATTAAAGTTTTTGAATTATATAAGATTCAATTTTGCCGGCCTAATAAAATAAGCTTAACCAAAACAGATTCTGAAATAATTAACCTAAATAATATGGTAAATGAGTTGTCATTACCGTACATAATATGAGATAATGTGGTTAATGAAAAAAATCACTCGCCACATCATTTGGATTGAAATTGAGACTACATTTTTGGGTTGTCTAGCATTAGTGATAAAATAAGCTTAACCGAAACAGATTCTGAAATCGACTATGATGTTTAACTTATTGAAACGTGATAATGATATGGTATTTTCTTTGCTTAACTTTTATTTATTTTTTTTTAATACTTTCAAAGTAAATATCATATATAATAATTACAACCTTAGTGCATGTTAAATTAACATCATTATATAGATAAGATTTGTGGAGAAATAATCTGATAAAAAGTGCTTTCAAACCTACTACTTTTTAATAAAAATATATGTAAAAGCTATTGTTTCATATTAAATATTGTTTGAATTTTTTAAATATATTTTCAACATTGCTCAAATGTGTGTGTATATATAATATGAAATATTTGTAAATTATAATTATAATATCTAAAAACTCTTCTGACAAAAGCATTTATTAGCCATAGGAGAAATTATGCTTCAATGTATCGTAGTGTTTAATTTTTTTTTTTTTTAGAAATATTATAATAATTTGGGATTTGGGAGGGGAAGAAATTCGAATTCACAACCCCGTGGTATGGGTGTGAAGAGCATATCATGGGATCAATTTTATCTTATCTATATTGTAGCGTTTAATTACCACATATATTATGTCATATGTACAGAAAGAAAAATATGCATTCAATCAAACAAAAGATTCATACTATATTATAAAACGAGACCAGTGGTCCGAACATATATGACTGAAACCGAAGCTTTTTCCATCATCGAATCCACCATTTCATTCAATCAAGTGAAAGGCCACTATATATAGATGTTATGTTGTGTTACATGTAGACCTACCTCATTTGACCCATTTCATTATCAATTTCTCGTACATTTTTTTCCCATCGGTGATTTTACATGGCTAGCTAGGTTGTTTAATTCTATTTATTTATAAGACAAGGACAGAGCCGGTCCTGACTTTGTCGAGATCCGGGGTGACAATGTAAAAAATAGGCCTCATGCATGTACATATTCATAGTTTTTTTTTTCTAGACTACCTTGATGTTGGAGGGGGTTGGCAGCCTCCTTGATGTGGAAGTAGCGTCAACCTTAACGAAGGAGGTCGATGACCTTTCCCTACCGTCGAAAGAGGAGGAGGTTGACCATTGATGGTCTTTTGGTTGCACTGTTAAAGATGTGGAGAAATGAATAGATTTAGAGAGTTTGCAGAGACAGAAGTAGAAGAGTTTGCAAAATAAGAGAAGGTGAAGGAGAAAAACAAATGGATTTGTTTGGATCATCAGGATTATACCAGTTTTGACAAAAAAAAATAAAAAATGAAGAGATCCAAATTGTCCTCTACATACTTCTAAGTTCTAGTTATAATTTTATATATATTTATTAAATATAGCCATAAATTTATATTTACATTTTTAAAGATGCGTGCCAACCAGCCTACACTTTTTAAAATAAGATAAGAATATAAAATACATTTGTTTATGAAAAAAGATATTGTCTAGGCCCCTAATTTATTAGAGTTGTGACAACTAAACATATAAAAATAATTTTAAAAGGCCCTTTTTTTCACCATTTTTTCTTGGGCCCTAGAAGGGTGCCCCTGGCACCCCACCTCAGGGCCAGCTCTGGACAGGGACTGCATTGTCATTTCACTCTTGACTCTCTTATTGCTAGCTCAATATTTTGGATAAGCATCTCCCATACTTGTTATCAAACTGGGCTAATATAGATAGATGGTGATAAAAAATAACAATGTTGGTCTTTTTTTATAGGGCTATTTGTCATTATGATTAACGGTTTCTAATCAACATTTTCTTTGGGTATGATATGTTATTTATTATTTTTTTTTTTTATCATAGTAAGAAAAACATGAAATTATTCTATCTAATCCATTTTTTTATTATTATTATTTTAAAATATTACAGAAATTCAGGTTTTTTTTTTTAAAGAAAGAAGATTCAAACTCACGGTCTTATGATATAAGTGTAAATGGTTTACTACTTAACCAACGTTATCTCGTCATCTATCTAATCCATTTTATGCTAAAAAATTAAGATGAGATTTGATTTATTTAACTTCTATTTGCCTAATGCCTACTAAAAACTGAAATGTACATATATATTTTCAATTAAAGTAGTTTAGATAATACCAAATGAAAAAGCAATGTAGCAGATCGCAATTAAACACGTTTTATTTTTTTTTTTTCAAAATATATCTTGCCGACACACTTTAACAGGAAGAATATCTTCAATGCCCCATGTGCATGCAGATTGGCCCACCTGTCTAATAAAATTTTGACACTATCGATGCTAATTCGTGAAATCACATGCATAATTATATTGTAGATTTGACACTTGAGTACTGGACCACTCTCCCCACCCAAAAAACCTTATCTCCTTCTCATGGTATAAAACAATAACCATACACTTCTTAGCTTTAAATATCCGGTGCACCAATCAGCGTGTGCCAAATGCAACATTTACTCACGTAACTATATGTATAATTGCATTTATTCCTCTATCACAAAAACCTTATCTCCTCCTCACGATATAAAACAGTAACCACACACTTGTTAGCTTCAAATATCCGGTGTACCAATCAGCAATTCAGCATGTGTACCAATTAGCAATTCAGCATGTGCTAGCTCTTGTACCGATACTCCACCACAGGATTCCACTGCAAATAATTAATATCGTAGATTTGACACCTAACAACTCTTCCTGCCCAAAAAACCTTATCTCCTCCTCACACTATAAAACAATAACCGTACTTCTCACAAAACCAGAAAAGAGTCACTATTAATCCACCATGGGAGTAGTTGATCAAGCTTTCATTCAAGCACAAGAACACAGGCCTGCTAAATCCTTCTTCACTTATGCTGAAGGCATACCCTTGATTGATCTCTCATCTACTGATGGACTTGTTTCTGAGATAGGCAATGCCTGCAAGAACTGGGGTTTTTTCCAGGTGGTCAACCATGGAGTCCCCTTGGAGAAGCGCCAGAAACTGGTGGATTCTTCCATAAAGTTTTTCGGGTTGCCATTGGAGGAGAAGAGGAAGATCAGGAGAAATGAGAAGCAGGTGTTGGGTTACCATGACACTGAGCATACCAAGAATGTTAGAGATTGGAAAGAAGTGTTTGATTTTACTGCTAAGGAACCTTATGTACTCCCAGCTTCATATGAACCTCACGACGAGGAACTGGTTGAGTTGAATAATGTTTGGCCTCAAGATCCTCCTGAATTGAAGTAAATTTCTAACTCTCTTTGTTCTTTTACTTTATTATCAAGAATGAAAATTGAAGGGAATCAATTTTCATTAGATATTGAATAAAAGGGAACTTAATTTCCTGATTTGCTGGAATCAAGTTCCATTTTCTGATTAGTAAACGCTCTCTTGATGAATTTGATTGTACAACTTGGTTGATGTGATCTAATGAGGTGTGTTTGAATGATGAGATTGCAGGGAGGCAAGTGAAGAATATGTCAAAGAGATGGAAAAGCTTGCATTCAAGTTGTTGGAGTTGATTGCACTGAGCCTTGGATTGCCAGCCAATAGGTTCCACAGCTTCTTCAGAGAGCAAACCACCCGTGTTAAACTCCACCACTACCCACAGTGCCCGGCTCCGGAATTGGCTCTTGGTCTTGGTAGCCACAAGGATAGTGGTGGCTTGACCATCCTTTTCCAAGATGAGGCTGGTGGTCTTCAAGTGAAGAGTAAATCAGATGGAGAGTGGGTTGCTGTCAAACCCATCCCAGATACTTATATTGTAAATGTTGGTGAAGTTATTCAGGTAACATTTTCAACAACTTCATGTTCACATAGAAAATGGCTCCAAATGCATCTACTTTAGTTAAGGGAGAGACTGATACTTATATACAAGTCATGGATCTCACTCTGGTTCCGATTCTGGAAATAAACTTTTGTACACTAAAAATGCTTTGATATGAATCTATTTAGTTGAACTCATTGTGATTAATGATCCAAAAAGGAATGGTCCAAGTTGAATTAGTCCCTAAACAAATTGATGTGATTAATGTGCAGGTTTGGAGCAATGAAGCATATGAGAGTGTGGAGCATAGAGTGATGGTGAACTCAGAGAAGGAAAGGTACTCAATTCCATACTTCTTCAACCCAGCACACTACACCATGGTTGAGCCCTTAGAAGAGCTGACAAATGAGCAGAATCCACCAAAATACAAAGCATACAACTGGGGAAAGTTTACGACGAATAGAAGGCTCAGTAATTTCATGAAGCGCGACGTTGAAGACATTCAAATCTCTCAATTCAAGATATATTAGAACTGGCTGATAAGCTAGAGGGAGCACTTCCAATCAACAACAACTAATATGTTTGCTCTAGTTTTCGCCCCGAGAGCCTCTAATTCTTTTGGTGATTTACTGGCCAAAAAGGGTTAGGGGTGACTCTTGAGTTGTTTGTTTTTGGGTTCTGTTGGTGCTGTTGTTTGTTTGTGGCTGTCGCTGTTGTTTGTTGGTGTGGTCGCTGTTGTTTGTTGGTGTGGCTGTCGCTGCTGTTTGCTGCTGTTCGTTGGTGTGATTGCCTTGTTTGGGCGTTGGTAATAAAGTTCGCTATTCAAAAAAATAAATGTTATAAGTTGTTGGTATAAATTCAATTGTTCACGATTTACCATCCGTGAGCATGTGTACTATTTATTTAAGATTTATTTGTAATTTATTTATTTATCGTCCATGAGGATGTGTATTATTTATTTAAGATTTATTTGTAATATATTTATTTAAGTTTTTATTATTAATTATTTTATTGTTTTTTATTTTAATTTAAAGTTAAGATAATTATTTAAGTTAAATTAAATAGTAATAAAAGTAAAAATATATTTTCACATGTTTTAAAATAGTTGACTTTTAAATATTTAGTCAAATAGACTAAAGAGACGAGTTTTGAAAAAATGAAATAAGGTCTAAAACGATGAATATGGAAAAATATTTATAAATGTGACAAAAGAATCATGATTACTCACAGTTATCACATATTCTCATCCATAAAACAAAAATCTTTATCTCTTATAACTTTAACATCTCCAACTTATAAAAGCAGTTTTTTGCATGAATGAGTTTATGTATGCAGGAAGATGTTAAGCATGTATTTAACTCCCACACCCCATTTCATAATACTATAAACAATCTGAGAATATTTAGCCTTATCAAAAATTTCAATTGGGTTAGAAACCCATTTATACACCCAAGTGGCCCAACACTTATCTGTGTGGCTCAAACCCAGTGGTGTTACATATAGACTAAAACACTACATAGAGAAGATAATTTATACCGTGACCAGAGAAAAAGTTTTAGGATTCTTGGTGGCTTTTTCCGTACCCTATGTAAAAATCATTGTTGCGATCCTAGAAGAAAGGTACATAAATTGTCTATTTCTTTCTTCTCTTATTATTCATATTAAACACTACTTTTAATAAAGTGGTTGGACAATTCCTCATCCATTTATGTGATAAGAGTTCGATTGTTCGAGTCTCATATTTACTCATTAAGTCGCTAAGAGTTGGGAAACTCCTCTCCTATAACCCTATTTTGGGAGTTGCATTCTTGGCAAAAACCTTTTAGCCCGGTTGGTGTCTGATTTCAAAAAATTAACAACCATAATTTGAATAATTAATACTTATCAAATTTAAGGGTATTCTGCGTTTAAAATCTTTTGACATATTTATATAAATCTATTTCAAGTAATCAAGTATGACATTCCGTAAGTTATTTCGTATCTTATGAGGACGCTGTAACTCAAGATTCTTGGAGGCTAAAGTACACAAGTTTGAAACAAATAAACAATAGACTTGCAAGCACAAACGTCACCACAGGATTCCAATACAAATAATTCATATTGTAGATTTGACAATTTACCACTCTCCCCTGCCCAAAAATTCTGTCCAGGTTCAATCTCCTCCTCACACTGTAAAAGAATAACCACACACTTGTTAGTTCTTACATCAGTTTCTCACAAAACCAGAAAAGAGTCACTGTTAATCCACCATGGGAGTAGTTGATCAAGCTTTCATTCAAGCACAAGAACACAGGCCTGCTAAATCCTCCTCCACTTATGCTGAAGGCATACCCTTGATTGATCTCTCATCTCCTGATGGACTTGTTTCTGAGATAGGCAATGCCTGCAAGAACTGGGGTTTTTTCCAGGTGGTCAACCATGGAGTCCCCTTGGAGAAGCGCCAGAAACTGGAGGATTCTTCCAGGAAGTTTTTCGGGTTGTCGTCGGAGGAGAAGAGGATGATCAGGAGAACTGAGCAGCAGGTGTTGGGGTACTATGACACTGAACATACCAAGAATGTTAGAGATTGGAAAGAAGTGTTTGATTTTGTTGCTAAGGAACCTCTTTTAGTCCCAGCTTCACCTGACCCTCATGACAAGGAACTGCTTGAGTTGCATAATGTTTGGCCTCAATATCCTCCTGAATTGAAGTAAATTTCTAACTCTCTTTGTTCTTTTACTTTATTATCAAGAATGAAAATCAAAGGGAATCAATTTTCATTAGACATCGAACCAGAAAAGAGAACTTAATTCCTGATTTGTTAGTAATCACATCAATTACAAATTATGAATTAAGTTCCATTTTATGATTAGTTGATGAATTTGATTGTGAAGAATCAGGAAAAGAAACTTAATTCCTGATTTATGTAGACGTAACTTGATTCCGAACAGTTCTTTTCTTAGTAAACACAGTAATTACAAATCTAGAATCAAGTTCCATTTTCTGATTAGTAAACATTCTCTTGATGATTGTACAACTTGGTTGATGTGATCTAATGAGGTGTGTTTGAATGATGAGATTGCAGGGAGGCAAGTGATGAATATGTCAAAGAGTTGGAAAAGCTTGCATTCAAGTTGTTGGAGCTGATTGCACTGAGCCTTGGATTGCCAGCCAATAGGTTCCACAGCTTCTTCAGAGACCAAACCACCCGTGTTAGACTCAACCACTACCCACCGTGCCCGGCTCCGGACTTGGCTCTTGGTGTTGGTAGACACAAGGATGGCGGTGGCTTGACCATCCTTTTCCAAGATGATGTTGGTGGTCTTCAAGTGAAGAGAAAATCAGATGAAGAGTGGGTTACTGTCAAACCCACCCCAGATGCTTATATTGTAAATGTTGGTGACATTATTCAGGTAACATTTTCAACAACTTCATGTTCACATAGAAAATGGCCCAAAATGCCTCTACTTAGTTAAGGGAGAGACCGATGCTTATATACAAGTCCTGGATCACATTCCTCTGGTTCCGATTCTGGAAATAAACTTTTGTACACTAAAAATGCTTTGATATGAATCTATTTAATTGAACTCATTGTGATTAATGATCTGAAAAGGAACGGTCCGAGTTGAATTAGTCCCTAAACAAATTGATGTGATTAATGTGCAGGTTTGGAGCAATGAAGCATATGAGAGTGTGGAGCACAGAGTGATGGTGAACTCAGAGAAGGAAAGGTACTCAATTCCATACTTCTTCAACCCAGCACACTACACCATGGTTGAGCCCTTAGAAGAGCTGACAAATGAGCAGAGTCCACCAAAATACAAAACATACAGCTGGGGAAAGTTTATGATGAATAGAAGGCTCAGTAATTTCAAGAAGCTCAATGTTGAAAACATTCAAATCTCTCATTTCAAGATATCAGAACTGGCTGATAAGCTAGAGGGAGCACTTTCAATCAACAACTAATATGTTATAAACATAATATAAGTTAGTATAAAGTTTCAATTGTACAGCAAATAGCATGATTTACAGTCCCATTTATACTTGTTGGTATAAATTGTCAATTGGGTTAGAAACCCATTTATCACCCAAGTGGCCCAACTACAAACCCATTTATGACTATAGAGATGAGTGTTGAAAACAGAGTACTCTGTTTATAGTAGAATGAGCACAAACAAATTAATTGAGTCATGCTACTCGTGCACACATTGTAATTTTTCAAATGACCTCTTATATAAGCACTTTTATTTTGTTTAAATATTACAATAATATTCGGAGTTTTAGAGGAGGGGGACACGACTAAAATTCACAATCTCATAGTATAGGATTGAGGGGCATACAACGGATTCAATTTCATCTTACCCTTATGTGAGCACTTTTAAAATGTTGTATTGTTATAAAATATTTCTACATAAAACACTAATAATAAAGAGTATTTCCCATTAAAGGCCCTCTAATTAGAGACTTCGCGATCTCCATTAATCCATCAAGATTCAATCATCGACACCTTAATATATATATATTGTTTTATCATCGTCTAAAAAATCGCAATAAATATAAGGAAATCTCTTCGGACGTCGATAACCGAATACAAACTATAACACAACTACTTTGTACCTCCTTTTTTTTTTTTTCGGAAATTGAACTACTTTGTACCTATTTAACAACTTAAATTTTTTTTTTTTTTTTAAATCAACATTAATTTTAAATAAATAATAAATAGCCCAATAAAAAGTGTCTGTCATCAATTTTTTAAATCTGCTATAATAAGTAATATGTGCATTTGTATGATTGTGATGACCGATGAGAGTGGTCCCGATATCACCCTACCTGACACCTGTCCTAATTTATTTATTTATTTATTTATTAAGTACGTGTCCTAAATATTTGTCCTCTCCTACAATGAATGGAATAAAAAGGATCTCCTTGTTGAGAATTGTTGGGTCACTCACCGATAGACTTGTAGCCGGTTCGATCCAGTTCCGGTTCTGAAACTGAACCGAAACTGAGATCAGGGTGGTTTCGATTCCATTTTTTACGGAATCGTTAGGTTAGAATCGGACTGGAACCGATGGTTCCGGTTCAATTCGAACCAGTGATTCCTATCTTATTATTTTTTTTGTTTTGAAAAAAAAAATTATAAAAAAAAATAATACTTTATTTATAAAAATAAAATGTTTAGAAGAGAAATGATATTGAATAGTATTAAACCCATTTCCAAGTAGATATATTTTCTTTTGTATTCTCTTTTTTATATAGGTTAAACAACTCTTTATTTCTCTTATTTATTCGATGTGAGACGTAAGATTTTCTTATACTTTCTATTCTAGTTGTTTTATTTTTCTTTGTTGTTAATCTATCATAATATTTTTCCTTCCTTGAAATATGGGAGGAATATTCTAGCTTAAAACTTAATATTCTAGCTTGAAATATATTTGGGTGGGCCACCAAATATATGCAAGAGTTTTTAACAAATTGTCCTATTTTAGGGACTCAATTACAAATTTACCCTAAAACCCCAGTTAACTGCAAAAATATCCTGAAATGACCTGAATACCCTTATTTTAAAAAAAAGGTTTAATATTAAAAATATCCCCTCACCTTTGAACTATTATTGGACATCTAGATAAAAATACTTTTATTTCAAAAACATCCCTTATGGACCAACAAACAATGCTTTATTTGGTAAGATTCAGAGGGTATAATGTTCAATTAATATAATTGAAGCTTAAATACAGACATTATAGACTTTTTAACATCAAAAATCGATCAATTGAATCATTGTTTGTTAGTCCACAGGGGATGTTTCTGAAATAAAAGCATTTTTAGCAAGACATCCAATAATAGTTCAAAGGTGAGGGGAGGTCTTTAATATTAACCCAAAAAAAAATCCAATTTGACTCATTGCCCTAACCGGCTAACCGTTCCCAATAGTGCCTACCTTGCCCGATACCTCCCTATCCCGACCAGTTGCCATCGAGTTGCCGTCGCGTTGGCCGTCCCGACTTCGCCGTCGAGTTGCCCATCCCGCCAGCCGCCAGCCGCCAGCCGTGACTTCTCCAACTAGCAATAGTTGTTGATCGATGATCAACAATTTCTTCGTCGGCGAGATTTGACGCCATCGTCTCCGTCAATAGGACACCGACGTCGTCGTCGGCCTCCTTCTCAGCCGTCGTTCTGACCTACATCGCCGATTTGGTTGGTGTTTGAATACAAAGTTTTCCAGTTATTTGAATGTCAATATTTGAATGCATGTAATAACAATTATTTAATTCGTTTAATTCGTTTGAATATTTGAATGCATGCCTCCTTCCCATTCCGTTTAATTGTTTTGTACATAAGATTCGGGTAAAAACCCCTCTCCAATCCTCTCCTTTGATTGAAATTGAACAGTTAGGGTTGAGGGATTTTGATTTTGTGCCTAAAAGTGATGAACTTGACTTGATTGATGCTTGCATGTGCTATTCAATGTTAGATGAAGGTTTCTTAAATGCAAATGATGTTGGGTCATGTGTTAATTGAAAGAAACAGTAGAACTTGTGAAGAGATTCGAAGTTAAAAGTGTTGCTGGTAATCAATTTCGAGTTACATTGTTGGTAATCCCTTTGATGTAGCTGTTTTGTGTCCCTTTTATGGGCTTGTTTTGCTTTTGTATTTGTGCAGCTTTGCTGCTGTTTGTGTTTTATCAAAAAAAAAAAAAAAAAAGCTTGTGGATTTTAACACATAGAAATGTAGTTAATATTTGCATAAATTCTTTTGATTAAGTGCAATGTGGGTGGAATAGGATGTGTTAGAATGGAAATGAATTCTGGAATGCACTGAATCAGGCTTTAAGTGTGAGAAAACATACAATGTGTGCTTGAATGTGAGTATTTGAATGCATGTAATAACAATGCTTTTGTCCTTTCAACCTTTGCTGCTATTGGAGCAGTGTATTTCAATGGAAAAATTGGTTATTATTCTTATTATAGTGAGAGTATTTTAAATATTTTAGATACTACCATAATGGTTCACAAATTGTATGCAATACAGATGCTTAAAACTAAATGGATGTTGTCATTGATAAATGGTAAAGCAATTGCATTTGCTGAGCAACTAGTTCTGTTTACTTGTAAGAAAGCCTATTGTAGAACAGTAAAAGTGTCGATGAATGTGTTAAACTGGTAGTGGTGGAAATATTAACTATGCATGGAATGTTTTAAAGTCTGTTATTGACTATTGTGGTGGAGCCAGCATCTTCCATAACAGCTAATAATGCTGCAGTCGCGGGTGACTGGGAGAATGCTGCAGTTGTGGGCTGACAATGTGCCCTTGGCCTCCCTGCAGACAAAAAACATTTTCTGTATTTAGGGATCACAAAGGAAGAATTCCATGCTATAACATGGTTTACCAGCTGGGTGGTAGATGCTGATCATAGTTCAGATTGTTATGATTTCACTGGCAGCAAATTTCATCTAGAATCAATGTAAGCTAGCTAGTTCAGAATCTCATCGAGTAATTTACTCCTTGTTTTTTCCTCATTGGGTTCTTATCAATTACAACATACTAATCTTATCATTTTGTGCAGCGGGAAAGAAGAATGTGGAGGGCTTGCGGGTGGAGTTGAAGACATAATAAGGAATATCATAGATTAAATCATGCTTCCAGGTTTCGGAGCTACACTAATTTGTATAGGTCACTGTTGCTGTTGAATTGTGTAAGTTGTATATAATTCATTTGATTTCATGTGTTGAAAAAATTCCACCCCAGCAGCTGCTTGATTCATGTGTTTTGTATTCCTTGTTTGCTGCTGAAGATTTCAGTTTGGTTTGTGTGTGAAAATCAAATTTGTTGCTTTGGTGGTTGCTCTAACTTTTCGTGAGTTGGCAACTGCAACTAAAAATTTCAGAGAAGCTTCATCGAGTTGGCGGATCAACCCTAGAGTTAAAATTGCAACTTAAATTTTTAAAAATTCTAAAAGATTGCCATGTAATAATATAGTTGAAGGTAACTTAGTTGAAAATGATTGTAATTAACAGATTGTTAGTTTAGTTTAATTAATGAGAATTCTGTTTGTATTCGTTGTAGCAGTAATTGTGTGTGAAATGAAATGTTGGGAGTTGAGAAGTGTTGTGGATATTGGGAGTGTCTTGTTTGCAGGTACAGAAAATGGCATGGATTTGTTGAAAATACAAATGACACTTCCAATTTTTTTTTTAATTCAGTTACTGTCTAATTCATTTTCAGACAGGAACCTCTTTTTATACCCAATTCATGAAAACTCAACAATGTAATTTCACAAACAAAGCAAGGGTTTCGCAGGGTTTTTTTTTTTTTTTTTTTTAACAAATGAAGACAATCAAATAAATCAATGAAGTTTTGAACTCAAAATGTTGCCAGATTACACATATATATACATAGATACATATATACACACACAAAAAAAGACATTCTTGTTTACTGGCAGCTAATTATCTTATGTTGCAATCAAAACAAGAAATCAACAACGTCAATCCTACAAACACCAAATGCACATTCTTCATCGTCAATCCTGAAAAATAATTAAATAAATATTATCAATCATTAAAATATTCATTATTTCAAAGAATATAAATGGAAAAAACAAAATTAACCATTAAAAAAATTTTGGGCATATGAAAAAACCATCGGGTTGACCTGACCCGATGAAAAAAAACATCAGGTCAAGCCAACCCGATGTCGGGCACCCCGACCTGATGAAAAAAACATCGGGTCAAGGCGACTTGATGTCGGACACCCCAACCCGATGGTTTTTTAAATGGTATGTAAATGGGGTGTAGTTATGAGAAAGGGTATTGAGGTCATTTTAAAGCATTTTTGCAATTAATTTGGGTTTTAGGGTATATTTGCAATTCAGCCCCTAAAATAGGGCAATTTTGCAAAAATCCAAAAATGACAAGTTTTGTTCCAGCCTTGATTTCTGCATGTTGTTGTGGCTCTAGTTTTCGTATTATTAAATTTACATGTGTATGCCCTTAGTTAGAAAATAGAACATTTAGTAGTAATATGGATTAAATAAACAAGTGCTGGAATTTGTTAGATAATTAAATAAATGAAGCTTTTAATAGATTTTTTGAGGCAATGCTTTCGAGATTTATATGTTTATCTATCTACTGGATTGAAAAAAATTGGATGATCTCTGATTCCATTCCTATATTGAGGCTTTTCTATTTTTTTTTTTTTTCTTTTTAATCTATTGGCAATCGAAAGTGGCGACTTAGCAGTATTTTTATTAAACTTTGATACAAGAAACAATAGAAACATTAAGTTTTAAGCTAGAATATTTCTCCCATATTTCAAGGAAGGAAAAATACTATAATAGAATTAACAACGAAGAAAAACAAAACAACTAGAATAGAAAGGATAAAAAAATTCCACATCTCACATCGGATAAATAAGAGAAGTGGAGAAATGCCTAACCTATATAAAAAAGAGGAGAATTCAAAGGAAAATATACTTGGACAAGGGTTATAGGTCACAGCCCAATACTTTACAATGTCCTTTCTAACATTTTATTTTGTTTTTTATAAATAAAATGTATTTTTTTTATAAAAAAAAAATCAGTTCGGAACTGCCGAACCGGAACCGGAAACAGAACCTCCTAAGGTCGGCTCCGGTTCCCTTTCCCTAGAGCCGTCAGTTCCGAACCAGAACCGACGACAGGTCTACTCATTGATGACTCTTGCTTGTTTGACTCGGTGGTCCAACTCTTCTTTGAGTCAACTCCGACTCTCATTTTACAGCGTGTTTACTAATCCTAAATAAAAATAAAATAAATATTAAATTAATTTTCAGTTTAAACTTATTTTTAATTTATATGTGGAGTTCACGTAATTTGATTACCAAATGTTGTAATCACAAATCATAAATTATATTTTATTTTCCTTGTTACAATTCCCAATTAGTAACCCTTAATATTTACAGTGCACCTCGATTAATGGATAATATATATAAAATGGATACTAGGATTATATCCATCCTGATATAATAGTATTTATCCTTATTCTAAATGGAGTGGATTCTCACGGATGTTTGTATCCATGGATAAATTTGACATATATCCTTACTTATAGCTTCCTAGTGATTCATTACATCAACTTATTTTGGCCTAAAAATATTAGTAAGTTTGGCTCTTAGTTTCTTTGCAATACAATTGATTCTTTTGGGTAGGGATGTGTATGAGGAAGATGCTGGAGAGGTTGAAAAACTAGCTTATAAGATGTTGGAACTAATCTCCCTAAGCTTTGGCTTGCCAGGTGATCGTTTGCATACTAGGTGTCGGTCGACACAAGGATGGGGGTGCCTTAACTATCCTTGCTCAGGATGAAGTTGGTGGACTTGAAGTGAGGAGGAAATCTGTTGGAGCATGGATTTCTATTAAACCGGTCTCATATGCCTTTATTATCAATCTCGGTGATGCTTCTTAGGTACTTGATTTTCAACTAGTTTATTGAAATTCTTTCTAGTTGTCAGTGAACTTCAAAAAAGATTTCTAAAGAACATAGGAGGAGACTTGTAATGAATTTCAGAAATGTACAAGATATTTTTGATGAATTTTAACCTGTCAGGTAAAAATCTAAACAATGATATAAAACACTCTAACACTCTAACACACCTCCTCTTGTGCCATATCGACAGGCGATAGGTTTGGGACTTGGAAAAAGTCCAAATACAAATGCATATTACACAATAAATACATAAATAAATACACATGGTGAGATTTGAATGCAGAATCTTAGACTAAGTTAAGCTCCGATAACATATCAGTAACCAATCTATGTGTTGATGTAATTATTGCTAATTATTGCTAGAAAATGAAACAAACAAACAAACAAAATTCATAAGCAAACTCTACTAATTAATTACAAGGCCAATTATTGCTAGAAATTGAAAAACAAACAAACAAACAAACAAAAATCATAAACAAACTCTAATAATTAATTACAAGGCCAATTATTGCTAGAAAATGAAACAAACAAACAAACAAAAAAATATTCATAAACAAACTAATAATTAATTACAAGGCCAATTATTGCTAGAAAATGAAACAAACAAACAAAAAATTCATAAACAAACTATTGGGTTTGTGAAGCCTGAAACCAGCATGAGAATAGAATCTCGACAGTAGACACGACGCATACCATGGTGCGGACAAGGTGCACCAACTGCGGCACACACAGTGGTGGATTCCAAAAGTGACACGCCGTGTAGACCGCCGTGCGGACATGACACCCATGTTGCGGCCCAAGGGGCGAAGTTTTCTAAAAGTGATACGCGACAAAGACATGATGCACACACCACGGTATACTGAGCGGTGGAGAACAATGGCATACTGCGGTACGGGACACTAGCTGCAGACTGCGACCTAGACTGCGGTGATGACAGGAATTGTGCGTTTCAGGAAAAACTTGTGCGAAAAGGAAAGTTCTCCTTTAGGGTTTCAACGTAATCTAGTGCTTCCATATAAATACTATGTAAACCCTAAGGGTGTGAGAAAAGGGGTGCTAGAGAGATAGAGAGCAAATTCTAGAGAGACTTGAGAGAGAGACAGAGATTGTAATCAACTCTGAAAGTAGTAGATTGAGTGCGGTGCACTCTGTGAACGTAGGCGAATTGTTGAAACACGTAAAATATTTAGTGTCGTCTTTTCTTTCTTATTACTTTCATATTATTTGTGTGTATGATCCCCTTTATTCTTAACAACACAAACTCAAATAATTAATTACAAGGCCAATTATTGCTACAAAAATGAAACAAACAAACAAACAAAAAAAAATTCATAAACAAACTCTAATAATTAATTACAAGGTCAATTATTGCTAGAAAATGAAACAAACAAAAAAAATTCATAAACAAACTCTAATAATTACAGCCACATACTCACACAGCTATATTACTCATTTTTGTGTATCAAATTAATAATATATTTATATATTACCCAGTATTAAATTTTCAGACACATGATAATCCATTTGTAGCAATTAGGATTCTATATAAAAAAAGGTATGGAATTTCACATCTGAAATTTTTTTAACATATTTATAAACGGATAAGAATCCTCTATTGATTATTTTGGTAATGAACTTTGCTGACCTTTTAATAATCTAATGACATGTGTAAAAAAAATAAATAAATAAATAAAGGAGGTGGTCAAAATTTAATTTGTTATTTGATTCTCCTGACTTAAACTATACTACACCGTATTTCACCTTTTTTTTTAACAATAGACCAACAAGCTAAATATAAATTCCGTAACTATATGTCTCAACAATAATTCATGAGCATCTAATTCAGTACTTAATTTCACTGTCACATGGTAATGTGCTCCTTATGAAAACGCATACACACAACACAAATGGGAAACTCTACTGCTTGCAGAGAGCCAGAGTTGAAAATATTCATTTCACATCCTAAAGTGTGACTCAATCATCTTCTCTTTCAGGTGGCAGACCACAGGGCAAAAGCATTTCTGCATAAAGTTGTAGCGTCCCTTCCAATGGATTCATTATCAGCAATAGCAAAGTAAGCAGCATTGGGTAGTGCCCAATATACAACGCGAAGCTATCACGTTGAATATTCACCGCCCACTCGAATCTATTCAAATCGGGGTGCCCAATTCCGACATATTTGGCCTGCAGATGCTCTAGCTACGAATTTATATTGAACCTATCACTCGCCCACAAATTTAAACACCAAAACCACAATGACAGCGCCAAAAAGCATCCAAGTCCAAAAGGGTATTCTTCATACACAACTCATCATATAAAAATCAAGGCTTTTGAAGAATTAAAGCAAGCCAATGACGCCAGAGAAGACAAGAAAGAAAATACGAGTAGACGTGAGTCGGGGGAGGACGAGTACTAGAGAAGATGATTTAGGGATTTGATTTGATTTTTTCATTTGGAAAAGTAGTGTGAAAAAAAAAGAGTGAAAAAAAGGTGAAAAACGGTGTAGTTTAGTTTAATAAAGGAGAATCAAATGACAGATTACATCCTAACCACTCTTTTTTTCTAAAGGACACATGTCATTAGATTATTAAAAGGGCAGCAAAGTTCAGCACCAAAATAATCGGTAGAGGATCCTTGTATAAACATATTTCAAGTAATCAAATGCGTCATTTTGTATACTATTTCGCATTGTATTAGGACATGTAATTCAAGATTCTTGGAGGCTAAAGTACACAAGTTTGAAACAAATAAACAATAGACATGCAAGCACAAACGTCGCCACAGGATTTGACACTTGACCACCCTCCCCTGCCCAAAAAACCTGTCCACAGGTTCAATCTCCTCCTCACACTACAAAACAATAACTACACATTTCTTACATCAATTTCTCACAAAACCAGTAAAGAGTCACTATTAATCCACCATGGGTGCAGTTGATCACGCTTTCATTCAAGCACAAGAACACGGGCTTGCTAAATCCTCCTCCATCACTTATGCTGAAGGCATAACCTTGATTGATCTCTCATCTCCTGAAGTACCTGTTTCTGAGATAGGCAATGCCTGCAAGAACTGGGGTTTTTTCCAGGTGGTCAACCATGGAGTCCCCTTGGAAAAGCGGCAGAAACTGGAGGATTCTTCCAGGAAGTTTTTCGGGTTGTCGGAGGAGGAGAAGAGGAAGATCAGGAGAACTGAGAAGCAGGTGTTGGGTTACTATGACACTGAACATACCAAGAATGTTAGAGATTGGAAAGAAGTGTTTGATTTTGTTGTTAAGAATCCTAATTTAGTCCCAGCTTCACCTGACCCTCATGACAAGGAACTGCTTGAGTGGCATAATGTTTGGCCTCAATATCCTCCTGAATTGAAGTAAATTTCTAACTCTCTTTGTTCTTTTACTTCATTATCAAGAACGAAAATCCAAGGGAATCAATTTTCATTATAAATCGAACAAGAAAAGGGAACTTAATTCCTGATTTGTGTGAAACAGCTTTTTTTAATAATCATAGCAATTACAAATCATGAATTAAGTTCCATTTTATGATTAGTAAACGTTCCCTTGATGAACTTGATTTGGGAGAATTAGGAAAGGAAACTTAATTCCTTATTTGTGTAGAGGGTTCACTAACTTGATTTCCAACGGTTTTTTTAATAAACACTAATGGAATTCTGTGTGGAATTTCTATGAGAAATAACACATGTTCTCATTCTTTTATTAGAATTCCAGATTAGTAAACATACCATGTAATATCTTTCCAAAGTTAAATAACTTTTCTTTATTGAAATGATTTTATTTTATTTTGCTCAAGGATTTAACAATTATATACCAAATAGCATGATTTACAGTCCATAAGGATGTTTCCTGCTGGCCTCTGCGCAATCATATACAGTATCATACTGCCAAACTACTAAACTCCAAAATGCCATCAATTTAATAATCTCCATTTCTCCCACAGAAACAAGAACAATTAAAATGTGTGATGAATAGCAGCCACGTTTCTCTTGGGGCCACTGGAGATTTACCTTGCTGTTAACTTCAGGGCCTTGTGGGATTAGTCGAGGTGCGCGCAAACTGGCCCGTATACTCACGGATACCAAAAAATAAAATAAAAAAATGTGTAATGAATAGAGCCAATACGCATTGAACATGAACAAGTTTCAGAGTAATTATAAATTAGGACTCTGTATCTCTATCTGCATGCAAATTATTTTTACATTGTTTGTACACGGACTATGTATGAATTTATTTCTACTAGTTGGTATAAATTTTCAATTGGGTTAGAAACCCATTTATCACCTAAGTGGCCTATTGGAAACCCATTTATCACCTATGTAATTATTGCCCAACAGCAAGCCCAAATGTAAGCCCAACACTTATATGTGTGGCACAAGCCCATTTCTTTTATCGGATTTTAACCGCATTAGTAATTATCCTGATAAAAACTGACATGCTACAAATAAAGGGTATTTGAGTGCATGCAAAAGACCGATCGTCTGAGATAGAAAAAAACAGAGCATTTACTTTAGTTTGTGCATGGTGTTACCTACGAGGGCATACCTAGGACAAGGGTATACCTAGAAAATATTTACTGTCTAAGCTAAATTATATATATATATATAATAAATAAAAAATTTGGTACACACTAATATTATAAAGTTAACTCCTTAACTATTAATAGTTATTTTTTTATTTTTATTTAGTCAATATATTATAATATTTAATTAATGAGTCACAAACTCTCTCACACTAAATTTATTAAATTCGATGTGTATTATAGAGAAAACTCATGTGATTTTCTTCCTCAATACACATGAAATTAATAACGTCAGTGCAAGACATGCGAGTCATTGATTAATAATAAATAAAAATTATATAATTCTTTATAAAAGTATTTGTTTATTTTTTATTTTTTATTTTTTAATAATAAGATGACACTAATTCAATAATGGACTACTCAATAATATGAAATACATTGTAAAATTTTGCATGAACAATTATTTAAACTTGTAGTTAAAAAAAATATATTTAAACTTGTAAATGTTTTAATTCTATAACGTTAAAAGCCATAATATTTTGTTTATTTTTTCAATGAACAATAAAATATTTACATTTCACTAAATTTAGATAAAATATCATAGTTTTATAATATTATCAAACATTATGGGTGTTTATGCAATTAAATATTTATGTATTGAATTTTTTTTTTTTTAAAGAGAGATGCCCGAACAAACCCTCTCTTACGTTCGCCTCTGGTTACATATAGACTAAAACACTACATAGAGAAGATATTTTATAATGTGACTAGAGAAAAAGTTTCAGGAATCTTAGTGGCTTTTTCCAGATCCTGTGTAAAAATCATTGTTGCAATCCTAGAAGAAAGGTACATAACTTGTCTATTTCTTTCTTCTCTTATTATTCATATTAAACACTACTCTTAACAAAGTGGTTGGACAATTCCCCATCCATTTATGTGATAGGAGTTCGACTGTTCGAGTCTCACATTTGCTCATTAAATCGCCAAGTGTTGGAAAACTCCTCTCCTATAGTCCTATTTTGGGAGTTGCATTTGTGGCAAAAACCCTTTAGCTTGATTGGTGTCGAATTTCAAAAAATTAACAATCATAATTCATAAATAAATAGTTTTTTATTTTATTTTTTTGAAAATATAAATAAATAGTTAATGTGTTATAAATAGTTTTCAAAATTAGTAGATTTTTTTCATCAATTATGCTAACATACAAATCCAATAATATAACCGAATAATTAATACTTATCGAATTGAACTACAAAATCAAGTCTTTTCTTGTTTAATGCATATTACAGATAATTTTCATGATTTGTCTAGTAATAATAAAGTAAATATTGATAATTTAACCAAAATATCCTCGGTATTTTTTCTCCATCAACTTTCCAATGCTGAAATTAACTTTTTGTAAATAAAAATGCTTTCAAATGAATTCAATTTTGAAAATAAATTCATGACATGATTTCAGAACTAACTACTCTCGGTTTTTTAGTGAAGGGAAGCTGCAATTTAATTCATGCTTGTTTAGGTGAATTCTTGAAGAAGTAGGTCAAGCTATATAATTGCAAGTTTTAAAAAGGCCCAACCCAAGTTGTTAAGTGTTTAAGCCCAATATTCTTTTATGTTAATTTAAAATTACTAAATTGCCATCCATGACCCACCTCTTAACTCTTGAGTTACGTGTCCTTTATTGCCAAATCTCACCACTCCATCACTTCGTTTAAGCCCAATATTCTTTTATGTTCTTTTATACATTTTTTTAATCTCTTTCTACCCCACTGAATTTTTTTTAATAATCTTAAGACTACATTTGCAAGGATAAAAATGTTTAAACTTTTCTATTTACTAGTATATTATTTTATTATTATTATTTTTTTTTATTATTTTGTTAGGGTTTCCTTATTATATTAAAATTGATTTATGATTAGTTTGATTTAATTAAATTTATTTGTAATTCGTTTGTTACTAGAATTATAGAGCATATAGATACAATTATTTGTGTGTTCGATTGTTGGAAATTTTTTTTTTTTTTTTTTTACTATTTGGTGATTAAAAGTATTTTGAACAAAATAAATAATTATAATTTGTTTGTTATTTTCAATAATTGAAAAAAAAAACAAAAATCAAAAAACAAAAAACAAAAAAAGCCAATAGTCACTTGCCTTGGTGGTTGGAGTTTCCCTAAGGATGCTCCACCACCAAGGTTCAAGCCTTGCCTTGATATATATATAGGAAAAATTTTAAGTCCGTGCGTCTTGATATAACTTCATCAGTCCATTGCATGTGGGCCATAGATTATTGAGAAGTTTTGACAAGTGCATACACCAAGACCATAGATTATTGACAAGTTTTAACAAGTGTATGCACTAGATTATTGACAAGTTTTGACAAGTGTATGCACTTGGTGCATACACTTGTCAAAACTTCTCAATAATCTAGTGCATACACTTGTCAAAACTTGGTGCATACACTTATCAAAACTTAGTGCATACACTTGTCAAAACTTCTCAATAATCTATGGTCTACATGCAACGCACTGATAGAATTATATCATAATGCACTAAGGAGAAAAGAATTGTGTATATATATATATATATATATAATTTGTCCCACCTTGGCAAAGTGTGGGTGCCCTCTCCCCGATAGTGGGAATTGCAGTTTGGGCCGTACTAGTAGTGTCTAACTCATCTAATTCTGACAGTTGTTGTATTTTAAAAAATTTTAAAAAAAATTATAAAAAAAAAAAAAAAAAAAAAAAAAAAAAACACCCTCTTTATATTTGAGATTGATGAATTGAAACATTAATGAAAATACTTATGTCTCATTGTATTTAATTAATTAGATAGTTAGTTGAAACTTGAAACTATTATGTAGTGATATTTGACTAATGGGTGAGGCTAGAGTAACTTAAAATTGTGACTTCAACATTTCAACCACTCATTGGCTCTTAATCCAATAGTTATAAATGCATTCAAATCTCAACCATTTGATTAAGAGCCAATATGTGGTTGAGATGTTGAAGTCAACATTTTAAGTCACAATTTTAAGTTAATTTAGCCTAACCCTTGACTTAATATGATTATTGTCTCTTATTTGGTATAAATCACGTGTTTAAATAATTTTGATATATGTGGACAAAAAAAGTGGAAGACCTACATGTACTACTTACCAAATATTGTAAAATAAAATTTAATAATTATAAGATTGTATTGTCATGTATCTTTGAATTTGTATTTTAGCATTTGATTGATTTTCTAATCGAAAATTAATGTAGGTTATAGATTATAATGACAAACGAAAATATATCCTAGTATTTAGTTCAGTCCCGTCGGATAGAAAATCTTGGATTTACCCCTTGTAATGATGACTCTTTGATCCTAAAAGATTATTACAAAAAATTGTCACTCACTGTCCATATTTGTCAAAATCAAAATCCCATTCACACCATCTTGTTCTTGAAATAAACACCCAACTAATCCTCGGCAAATAAAATTGATGTGTGTGACAAGCTATAATGACTATAGAGATGAGTGTTGAAAACAGAGTAATCTGTTCATAGTAGAATGAGCACAAACAAATTAATTGAGTCATGCTACTCATGCACACATTGTAATTTTTCAAATAACTTCTAATATGAGTAGTTTTATTTTGTTTAAATATTACAATAATATTATGAGTTTTAGGGGAAGGGTACACGACTAAAATTCATGATCTCATGATATATGTGTGAGGGGCATACCACAGATTCAACTTCATCTTATCCTTATATGAGCACTTTTAAACTCTTGTATTGTCATAAAATATTTCTGCATAAAACACTAATAATAAAAAGTATTTTCCGTTAAAGGCCCTCTGACTAGAGACTTTGCGATCTCCATTAACCCATCAAGATTCAACCCTAGACACCTTGTATATATTATTTTACTATTGTCTATAAAACCGTAATAAATATAGGGAAATCTCTTCTGATGTTGATAATCGAATGCAAACTATAAAACAACTGCTTTGTAACTATTAAACAACTTTAATTTTTTATTTTAATTTTTAAAAATCAACATCAATTTTAAATAAATAATAAATAGCCAAATAAAAAGTGTCTGTCATCAATTTTGTAAATCTGCTATAATAAGTAATATGTGCATTTGTATGATTGTGATGACTGATGACAGTGGTCCCTTATATCACCCTGTCTTGACACGTGTCATAATATATATAAATTTTTTATTTTTATTTTTTTGAAAGTACCTGTCCTAAATATTTGTCCTCTCCTAAAATGAATGGAATAAAAACTAAAAAGGATCTCCTTGTTGAGAATTGTTGGGTCACTCACCGATGACTCTTGCTGGTTTAACTCGGTGGTCCAACTCTTCTTTGACTCAACTCCGACTCTCATTTTCGAACGTGTTAACTAATCCGAAATAAAAATAAACTTATTTTTAATATATATGTAGAGTTCACGTAATTTAATTACCAAATACTGTAATTACAAATCATAAATTATATTTCATTTTCCTCGTTATAATTTCTAATTAATAACCCTTAATATCTACTGTGCACTTGATTAATGGATAATCTACTTAAAATAAATTTGTCAAAATTAACATTTTGTATCAATTCGAACCGACGATAAAAAAACTATATGTATATGTATATATATATATATATGATGTCCTCTATTTAAGATAAATTTGTCAAAATTAACATTCTAAAATTATAAATATTTATTTTTAACTACATACAATAATTTTCATATTTTGCCCTATATCCAAATAATTACAAAAATACCCATATTTCACGTTGGCATAACTTTGGTGATACCCCAATATGAAATAGGTCCAATGTTAGGGCGGCTTGATCATTGCATAATTCACTTGGTTAAAAACATGAAAACCATTGCATATAGAGCTACAAACAAAATTCAATAGTTTTATAAGGTTATTATTGCAATTCTCCCCTTTATTAAAGTCATTCTTTAAATAACTTTTGCCCTATTTTAAATTGATCTTCATAGTTAAAAGTGATTTGAATCTTTTGATCATGTTTGAAAATTTTTGTGAAAAATTGAGTGAAGGAGGGCCCTTGATTCCACTCCTTTTTAAGTATATATCCTCTCTTTATTAAAGTCATTCAAAATGCCTACTTTATGCCTTTATGCAATCTAAAATGTTTAAGTATGATAAAACTTAAATCATTATATATTAAATTATTAATTATGAAAGACACAATCAATATTCTATGATTGATTTAGTCTAAGTTTAAAGAAAATAAAATATAAGAATAGGACTAAAATAGATATAACAAGAAATATCATGCATATAATTGCTTTTTAGAAAAGAAAAAAAGTTACCTAAATAAAGTTTTAATTGAATTAGAAATATTAGCAGTGGAAGGTTCGAGTTTTACCGTCACATTTTACAAGTATGTATGACGAGTTTTTCTTCGATGTTATAAAAGTATATATCTCTTTTTATTAGAGTAGATATTCGAATCACACATTTAATGTTTAAATACATTTTCCAATTATTTATATATCGTTTATTCTTGGCAGGTCCGGAGAAACACCGAATAAATAAAAAGAAAAAACAATCAACAAAAATGGCGATGATTGGTATATGTGGGGCCAAAAGATAAAAAAGAGAAAGTGGGTGGGGCACCCGAGTTGCCACCCGAGTCGTCCCCCGGTGGCCCAGTGAGTCAGAAATGGGTTGGACTCGTTTTAACTTTTTTTTTTTTTTTTTTTTAGGTCAAGTTGGGTTTTTTAAGGTTTAAAAAGCACTGTTTGACTTAAAGCACCGGAAGGGGACACAGAGAGAGAGAGAGAGAGAGAGAGGAAGGCAGAAGCAGAAGCAGATCTGAAATCACTGATACTTGAAGCAATATTTCATCATCATCTTATGTTCTTCTGAGACTGTTTCTTTCCCCAAAAAAACAAAAAATGCCTCGCCCTTGTTTTCACAAGCTTATTCTCTCCTCCACCATCCAAGAGAGAAAACTGGTAAAACCCCACCCCACTTTTCTCTCCTTTCTTACAACTGCTATTTTTTTCTGTTGTTTAATTGAATTTTGAAGGGTAATTGTATCTTCTTTGTTATGACTTTTCGTTTCTGGGTCTGTTTTTGTCATGTAAGATTTTAGGGTAAAGTTGAAAACTTTAAACCCAGATAGAATTTAATTGAATAAAGATTGAATTTTCCCATCATTTCGAGAGAGCCCAGATGTTTGTTTCTAGGTTTAAGAGCAGATATACTATGATTAATTGATTTTATAGTTTTTGAGGACATAAACAGTGGAATTAATTTAGTTTATATTTTCCTGTTTTAAGTTTCTATAACATTTCATGGTTGCTGAATTGGAAATGCAAGGAGAGAGAAAGAAGGTTGTCAACTGAAGTATGGTTTTTCTAGGTTGAAACAGTGGAAAGAAGGTAAATTGGATACATGAGAAAGGAGAAAATTTTGAAGTTGATGTTTTTCGGTCGTAAAGGTTATAGGTCGGTCGTAAAGGTTATAGGTGTATCATATAAAGAATGAACAACCTTAACTTAGTATTACAGTTTGATAGCCTTTAGCCTTAATTAAATTGATTGATTGATTGATTTTGTTGTTTGAAGATACCTATAGATTTTTTTTTTTATTAAAACCCGGGAATTTTCTGTTTAATGGGCAACTGTGTGACTGAGAAGAAGAAAGATTGAAATGTATATTTTAGATGTTTATTAAATGGCGATAGAAAAATAAAGCTTAACTTCATTACATTATGGTATCAGTTAATTAAACCTTATAGTAAAATATTTATTACTTCAACTTTTCTTCTATTCAGTGTTTTTTTGTGGAAGTGGTTGCCGTAAAGTTAATTTCTTAGAGCAAAACTTATCTTGGGTGTAATAAATGGAAAAGAAGTAACTAAGGAATTAGTTTCATGGAGAACTCCCTCAAGTTATGGAGTTGATTAAACAAAGTAACCTTTTAATCTTTAGGGATAAGTTGATCGGAAATTTCTTTATTGTTTTTGTCTGTTTCCAGGCAACTAAACAGTGTTTAACACTGAGATGTTTTCATTTCTAGTGTTCTCTGCAATTAAAGGGTGCAATGATAGTTACCGAGAAATTCCGTCTTTTACTTTAAGCTTGGCTGTAACATCCTGCCATAGCATCTAGAAACCCCATTGATTTTGCTTTGGTGTACAATCTCTTGCCAATTAAAGAATAGCAACAATTTGACACTTTTTACTAGTAGTGTACATTTCACACATTTAGCATCATTTATCTTGATCGTTACAGTACAGTGGGATTGTTATGGAAAGCAAGGAAAAAAACGTGAAGCATATTGTCTAGTGATGAATCTTGCTGCTCCGCTTTTCCCTTGACAGTTAGATTCGAGAATTATTACCTCAAAAGTTCTTTCTTACTTTGTCAGGACAAATATAGTTTCTAGACTTGATGATCAGGATTTTAAAGAACGCTTAAAGCCTGTAATATCTCTTCATTTGTATTCGTGTATATATATATATATATATATACTTTTACACCTGGATTTACTTCTCTAGGAAATATTACAAACAAGCATAGGGAATTACTCTATATAAAATTGAGATAATTATTTCAATAAATTTTTTAAAGTTCTTTCAAATTTGCATAATTGCAACAAATGCTAATAACTTCAATAACTTGCAAGATGAATTTAATAAATGTAAACTTGTTGACTTTGATACTCTATATGCCATGTCATGACTGTAAATATTGGTCTTTCTATTTCATAAGTGACTGCCTGATATGATAATTTCTGAGGGTTTTGGAAATTTAAAGTAGAAATATCTTTTGTGATATCTGGTTAGTATTTTGATATGACCATGGTAAATGAGCTGGGCTCAGTAAATGAGCTCCCATCGTTCATAAAAGTTGGGAGTCCTACTGATGCACCATATCTCTTTTTGTTCTTTTCATTTCTTTCGCTTGACCAGATACTACCTGTAAAATTCTTTTGAAAAGTTGATATATTTTTTGTTCCTCGTTATACTAGAGCTTGCAGCACAATGTCCTAATCAGTTGTGATGATTTGTCTGCTAATTCTTTCAAGTGATTCTAATATATATTTCATTTGTTGGTGTGTCAATAGTTTCATCTTAATGTATGAATGTTCACCTACACTTTACATCTTTGACATTTCATTCCTGAATTTTGTTTTCTCAAGACAAAAGCAGTCTTAACTTGACCAGAGTGTTCTTGCAGAGGATTCCAGACAACTTTATCAAGAGATTCAAACATGATCTTTCCATGATTGCTACACTTACTGTTCCAAATGGTAATGTTTCACGTGTAGGATTGAGAAGAGCTGAGAACAAAGTCTGGATTATTGACGGTTGGCAGGACTTTATGGAACGTTACTCTATTGGTGTTGGGTACTTTTTGGTATTCAGATATCAGGGGAATTCAGCCTTTAATGTTTACATATTTAATTTGCCTTCTTCTGAGATAAACTATCAATCTAATGCTCTCAGTAGTACTGTAGCAGCCAATCATAGCCGACAATACCATATATTTGCAGAGATGGAAGATGATGAATCTGAAAATGCAGATCAGCTGTCGCTGAACAAAAATGTCAACTCTCCAGGACTGCAGAATTTGTTCAGTGGTTCCAAACATAATAACAACATAAATTATGCTAGCGAAGGAAACTTACATCAATTTAGAGGTTATGGTAATTCTCAAGCTGGAAATCAATCTACTCGAGATTTTGGTGTTCAGTTTGATATTATTGAGCTTAAAAATTCATTAAATGCATTGTATTCACCAGATGGAGGATCTCAAAAGCTTAAAAAAGCAGGGAGAAAAAAGCGGAAGATTGATCCTAGTAAGATCTTTGAACTAAGACTGATTGATATTCTTGTATTTTGAGATTCAAATTTCTTTTCATAACTCAATAAAAGTGCAGATAATCCGGACTCATCAGCTCCAGTTGAACGTGAAGAAGAGGTAGATATGCGCTTTAGATTTTATGAGAGTGCTTCAGCAAGAAAGAGAACCGTGACAGCTGAAGAAAGAGAGAGGGCGATTAATGCAGCCAAAACATTTGAGCCAATTAATCCTTTCTGCAGAGTTGTCCTGCGACCATCTTACTTATATAGAGGGTGTATTATGGTGAGCTATTGAATTTCATGTGATATAAATAGTGTTTCTGTTTTACATCAACATTATATTTTCGGCTTACGTTGCATCTACCTTGTGCTGTGCAGTATTTGCCATCCTGCTTTGCTGAAAAGCATCTAAATGGGGTTTCAGGGTTCATTAAGCTACAACTATCAGATGGGAAGCAGTGGCCCGTGCGATGTCTTTATAGAGGAGGCAGAGCTAAGTTCAGTCAAGGATGGTATGAATTTACAGTGGAGAATAACTTGGGTGAAGGAGATGTTTGTGTTTTTGAGGTGGTTAGATCGAGGGAATTTGTGCTGAAAGTTACTGTGTTCCGCGTCATGGAAGGTGCAGGATTCATGAACAGATTGTCGCATTAGTTGTCAGTGAATTAAACTGGATTCTGCAATGGATGTTAATCTCTGGTTGCTTAATCCCGTCAAGTAACCCTTCGTTTTCAGGTTGATCTGTTACCGATCCAGTTTATTGTCCATAAACTTTCTTTGTACAACCTGGTGACTTTTAGTAGTTTAGGGATTTCTATACAAAATTTTGTGGCTTGACTAGGGTTGTATATAGATTGTTCAATCAAGTTGACGCTCAGCCGAACTGGAACAACAGGTCATAGTCATAATATCATTTTTAGCTTGAAGTTTGAAGAATTCATTTCTCACTCCATTTATGTACTGCACACTGCATGTTTCATGGTGTTATATGCTGCTTTAGGGAAGATCGTTAGTTGGGGAGAAAATACATACTACAAATTTTCGTTGCATCTGATGTATGTATATGTAAGAAAGTTTACCAATAAATTATATTAATATAACATTATAACTATCTAGTTTAGGCTTCATTTTAAGTAGGATCCTCATAGACAGAAAAAGATTGCAGTCGGTTTGATAATCATAGAATAGATTTCTCTACGAAAGATACGAAGAGTTTGAAGTATATTTCATAGACAGAAACTTCAAATTTCTTAGCTAACTTTCTGGGAATCCCCTGTGTTTATCCAAATAAATTTAAATGATCTACTAGTGAAAATCAATCAAACAAATGCTTTCATGGCACTTCAACAACAGGAAAAGATATCATAGTAAAACATTTTTTCATGTTTGATCCGAAATTATACACCTAATAACCCAACATAGAATGCCAAACTCTTAAAAAGCTTGTTTATTGACATTTATGGTACCAACTCTACCTACTAAAGTTCTAATAAAATTAAACACAAATACAGATGAAACTGAGACCCATTAAACTCTACACCTTTGAGTGAAATTGAATGTGAGAGTAGAATCTGCTCAATGTTCAGGCAAAATACAAACTATACAATCAAGCATATGTTTAAATAAAGCATTCCTATAAACCTGTAAATACTATTACTAAGCTACATAAACTTCTTCAACAGATTTAACTGATCAGATTGATTGTTATATTCACATGGTTTAGTGCTTGTTCAGTTGAGCTTTCTACGGTCTTAAAAACTCTACACAACTCTATTTAAGTTTTGTAGAGTTGTTTAGTTGGACTTTTGATATTTTATAATTTAAATTCAGTGACAGCTAGTATAGTTTAAACTTTAAGCCTCTATAAATAGGTAAAAGCTTATGGAGAGGAGCTGCTCCAAATAGACTTTTTATTTTTATTTTTATATATAAATAAAAAAAAAATAATGACGATATTTATACCTCTCTAAAACTGTATATACACCCCAAATGGAGCTTCTCCTTACAATCTACAAATTATTTATTTACACTCTAATTTAATTAATTAATTTAATAATAATAATTTTAACCTGAAATAAAATTACTAAACAAGGCAAGAAAATTCTAAAGACACTCTAAACTAATTAAATTATTAAAAAACGAAATTCTCTTTCTTAAATCATTATATTAAATATTCGTATTAAACTCTCTCCTAAATTTGTTATCAGTTATCACTATATTAAACATTCTCTCCTAATTACTCTCTCTCTCTCTCTCTCCATTTTTCAAAAAAAAAAAATCATATATTTTGGTTTTTTACTAAAGTAATATATATATATATATATATATATATATTAAAAAGTTGATACAAATACTTTCTTTCTTTTTTATTTTAAAAAAACAGATATATGAAAACTTGATTTGTTGCAATTAGATTCGATTAAATTCATAATTTCAAAGACTAATGAAATAATTAAAGTTCTATAGACAATCACATACCTACAAAAGTAACATAAAGTATTGTTCATATTTCGATTGTTTTTTGAGTTTTATTTATTTATTTATTTATAAGTATATACATATATACGGTTCCTAAAAATCAATCTTATTCGTATTTTTTTTTTTAACTGTTAGTTTTACTTGAGAAATAATGGAGATAGAAAATTAGAGATATGTATTGGAGAAGAAAGAGTTTAATATGGAATTAAAAATTTAGGAGAGAGTTTTTAATATGTAATATTTACTCTAATGATTTAGGAGAGATAATTTCTTTTTTTAATAATTTAATTCAAAAAAGATTACTCATCGGATGAATCAAAATGCTATAATGCTTTGTCCTAACTTTTATTAAAATAAAATTGAGTGTCTTTATAAATTTATTTTTTAAAATAGAGTGTCTTTAGAATATGAGTGTCAAAAGATAAAAAAGATTATCTTGGAACAAAAGAAAATGTCTTTATAATATTTTTTAAAATATAAATTTTAAGAATAAAGTGTCTTTCGAAAAGAAGTGTAAAAAGAAAAAAATGGATTATCAAAAGAAGCTCTCCAACCCAAATTAGGAATTTTTTAAAAAATTCAATATTGCCCTTAAATAAAACTATTAAAAGAATTATATATGCAGCCCATCTATCATATTAAGTGTCCGTTTATGAGAGATTGTCTACTAGCTAATAGAATTTTTTTAATTAAAAAAGCTCTTTTCAAATTTTTTTTTTTTTGTATCGTTTGGTTGTCACTCAGTAGAGCTTTTAGATTATTAAAAAAGTTGTTTTACGTCTACTTGGAGAAACCCAAATTTAAAACTTTTCCAAGTAGATCTTTTGTAGTTTTTTTAATAAAACTAAAATCTCTAATATAACCCTATAATTTAATATTTGCTAGAGTATTTTGGTCATTCTATCATTAAAAGAGCTCTCTTTTAATTGACAACTAAATCATCAACGACTTTTATTTAAAAGCTATATCTCTAAAAGATCTACTTCTATAAGATCTACTGCAAAAAGATCAACTAGATAAGCTCTCCCAAACGTACTCTAAGTGCATAACTTTTGAAAGGATCAAAAACATTTTTTTAAAGCTAGAAGCTATTTTTGAAATTTTTTTTAGTTGTTTAACAAAACACAAAACTCAAAACAGTTTTTTTAATATATGAATTATCTCAATTACCCTTTAAAAAAGCCATTTTATGTTTACTTTGAGAAGTCCAAAATTTAGGCTTCTCCAAGAAGCTTTTTTCGAGCTTTTTTTAAAACATATGAATTGTCCTAAATACCCTTTATAAATTTTAAATATTTCACCATAACTCTTTCATTATAAATATATTGTCAACATTTTTTTTTTTGTATTTTACTCAACCAAAAGCCATTGTCAACACCTTTTTTGTAATTTACACAACCATAAGCCTTTTTTTGTTGGAAGCTCTACTCATTAGAAGCTCTATTACAAAAAGATCTACTATAGAAGCTCAAATTGAAAAGTCATACAAAACACACTCTAAGTGGCCGTTTGGAAGAGCTTCTCTACTGGCTAAAAGAGCTTTTTTAATTAAAAAAGCTCTTTTTAAAAAATTGTGTTGTTTGGTTGTCACTCAGTAGAGCTTTTTGATGATTAAAAAAGTTGTTTTACGTCTACTTGAAGAAGCTCAAATTTTAGGTTTTTTCAAGTAGATCTTTTTGAGTTTTTTTAATAACACTAAATTGTCTAATATAACCCTGTCATTTAAAATAGTTTTTGAATATTTTGATAATTCTATAATTTAAAAAAGCTTTTTCTGATTGACTACAAAATAACCAACAACTTCCTATTAAAAGGTCTACTTGTAAAATGTTTACTTTAAAAGATCTACTCCTAAAAGATCTACTTGAAAAAGCTATTCCAAACAGAATCTAATATAATAATTAACATTTTCAACATATAGAATATCTTTTAATTGATATATTTACTATTTTTTAGAGTTGGTAAATATGCGAAATATTTTATTCAATCTGAAAATGATAGTTAGATATTAGGAAGCTCTAAGGTGAATTTGATATTAGGAAGCTCTGAGGTGAATTTTAAATTTTATTCACAATGAACGTAACCAAATTAAAGCTTAACATCTAAAGTTGAGTTTTCAGGAAGTAAGTAAAAAAGTAAAGTTGATATTGATAATAATAACAGATTGACAATAGATGAAGAGAGCATTCTTTGCCCATAATTCAAGAGTTTTTATGTGCCAAGCATTGCTTTGCTTTATAGAGAAGAAGAGCATTGAAAATTTTTTATGTGAATTTTGACTAGCCGACACGTTATCGAGCCAGCCTGGATAACGGGTAAAAGATACGCCATGTCATTAAAAGTCAACTAGTCAAACCCAGTCAAACAATTAACCAAGAACACGTTACCTAGATGAACGCATCATCAATAATCAATAAAAGCGAAGTGAGTTGCAACTTGTAAGGGAGATTGTTCGGCCAAAGAAGCTCTAAATGAGACAAAAGTCTGGCCAACCAAAGTTATTTTTCACAACGAGATTTGCTCATTCAAATTAGGCAATCGTAACATCCAAATCAAGCAATCGTAAATCAACTTAAACACAGTGACTAGTATAAAATAGTTTTTTTTTTTTTTTTTTTTTTTTTGAAGTATTACAAGTTACAACTATTACAATAATATTGTCGGAGCCTGTAAAGATAAGACAATACATGTGCGCGGGTTCGGATAAATATTCTCACAAACCAGGAAAAAACTCCTCATACATGTTTGTAAAATGCGTATGGTGAGACTCGAACCCCTCACCACCATTTAGGAAGGGAGGTGCATTGTTATCTCTACTAAGAGGCGATGTGCACTATTATAAAATAGTTTTAAAGATAGAAAACCATACGGTTTAAATAAAAATATGGTGGCTCTATTGTCACCTACAAAATATCTTCCTACACCTTTTGTCTTCCTCAAAGGCGGAATTAAGGTTGTCTATGGTGGGCTATAGCCCACCCCTAGCATTTTGAAAAAAAAATAAATTAAGTTTTTATTTTATTTTAATTTTAATAGATTTAAATACACCTCATTTAATTCTAAGTATATCCCAGTCCAATTTCCATTCTGACTTAACTTACCATATTTTTCTTTATCTTAATAACAGTCAAATAATTTAAAAACATATATCAGACTCATTAAAGGCTATTATATCTTTTTAATCAAGTGAAAGATCAAATTGAGAAATTTTAACCCTTTACTGATTTAAAAATTAAATTGGAAAATTTTAACCTCTTTACAACAAACCAAAAGTAGTAGATTTACTATATAAATTAATCTCAAAGTCTCCAAGAATTTCAATTTTATAAGTTTTCATAGCTTTTGAATTTGTGGAAGTATACAGATGTTGGTATGAGAAAACTGTAAGTTTATTTTTATTTTTATTTTTATTTTAAATTTTATGTTGTAAAATTAATAGAAAATTAAATTTCATTTTCAGCTATGAAACTTGTCAAAACGTCTTTGTGCAACAAGATGGATAATGAGTTTCTTGAGAATTGTATGCTTGTTTATATTGAAAGAAAACTTGTTTTTACAATTAATTTGAATTCAGTAATAGATGTTTTTGCCTCTTTTAAGCCTTAGAAGTCAAAATTTAAGTAAGATTTTATTGTATTTATATTGTATGCATATTTCCTTTTTATTTTCTTGTGTTTTTTTCTTGGTTAGAATATATATTTGAGAGTAAGACTCATTATGTCCTCTGACTAGGTATACTTTTTGTATTTTAACTAATAAAAATTCTTTCGTACAGTCGAGATTCACTATCAAAATGATTTTTTATTTTTTATTATATAATATAATTTTTTATCTATATGAAATTGTCCACAGCTCATCCAGAAAAAAATTGCTGGCTTCGCCCCTGGTCTTCCTACACCCATATTAAAAAAATAAAATTATTAATTTTACTCTCTACACCCTTTAAAATACCAAAACTATCCTTTAAGTATTTTTTTTTTAATTTTAAACATATATATTTTTTTCTCATTACACCTATAGTTTTTGAATTTGTAAGTACATGTTTCATATTTTATAGGATGTTCTTTCTATTATTTTGATTCAATATTATATTAAACAATTAATTCAACATTAAAAAAATCATATAATCAAACGAAGTAAAAAAGGTTCTTTTAATTTTTAAGAGAATTGGAGAGACCTTGTAAGTTTTCAGTTGCAGAAGCAAGTTCACTGCAACAAAACCTTCATGGTTTCTTGATCCTCATGCGCGAACTCCTTCAAATACATCTGCAATCGAAGATAATTAGTTATATCGACTATTTCTATTCGATTGCTTCAACCACCCAAAAAAAAAACTCTTGTACTTTCAGCTTCTTTTGTCTAAATAAAAAAAATAATAATAAATGAATAAAAAAATTCAATAATCAAACAAGCCAATTTTTTTCATTTAAAAAAAATTCATTCATCAAGTTTTTCGGTTTACAAACCAATTAAATTAATAAGAATTTGTAGTTGAATTAAAGTAAAATGAGTGAGTGAGTTGTGTTTGAGATCCGTGTAGACTTGATCGAGTTCTACAACTATTTTTTTTTGTTTTTTGTTTTTAAGTTCTACAAGATTACAACTGCAACAATTTTTTATTCTATCACAAAACAATAATTAAAATTAAGTAAACATATATGAATGCATTGGAAATCTATGAAATCAATTATTTGTTTATCCATTCATTGACTATATGTGAACAAAAAATATATTTCATGATTGATATTGGGTTTTATTAAATATATATTATTAGGGTTTATATTGATTGAGTGTTCAACTTAGGAGTGTAGGGAGTAAATTTAATTTCAAATTATAAAGTTATGTATTTTAAATAATTAAAATGTAAGAGTATTTTAAAAATAAAAAAGTTTCATTAAAATATAGACGTAGAAAGATATTTTATGGGTGGCAATAGAGCCACTCTTAAAAATAAATTAAAATAAAAATTAAAAAAGAAAAGGAAAAAGGTGGCGTGTACTGTTGGGAGGAGCCTCCTCCCATGCTTTTCATTTTTATTTTATTTTAATTATTTTATAATTTATTAGTTTATAATAGTTTTAACAAAAGAAAAAGAAAAAAAAACTAAAAGAAAGAATATTTTTGGTAATAAGTGGGGTGCCCTCAGGGGTGAACCTAGGAAAAATTAGCCGTCCGGGATAATTTATATATAAATATATATATAAATAGTATTTTTTTTCCCCGTTACACACTAACATTATAAAGTTAATAGTTTGATCTATTTACTTTTGTTTAGTTAAAATATTATAATGTTTTATTAATAACTCACAAATTCTCATATTACATTTTAAAATTCGGTGTGTATTGTGGAGAAAATTTTTGTGATTTTCTTCCTCAATGCACACATATATAATAAAGTCGGTGCAAGACATGCGAGTCGTTGATTAAAAATAATTTTTTATATATATAATTCTTGATGAATATTTGTTAATTTTTTTTGAATAATAAGATGAAACTAATTTGATAATGGACTACTTAAGCATATGAAATATATTGTAAAATTTTTACATAAACAATTATTTAAACTTGTAGTTAAAAACATTATTTAAACTTTTGGATGATTTAATTCTATAATGTTAGAAGTCATAATATTATGTATATTTTTATAACTTATTTTGAAAAACAAAATATTTATATTTCATTAAATTTAGAGAAAATATCATATTTTTATAATATCGTTAAACTTTAGGAATATTAGTGTTATTAACCATTTAAATGTTGAATTTTTTTTTTTTTTTTTTTAGGCTGCCCGGGCTACAGCCCAGAGGCAGCCCTCTATTTTGTGTAGTTATAATTTATAACATTTTAAAAAAATTAATGAGGTGTAAATAAAATAAAATAAAATAAATGCCCCCACCGCTAAAAAAATTCTATCAATTAAATAATTATATATATTTTTAAATGCTCTACTTCTAATATATCTGCCGTAAGTAGACTTTTTAGAAACAGAGATCAGAGGGTTTTAATTCCAAAGCTTGAGTGCTTGACCAAACAAGTTACAAGCTATTAGAGTTTTCACATGTATAAGATAATCTATTATTCTATTTTATTCAACAGATTGAGGTGTGTCAGCCATTGTCTCCTGCTTTGTAAAAAATTATCAACATCAAAAATAGTTATATGTAACTAATTATAAAAAAAAATTAGAAAAATTTAGATGTAATAAGTGTGAATAAATTATTATCTAAAATAATCGAGAGAAAACAATTTTATTAAAGAAAGTTTGATGTATTATTTATAAAGTAAAATGATAATATTTTATTATTTGGAGATTATAAAATGAAGAAGGGTTAGAGTTATAAATTTATGGAAATGGAATATTCTAGGAATATTCTATTTTAAGTTTATAAAATGGAGAAATATTTAGAAAAGATGGTTTTAGAGCATCTCCAACCCATCTTTAAAATAGAGATTAAAAGGGAATATTACTCCTAGATTCTATTTCGAAATTTTTTTTACTCCCACCGCACTCTTTATCATTATCTCTATATTTATCCCTATTTCTATTTATATCTTCAAATAACTTATATTTTCATTATTATTTTTTACTTTCTCTAAAAAATTATTGTTCAACTAAATTTTAACAAATATTACTTATAATAACATTTTTCATTTTTTTTTTTATAACTTTTTAAAAAAATATAATGTTTTATTAGTACATGAATTTATAATAACTAATTTTTAGGTTCTAAAACATTTTTTAACTAATTTTCTCAACCTACTTATTTCTTTTCTAACATTTATCAACTAATTTTCCTAACCTATTTATTTCTTTTCTAACTTTTTCAATCTACTTTTTTTAATCTACTTTTTTAAAAATCCCAATGAACATGAATTTTTTCGAAGGAAAAAGATGGAAATTTTAGAAAAAAACACTCACAATTCCTGAATACAATGTGGATCATTTTAGTGTGGATATGAAAGTCATTTAGATGACCTTCCAAAATACTAATGTATCTGGACATTATCATATGTTATGCTATGACTATTTAATTATTTTTTTATTTTTTTTTCTATCTTTATTTTAATATTTTTATGTTATTGTATTTTTTTAATATTTATATTTTTTATTTTAATACTATGTTTCGGATTCTTTTTTATTACTAATTTATAATTATTAATATGTAATAAGAGATTTTTTTTTAATATGAAATAAATTTTTTTAGAGAAAATTTTAACAAAATAATAAAATTTTAATAAATGATAAAGTATAGTAAATAAAAAATTATTAATTAATATTCTATATTAGACTCATTTTAAAGATCTAGATGAGACATTTTTAATGATATAATTTTTATGTTAATAAAATGTATAAATTAAAATTTATTATACATTAATTAAATTTAAAGAAAAATATAAAATGATATAAATAAAATATAAAATGTTGAAAAGTGAATTTAGAGGATGAGAATGAGATTGGTTCTCTAAATTTAGAAGATCAAACTCTTGGTTTTAAAAATAATAAAAAAAAAATAAAAAAAATTCAACAGATTGAGCAGAGAATCGATTTTGAATTGCCAGTTTCTTGTCTTGCAGAGGTGTGTCAGCCATAGTCTCCAGCTACAAGTTACTGCTGCTGCAGCCTGCAACTACAAAAAAAATATGGTTTTTATTGTAATAGGGTTTTGGCTTTATGCTGCAGCTTTTTCTTTTTTTCTTTTTTGTTTTTTTCCTTGAAATTTTTAATATGAATTCTTCTTTTTTTCCAAATCATTTCAGCTTGAAAAAGCTCTATTCACTGTTAAGAGTGTTATAATATGGGTCTGCTTCAAAACATTCATAAATAACTTAAAGTAGCATTTGGTTGGCTGGAATGAAATGGATTCTCAATGTTTGTTGTTTAAAATTCAATGGAATAGGTATTCCATTGGAATGGTGATTCCACCATTTTGGATAGTGGAATGGGTATTCCATCCAAAAACCAGTAGAATGTCTATTCCATTTAAATTTAAAAAATTTATTCCATAAATACCCTCATATGTACGAACTACATTTCAAAAATACTCTACTTTCCAAAATAATATATTATCATTATATATTATATTATTATAATATAAATAACGATATATATTATATATAATATTATATATGCTTTTATATTTTATTATTATTATCCATAATATATAATGTTATTATGAATGCTTTATAACTAGAGGTATTTTGATCAAAATACAGTTAATTCCATTCTATTCAGTTGTTAACCAAACAAAATAATACTGATTCAGATGCTAATTTTAAAGTCACAACCAAACAAAGAAATTAGTTTTCCATCTCATTCTTACTACCATTCCGCCATTTAACCAAACGCCACCTAAATTTAAAATTTAAACATTCATACATGATTCATTATTAGGGATTATCGGGTGCAGGATTTCCTTAATGAAATCCCCATTTGTTGTAATTTAATAGCTACCGTAAAACGGCTTGACATAATGGTTAAAAAACGGTTTGATATAGTGTCTGATGAAACGACTTGTCAGAGTGCTGAAAAAACGGCTACACAAGGCCGTCTCCAACCCAACGCTAAAACATTATCTTAGTGTAAAATTATGCTCTAACCCAATACTAAAACACGAGATCCTAGATGAATTTGATGTGGTTGTGAATAGTGATTCACTTAATTTAGTAGAGCACTATTCACACCAACACTACTTTTGGTTTTTTTTTTTAATTATTGTTTTTTATTAAAATGTCAAATCAATATTAAATTGTTTTAATACAATTCCTAATTTAACCCTCCCACACTCATTTATAATGATATTTATTTCAAAAATTATACCGTTGGAAAGATTTCGTCTAGATCTTTAAAATGATACAAATATTAATATATATATTTATGATGGATAAATAAGTTGAATAATATTATGGTGAAAAAATTGGGGTAAAATTATGATGGAAATTTTTTTATATTATACAATTAATTATTTAAGAATAATATTTTTTATATCAAAAAAAATTAATCAATTTTGTTTAAGTTAGTACAAATTAATTAATATTGTATAAAGGTTTATTGAGAGAGTATTCTTGTAAAGATGCTCTTTTGTGTTGGGTGCATTGAAGTGGAAAAAAAATTTAGTGTAAGAATATTCCTATAAGATTCTTTTGTTACACTATCTTGATGTATTTTTTAGTTATTTCCATCGGAGATACTCTTATGACGAAACACTCACGCTAATGGGTTTTAGAGGCGTGTGAGGAGAACAAGGAGTCCCATTCATTTAAGTTGGAGAAATGACTTATAAATTATAACCAGCTCTCTCAACAGCTTTACGAGGAGTACACAAAATCTTGGAAAAAGTTGTGCCCGTGTAGTCTTCTATTACTACAAATTGTTGCCCATATGAGATATCTAATGTGTTTAGTAAAATGATCGACGCTCTAATACCATGTTAACACTAAACAAATAATAGGATGAATAAAGAATGAGTTCTTTTTTTTTTCTTTTTTTTTTTTAAGCTAAGAATGAGTTAGTTTTTATTCAATCAAAATTGCAAGTATATATAAACTAGACCTATAGTAGATAAAGAAGGAAACGAAATCAATTCTAATCAGTTCTAATTCTATAAAATTACAAGTATATATAAATTTTTTTTTCTTTTTGGCCAATTGGCACAAATGCCCATGAACTCTTCAAAATATTGCACTGTGTCCCCTATACTTTTTTTTTTCCGGTATTAAACCCAATAACTCTCGTAAATTAGCAATCGCAGAAGGAATCTGCCCCCAACGATTACCAATTTACGAGAGTTCAGAAGGTTTAATGGTAAAAAAAGTATAGAAGGTAAATATGCAATTAGGCCATACTTCATGGGGCATCAGTACCAATTAGCCTTTCATTTTAAAGAGGTGCAACACGAGTACTTCCTAGGAACAGTAGATAAAGAAGTAAACGAAAGCAATTCTCTATCAATCTAATACCTAATTGAATCAATATTGACAATTCAATCTATTAGCAAATTGATGGTTGATTTCAACAACATTAATTATTACATAGTCAAGTTTGCTAGGTTACTGTTTCAACCAAATTGTATGCAAAATTCTCATCCAAGGTAAAAATTGAGTACCAAATTACCAATACATTAATACAGTATTCAAACATAAATTTTATCCATACGAAAAAAAACACCACAGTTCTAATTCTATTTCAAATATCAAATATTAGTGTGACTACACAGTTCTAATCACTAAACTAGAATAAGATTTAGAATATATTAGTACTAGAATGCAATACCGAAACTTTTAGAACAATGTTCTTCTCCTTGATAAGCTCAAACATACAGATATCTCCCTCCTTTAAATTCTTGTCCTTTGTAAATTTAGTCCATCCATGTATAAAATCACCACGACCACTACCACGCTTAGGCAAACTATTACGGAATTTTACAGGCCACTCTCTTCCATCATGATCATGCAGTTTGATCAATTCGGCATCTCTACTGATCAAATACTTCTTAGCGAATTTGAATGGCACATACTACACATGCACATATAAAGAATTTATAACTACGTAAGCTCGGATTAATTTGAGAAATTAACTTCAGAGTCGAAATTCTACATTTAGAATTAGAAACGCTTACCATAGTACCTTTACATAGATCTCTAGGCCGCATGATAACCATGAACGATGGATTTTTTGGCCTAAACAATTTAGCAGCGGCAATTGCTCTCACCTTTTCTTCTGCTTTTATATATTGAAAGTTTGTTTTCACAGAGATTCTCATCTTTTTAAGAATGTCAAACAACTCATGTTCACTTTCATCGCCCATGAAATCCAATTCATTTAAATCCACCACCTCTTCCATTTTACGTCTCTTGCTTCGTGCCTCATAGCCGCGCCTAAATATTGGACTCTCGAAGGAAGCAGTAGAATCAGAAGCAGGTGGCTTTGGAGTCAAGGAACCTATGATCTCAACAGAGTCCTCATCTTCTATTTCATCCTGATTGTTATGTGGATATCGAATCTCACAAGCAGACATATCGAAAATAAGAACATGGAAAGTTGAATTCTTTAGATATCTAAACAACAAGAAGTATCCATTAGAGATCGAGTGATATTCTACAAATTCAGGCCAACCACCATGAAACCAAATATTTCTCCCATCTTTCGTCAACTCAACATTCCATACACCACCAGTAGGTACTGTGAGCATAACAACGGTTGAGAGTTCATTTCCAAATTTCTTCACAAACACTTTGGGAATCCCCTGCATTAATTGATGCAAATAAAGCTAAGTTTGGTCTACTAAAATTAAAAATTGATCAAAAAAGTCAACCAAACAAATGCTTTCATGACATTGCAGTTATATCAGTCTTAACAGAAACTAAAAAAAAAGAAGATAAAAATATAACACAAACAAAGAAGCAGAAGCAAACCCTCACTAACTTATCATTTAGTTAGAGAATTACCAGACATAGATTATAAAAATATGTATTGAAAATACTATAAACCAGAGAATCAATCAATACAATGTTGATGTACATCAAATTCTTCATAGCTATAATCCATGTACAACATTTATGCTATAGAGATGAAACAAAATGGCACTATTTAGAACCAAATCTACTGAAGAAAGTGATGCCTAAATTGCATGAAAATCAAACTTTAAAATCTTAATAAAACCCCAAGTCCCAATAGTTTGGAAACTGAACATGACATAAACAGAAAAAAAAACAGAACACTTAGATTGTTAGTTAGTTACCAGCTTCTTGTCTTTAAGGGTTGAGTGACGGATAATCTTGAAGAAATGAAAGGGTGCCTCGGCAGCCATGGAAGAAGTCTCTCTCTCTCTCTCTCTCTCTCTCTCTCTCTAATTGCAAGCAAAGCAAGCTTCTTTGTTTGTTTGATATGTCCTCTAGTATTTGAGCATCTCAGAAAAAGTGTTAAAGATGGTGACAAGTACTTGTGAGTTGTCTTGTCAGAACATAAAGAGCTGAACCGCCAAATGAATCACTGGGTGACAAATGCTCAAATTGACAGATAAAAACTCTCTACCAAATTAAATGTAAAGACTCAAATATTAATTGTGAGAGTAGAATCTATAATCTATTCAATGCTAAGCTATAAATTATAATACATACTATATAATCAAGCATATGCTTAAATAAAAAAGGACTCTAATAAAAATGTAATCAAACTTTGATATATTTACATTACTTGGAGTACCAAAAGTTCAAAGATCAGATAATAGTGTGACAACAAAGTTCTAATCACTAAACTGGAATTTGATTTTAAAATACTGAAACTTTTAGAACAATGTTCTTCTTCCTGATAAGCTCAAACATGCAGATATCTCCCTCCTTTAAATTCTTGTCCTTTGAAAATTTAGCCCATCCACCATTGAAATCACCACCACCACCAACAGCCTTACGGAAATTTACAGGCCACTCTCTTCCATCACGATCTTGTAGTTTGATCAATTTGGCATCTCTACTGATCAAATACTCCTTAGCGAATTCGAATGGCACATACTACACATGCAAACATAAAGAATTTGTAACTAAGTAAGCACATATTGATTTGAGAAATTAACTTTAGGATTGAAATTCTACATATAGAATTAGAAACGCTTACCATAGAACCACCAACTACTTCTCTAGGTTGCATGATAACCATGAACGATGGATTTTTAGGCCTGAACAATCTAGCAGCAGCGATTGCTCTCTTTTTTTCTTCTGCTGTAATAAATTGAAAGTTCCTTTTCACAGAGATTCCCATCTCTTCAAGAATAGCCAACAACTCATGTTCACTCTCATCGCCTGTAGAATCGGAGTCCTCATCTTCTATTTCATCCTGATTGTCATTTTTTCGTTTGGCACCACAATGTGGATATCGAATCTCACAAGCAGACTTACCGAAAATAAGAACATGGAAAGTTGAATTCTTTAGATATCTAAACAACAAGAAGTATCCATTAGAGATTGAGTGATATTCTACAAATTCACACCAACCACCACCACGAAACCAAATATTTCTCCCATCTTTCATCAACTCCACGTTCCAAACACGACCATTAGGTACTTTGAGCGTAGCAAGAGTTGAGAGTTCATTCACAAACACTTCGGGAATCCCCTGCATTAATTGATGCAAATAAAGCTAGTTGGTCTACTAAATTAACAAGTAATCAAATTCAAAATGCTGTCATGAAATTTAAATGTAATAGCACAAACAAAGATGTTTCTGGTGTAAGTTTTTTGATATGCAGAAGCAGAACCATCACCAATTTTATCATTTAGTTTGAGAACCAGACATAGATTATAAAAATAATAATATATATTGAAAATATTACAAAGTAAAAACCAGAGAATCAATACAATGCTTTCCAAAGTGAGATGATACAAAATGGAAATATTTAAAACCAAATCTACTGAAGAAAATGATGCCTAATTTGCATGAATATCTTAGCAAGCACCCCATGTCCCAATAGTTCAGAAACTGAATTTGGAGTATTCATGTATACCTATATTGTGTTATAGAATAATTCTCCGGTCATGACCATAACCTGAAAATTTTCTTGTGGTCTCAAGGATAATCATATGTGATAAGATAATCCTCCGGGCCGCATAAAAATTTGCAGGTCTGATCCTGACCAGAGGAAGACCCTTTTTATTATAATGTATGGAAATGGAAGGAGTTACCAGTTTCTTGTCTTGAAGGGTAGAGGGTCGGATAATCTTGAAGAAATGAGAGGGTGTCCTGGCCGCCATGAAAGATTTTATCTCTCCAACTGCAAGCTTTCTCGTCTGGTTTTTGAGCATCCCAGAAAAAAAAAAAATGTGTAAAAGATGAAGGAAAAGTGTAACAGAGGGAGTTGTTGAAAAGGGGAGAAGTGAACTGCCAAATGAACTGGTTACTGGGTGTAGTAAACAAGGGACTCTCTATAGTCTCTCCCGCATTAAAATGTGAAGACTCGAGATATTAATTTTTGTTTATTGTTTTCAAGTTAAAAAAAAAAAAAAAAAAACAATAAATTCTCCCAATTCACCAAAAATAAATAAATAAATTCAAGGACAATACTTGTGTACCGCTCAGTTTACAGGGTACTGACCATACTAATGAGAAGTTGACACGTAATCTATTTTAAAATAATATAAGGAGATAAATATAAAAAGTGGAAAAAAAAAAAAAATACCACGTGCCAACACCCCATTGGTGGGTCAGTATCTTAGGTACGAACCGGTTATTACCCAAACATTTTCCTAAATTCAATATAAGAGTATAATCTTATTGACCAGTCAATACCCAAAATACTTATCCACTGATGGAATGTTGACACATGGTATTTTTCTTTCATTTTTTACATTTATCTTCTTACATTTTTTTTTAAATGGACCATATGCCAACATTTCATTGATAGGGTAAATTGGATACTAACCGATCGGTACACAAGTATTATTTGTATTGAATTGCAGTTTCTTGTCTTGAAGGGAAATGAAAAGGTATGTCAGCCATGTTCTCCTGCTACATGTTACTGCTGCTGCAGCCTGCAACTGCAAAAAGAAAATATGGTTTCTATTGGGGTTTTGGTTTTATTGCTGCAGCTTTTTAGTTATTTTCCTTGAAATTTTTTATATGAATTCCTCTTTTTTGCCAAATCATTTCAACCTGAAAAAGCTACGTTGACTGTTATAAGAGTGCTAATATAATATGGGTCTCCCTGCTGCAAAACATTCATAAATAACTTAAATTTAAAATTTAACATCAATACATGAATTATTATTAGGGATTATCTAGTGCTAGATTTTTTTGAACGGAATCTCCGATTACTATATGTGGTAATTTAATAGCTACCATAAAACGGTTTGACATAGTGGATCCCCAATTATTACTGGTGGTAATTTAATAACTACAGTAAAACGGTTTAACATAATGATATAGAAAAAACGATTTGATATAGTTGCCGATGAAACAGACATGATAAAATATCGATAAAATCGCTACAAAATCTTGGATATAGGTGTGCCAGTGTAGTCTTCTACTAACTACAAAGTGTTGCACATATGAGATATGAAAATGATCAACGTTTTAATACCATGTTAACACTAAACAAATAGGATGAATACGGAATGAGTTCGTTTTTATTCAATCAAAATTGCAAGTATATATCAACTAGAGCTATAGTAGCTAAAGGAAACGAAATCAATTTTCAATCGATATAATACCTAATTGAATCAATATTGACAATTCAATCTATTAGCAAATTGATGGTTGACTTCAACAACATTAATTATTACATAGTCAAGTTTGCTAGGTTACTGTTTCAACCAAATTGTATGCAAAATTCTCATCCAAGGTAAAAATTGAGTACCAAATTACCAATACATTAATACAGTATTCAAACATAAATTTTATCCATACGAAAATAAACACCACAGTTCTAATTCTATTTCAAATATCAAATATTAGTGTGACTACACAGTTCTAATCACTAAACTAGAATAAGATTTAGAATATATTAGTACTAGAATGCAATACCGAAACTTTTAGAACAATGTTCTTCTCCTTGATAAGCTCAAACATACAGATATCTCCCTCCTTTAAATTCTTGTCCTTTGTAAATTTAGTCCATCCATGTGTTAAATCACCTCCACCACCCTTAGGCCGATATCTACTAAGTTCTACAGACCACTCTTTTCCATCGCAATCCTGTAGTTTGATCAATTTCGCATCACTACTGATAAAATACTTCTTCGAGAATTATTTGTTCATACCATATTCGGAATCCATGAAATCAACTATTTGTTTATCTATTCCTTGACAATATGTGAACAAAGATTATATTTCCTGATTGATGTAGGTTTTATTAAGTATATATTATTAGAATTTATGATTGATCGAGTGTTATGATAGATTGAGTGTTCAACTTATAAGTATAGGAAATAAATTTAAGGGATTATTACTCCGGTGGTTATTGTATTGATGACACACTATCAAAATGGCCACTGCATTGAAAAGTTGTTCCAAAATGGTCATTTTTGGTGAACTTTGTGACACTAATGGTCATTTCATCTGATTCCATCTAATTCCATCCAATTCCATCCAATGAGTGGCATTTTGGTAAATAAGGGGATGCCATTAATTTATTTTAGATGTTTTTTGGAAATCAATTTTGTTCAATGAGTGACATTTTAATAAATAAGTGGATGACATTAATTTATTTTAGATGTTTTTTGGAAATCAATTTTTTCTTTTTTTGAAAAGAATAATTATATTTAGTATGTTTGTGTGTATATATATATATATATACACTTACGCACATTAAAACTCTCGTCAAAAAAGTGATCAAATATTGACCATATATATTTTATTTTGCTTAGATATTATTAGATTATGAAAAATCAAGAAAAAACAAGATAATAAGAGGATATTGATCCAATATAATATGGGTCTCCTTGCTGCAAAACATTCATAAGTAACTTAAATTTAAAATTTAAACATCCATACATGAATCATTATTAGGGATTATCAGGTACGGGATTTCCTGAACGAAATCCCGTATTGCTACCGGTGGTTAGTTAATAGCTACCGTAAAACGGTTTGATATAATGGATCCCCAATTACTACCGGTGGTAATTTAATAGATGTCATCAATGGCAAAATTAGAATTTTTTTCATAAGATGGGATGTTATGAAAACAAATTATATATTGACAAAGTTATGTCTCGAATGTACGAGATAGATTTCATTAATTAAAAAACAAGAGAAAACTCCATACACATATTTGTAAAATGCGTATGGTGGTACTCGAACCCCTCATCACCATTGAGGAAAAGATATACACCGTTATCTCTACTAAAAGGTGATGTGCACTATTATAAAGTTTTAAAGATAGAAAACCATACCGTTTAATTAAAAATAGGGTAATTCTATTGCCATCCACAAAATATCTTCCTACATCAATTTGTCTTCCCATATCCCTATTAAAAAATTAAAATTATTAATTTTACTCCGTACACCCTTTAAAATACCAAAAATATCCTTTAAGTATATATATATATTTTTTTAAAAAAAAAAAATTTAAAACATATATTTTTTCTCATTTTACTAATTTTTTCATTACACCAATAGTTTATGAATATGTAAGTACAGGTTTCATATTTTGTAGGATTTTCTTACTGTTATTTTGATTCAATATTATTTTAAACAATTAATTCAATATTAAAAAATCATATAATCAATCGATAAAAGAAAAAAGGTTCTTTTAATTTTTTAAGAGAATTGGAGAGACCTTGTAAGTTGTTAGTTGCAGAAGCAAGTTCGATGCAACAAAACCTTCTTGGCTTCTTGATCCTCCTACACAAACTCTTCCGAATATATCCGCAATTGAAATTAATCGGTTATATTGGTTGTATTGTTTCTTCAATTGCTTCCACCATCGAAAAAATGAAAAATTCTTATACTTGTCTACATATGTAGCAATATGCAGTTTCTTTTGTCCTAAAAAAAAAAATGATCATCAAACAATTTATTTTTTCTTTTAAAAAAAATTCATTCTCCAAGTTTTTGGGTTTACAAACCATTTAAATTAAAAATAATTTCTAGTTGAATTAAAGTGAGTGAGTTGTGTTTGAGATCCGTGTAGATTTGATCGAGTTCTACAACTGTTTTTTTTTTTTTTTTCCGATCACAAAACAATAATAAAAATTAAAGTAAACATACATGAATGCATTCGGAATCTATGAAATCACTTCTTTGTCCATCCATTCTTTAACTATATGTGAACAAAAATTATATGTCTTTATTGATGTTGGGTTTTATTAAGTATATAATATCAGAGTTTATGATTGATTGAGTTTTTTTGATAGATTGATAAGTGTTCAACTTATGGGTATAGGAAGTAAATTTAATTTCCAATTATAAAGTCATGTATTTTAAATAATTAAATGTTAGAGTATTTAAAAAATAAAAAAGTTTCATTAAAACATAACCATAGAAAATTAAAAATAAGTTAAAATAAAAATTAAATTTAAAAAATAAAATAAAAAAGGAGGCGTGTACTATTGGGAGCCTTCTCCGTACTCCCGTCCTTTTTAGTTTCATTTTCATTTTATTTTATTAACTATAAGAAAATATATTTTTGATATACGTGGGGTGTCCTTACGATTTATAACATTTCATGCCCTTACAATTTATAATTTTTTTTAAAAAAAATAATGGGGTGTAAATGCAAAAAATTAAGAAAAAATAATAATAATAATGCTGTGCTAATATGTAGAAACGGATCCAGGATTATGTATTAGGGAGGCGCCGTAAAATAATGAGTTAAATCGACATATATTTTAAAGGTTAATTAAAAAAGGTTGTTTATAAAACATTACTTTTTTTATTAATTATTTTAAACAAATAATAATATTTTATTGATATAACTTATCTTAATTTGTGCATTTATGAAAAATAAGATGATGGAATTTCATTGTTAAAAATTATCCAAGTATTTTTCTAATATCTAAAAACTATTTTAATTGTTAAAAATTACAAAAGTTTGCTTGATAAAATTTTTTAATAATTAAATATAAATATACGACTATGTTTACTTGACATGTTTTAATTATATAAATCAACAAAAAAAAAAAAAATTAAAAGAAGCAAAATCTATATAAATAACTTATCAAAAGTATGACATTGTATTATAGTACTAGGGTCAGATAAGTAAGATTTGGAGAGAGAAAATATTTTAAGGATATAATAAAATTAGTTAAGATAAAATTGAGTAAGGGGTCCTTTTTTTTTTATCCATTTAAAATTTAATGAGTCTAAATCATAATTATTTAGTTGTTTTGTTTGTTTTTTTTAAGTGGTCAAACAATTTAAAAATACCAAAAAACAACTTAAAATAAAAAGAAAAAAATCATGACTTTTCATTTAATTGTAAATCACTGAATTGTATTAAATGCAATCCAAAATCTTTTCTTCTGATACTATCCTTCATATATAACATATCTCCAATTTCATCATAATTATATATCATATAGAAATATTTATTTTAATATATTGTTTATTTTAAATAGCTTTAAAAATAAAAAAGAATCATAATCACTTCTCATAGTGGTGTTTAATATCAATACTTTAATATGATATTAAGGTGATATATTTATATATATATATATTTTTTAAAAGTGTTTTGTGTGAGTTTTCCTGCTGCCTCTTTTATTTTTTGAAAAAAAAAAAAAACCTTTTCTTTTCTTAGTAAAAATAAAGTTTGTTTGTAATCGAAGCAAAAGATCATAATCATATGTGTTCATATATAATTATTATTTTTGGATTTTTTTTATTCTATATTATATATGTAATTATTTAGCATGGGTATAGATATAGAATTACTTCTTTTCAGACAATATTATTTTAAAACAAAAAAAAAACATGTTAACAGTAGATTCAGATGTGAGGAAAAAAAAAAAACATGTCATTCATATTCATGTTTCAATCACTATTCAGTTTTCAGTAAAATTCAGGACTATTCAGTCTTCAGATAAAAAAACAAACGACCCTTAAGTGTAATTTTAAAAAATTACAATTGATATAACGAAATATATATTGCGATTTGATTTATATTTGAAATATAAAGAAATAATAATAATATGATTACAATCAAATATATTTTCTACATGATTACGAAAAAAATTATTAACACTTAATTTATAAAAGAATTAGAAAGTCTAAATTTCAAATAAGGTTAAGAACATATCTAAAAGTTTAGTGGATTAATTTATAACTGTAAAACTTCAAGGAATATAAGACAAGGGTAAAGACATAAAACTCTGAAAACTTAGGGGATAAATTTAAATATTTGTAAAACTACTGCTCCCTCTCGTACATGCCTCCATCCCTGCTGAAAAGTTTTTCGAGGTGTAAATATGGCCACTCAATAAAAATAAAAATAAAAAAATCTACCAGTCAAATAATTATAATATATTTTTTAAAGATTTATTTTTAATATATCTATCACAACTATATCTTTTACTGATTGAATTCAAAAGCTTGACCATACAAGTTACAATTAGAGTTTTCACATGCTGCAGCTTTTTCTTTTTTTCTCTTTTTTGTTTTTCTCCTTGAAATTTTTAATATGAATTCTTCTTTTTTGCCAAATCATTTCAACCAGAAAAAGCTATGTTGGCTGTTAAGAGAGCTAATATAATATGGGTCTCCCTGCTGCCAAACATTCTAAAATAACTTAAATTTAAAATTTCAACATCTAACATCTATACATGAATCATTATTAGGGATTATCAGGCGTAGGATTTCCTGAACAGAATCCCCAATTGTTATTAATGGTAATTTAATAGCTACCGTAAAACGGTTTGACATAATAGATCCCTAATTTCTACCGATGGTAATTTAATAGTTACCGTAAATCGGTTTGATATAATGGTATAAAAAAAAAAAAAACAATTTGATATAGTGGTCGATGAAACGACTTGACAAAATACTGATAAAACGGCTACACAGTTTTATTTAGGACGAAACACCCACGCTAATGACTTTTGGAGGCGTGTAAGGAGCATGCGGAGTCCCAGTCATTTAAGTTGGAGAAATGACTCTTATAACTAGCTCTCTCAATTAGCTTTACGAGGAGTACACAAAATCTTGGATAAAGGTGTGCCCTTGTAGTCCTCTGCAAACTACAAATTGTTGCACATACGAGATATCTAATGTGTAAATGAAAATTCTTTCAAAAAAAAAAAAAAAAAAACACCACAGTTCTAATTCTATTTCAAATATCAAATATTAGTGTGACTACACAGTTCTAATCACTAAGCTAGAATAAGATTTAGAATATATTAGTACTAGAACGAAATACTGAAACTTTTAGAACAATGTTCTTCTTCCTGATAAGCTCAAACATGCAGATATCTCCCTCATTTAAATTCTTTTCCTTCGAAAATTTTGTCCATCCATGTTTTAAATCACCTCCACCACCCTTAGGCCGATATCTACTGAGTTCTACAGACCACTCTTTTCCGTCACGATCATGCAGTTTGATCAATTCAGTATCTCTATTGATCAAGTACTTCTTCGAGAATTCGAGTGGCACATACTACACACATAAAGAATTCGTAACTAAGTGTGGATTAATAACTTCTGAATTAAAACTTTGTACATTTAGAAAAGCGCTTACCATATTGCCTGTATATATGTCTCTATGCCGCAAGATAACCATAAACGATGGATTTTTAGGCTTGAACAATCTAGCAGCAGCGATTGCTCTCAATTTTTCTTCTGCTGTAATATATTGAAAGTTGATCTTAACATAGATTCCCATCTCTTCAAGAATGTCCAACAACTCATATTCACTCACATCGCTTATAGAATCTGATTCATTTAAGTCCACCACCACTTCCATTTTACGTCTCTTGCTTCGCACCTCATAGCCGCGCCTAAATATTTGACTCTCGAGGGAAGTATTATACTTCCTGGAACTGTTGATTTCCAAAGTAGAATCAGAAGCATGTGGCTTTGGAGTTAAGGAAGCTATGAGTTCAACAGAGTCCTCATCTTCTATTTCATCTTGATTGTCATTTTTTCGTTCGACACAATAATGTGGATATCGAATCTCACAAGCAGACATATTGAAAATAAGAACATGGAAAGTTGATTTCTTTAGATATCTAAACAACAAGAAGTATCCATTAGAGATCGAGTGATGTTCTACAAATTCAACCCAACCAACATGAAACCAAATATTTCTCCCATCTTTCATCAACTCCACATTCCAAATGCGACCATTAGGTGCTTCCAGCGTAGCAACGGTTGAGAGTTCATTCCCAAATTTCTTCACAAACTCTCTGGGAATCCCCTGCATTAATTGTGATTCAAATAAGGCTAGTTTGGTCTACTAAAATTAACTAGTGATCAAAAAAATCAACCAAACAAATGCTTTCATGACATTACAGTTACATAAATCTTACAGAAACTAAAAAAATAGATAAAATGTAACACAAACAAAGATGTTTTTATTAAAAAAACAAAAAAAAACAAAGAAGATGTTTCTGGTGTAAGTTTTTCGATATGCAGAAGCAGAACCATCACCAAGTTATTATTTAGTAAGAGAACCAGACAGAGATTATAAAAATATGTATTCGAAATACTACAAACCAGAGAATCAATAACAAAGTTTCCCAAATTTCTTCACAAACACTTTGGGAATCCCCTGCATTAATTGATGCACATAAAGCTAGTTTGATCTACTTAAGTAAATGATCCCTAAATTACATGAATATCAAACTAAAAATCTTAGCAACATAGCACCCCATGTCCCATTAAATTAGAAACTGAACTTGGAGTATACATAAAACATTTCTTAGCTATCCATGTACTACAACATTTATGCTATAGAGATGAAACAAAATGACACTGTTTAGGACCAAATATACTGAAGAAAATGAAGCCTAAATTGCATGAATATCAAACTAAAAATCTTAGCAGCACCCCATGTCCCAATAGATTGGAAACTGAACATAACACAAACAAAAAACCTAGACTGTTGAAAGGGAAGGAGTTACCAGCTTCTTGTCTTGAAGGGTTGAGTGATAGATAAGCGTGAAGAAATGAGAGGGTGTCCCGGCCGCCATTGAAGAAGGTCTCTCTCTCTCTCTCTCTCTCCAACTTCAAGCAAAGCAAGCTTTTTGTTTGATTTGTCCTCTAGTTTTTGAACATCTCTCAGTCAAAAGTGTAAAAGATGTTGAGAAGTACACAGAACAGTGAGCTGTCTTGTCAAAACTTAAGAAAGTTGATAGGGTGAGAAAGTGAAACGGTGATGATGAAATGAATCACTAGGTAACAAATGGTCAAGTTGTCAGATAAAGCTCTCTATTACATTAAATGTGAAGATTCATATATGTTTAATGTCTTTTTATTTTAATTTTAAAGTGTTATAATAAATTCAATGTGAGAGTAGAATCTGTGTAATGTTCAGGTATAATAGAAAGTATACAATGAAGCATATATTTAAATAAAGGATTATAATAAACCTGTAAATACTATAAAGTTATAGAGACTTGTTCAACAGATTCAACAGATCAGACTTTGCTATATTCACATGACTTGGAGTTTTCATGTATAAGATAATCTTTTATTCAACAGATTCAGAAATGGCCTTTAAAAAAAAAGTAGCATAGGAAGGATTTTCAATTACCAGCTTCTTGAGTTCTTGTCTTGAAGAAAGAGGTAAGGATAGTGTTGAACAAATTAAAAGCTGGCTGAAATGATGACCGGACCATCTTTCATACAAGTACTGTAGTTACGTCAAACCGACCTGATTCAGTCCAGAAAAATTCGAACCGGAATCAAATTGGATTTTAAAAAAATTGTCTTGACCGGATCATATTCGTAATAGTGGATTAAAATTTCAGATTTGGATCGGAATCGAATGAAAATCGGAGTTTTTCTGGATCAAATTGGATTATTTTTGGATTGAATTTCAGACTTTAAAAAAAAATCTTTTTGTTTTGTTTTGTTTTTTTTTTTTTTTTTTCCTTGTTTTTTCTATTCTTAACAACACAAAACAATGTAAAAAATCTTATTGAAAAAAAAAAATGCAATGTAATGGTGTTTTTGTACATTTTCTTGTCTAAGATTTTTATTTTCCAGATTTATTATGGATTAGATATTTCGAAGCGAATATTTCAGTTCCAATTTCGGACTGGATTTGGATTTAGATTTGGATTTATCCAAGCTGCACAGCATTTTCCTATATACCATATCCGAAATCCAAATTCGTATTTTTTTTTATCCAAAACTTCAAATGGATTCGAAATTAGACCAGATCTGGATTGTCCGAACTGATTTACTTCTCTAGATTCATGGATGACACTTAATACTTACACAAGTTACATTATTACATGATGATCTTGGTCTCTTGACTAGGGATGGCAACGGGTCGAGTTCGGGCGGGTTTTGCAAAATCCAAACCTGCACCTGTCAAATTTTTTCGCATCTATGCCCGCCTGTGAACCCGCGAAAATAAACGGGTTCGGGCTTCACCCCGTGGGTTTTATACAAGTTCGCGGGTCACACCCACCAACCCGTAAAATATATTAATTTATAAATATTTAATATTTAATTATATTTATTTATATAATACAAAACTCCCCTTTATTTATAATATATCATGAAGAATTACAAATACAAGTGTGTCTCTTAATTGAGACAAGAGGCAAATCACATATATATATATAGCTAATATATATATATATATATATGACTGTATATATAAGAGTTGAGAATTGTAATTCTCAAACTTAAAATGAGTGAAGTTTTTATATTTTATTCTTTATATAGTTAAAAAGTTTCCATTAGAGTTTAAATTTATAATATTTTAAATAATAAATATCATATAATTTTTATTTATACGGGTTCACGGGTTCACCTGCAGGTTCATTTTTCATATCTACACCAGAACCCCATTGGGTTAGTCTTTATACGGGTTCTGGTTTTAGATGGGTGTCTGCAGTTGCAGGTCAAATTGACATCCTTACTTTTGACACAAGTTATATTACTATTACATGTGATTAGACCAAAAAGTTTTAAGATATTTGATAATTAAAATAAATATATAAACAAATGCACGTGGAAAGACTTTGACTCAAAACTTTTGAGCCAAATCAAGCTCCGATGGCGGCAAGGTCACCGATGCTAGCTAGGTTAATCTTTCAACCAAATTGTATGAAATATTCTCATAAAAGGTAAAATATTGTGCACTAATACATTAATACAGTATCCAAACTGAAAATTTTATCCATACAAAAAACAAAACACCATAGTTATAATTCACAAATCAGATAATACAGAGACTACACGGTTCTAATCACTAAACAAGAATTAGAACAATGTTCTTCTCCCTAATAAGTTCAAACATGCATATATCTCCATTCATTTGTAAAATCACCACCACCCTCAGCCCAATTACTACTAAGTTTTACATACCACTCTCTTCCAACATGATCGTGTAGTTTGATCAATTCGACATCTTTAATGATAAAAATCTTCTTAGCGAATTGGAATTGCACATACTATGATACTACACATGCAGATATAAATAAAAAGATTATAGTCGGTTTAATTATGATTGACATTACTTCTTCGGCCAGAACCAAGGAATCCCTTACATATGATGAAAAAGTGATCTTGTTCGAAATATATGAATAAGACTAAAATGCTGATACATTATAAGTTTCTAGTACCAGAATGTCCACAATTTGAGAACTATTGAACATAATTAAGCACTGAAATCAACCCTTTAAACAGACTGCGGCAGTCATAAAGATTTGCAGCGCGAGAGGTTAGTTGGAATGAAAAACTGAAACTTTTAGAAGAATATCCTTCGTGACGAGCTCAAACACACAGATATCTCCATCCTTCAACTTATTATCCCTAAAAAATTTAGCAACCCCCTTTGTAAAATCAGCTGCAGATTGTCTCCTAACGATATGAACACGCCACTCTCTTCCATCAGAAACCTGTAGACGGATAGATTTGGCATTTCTACTCAAATACTTACCGGCAAAATTGGATGGTACATACTGCAAAGACAGAAAAGAGTTGCAACTTATTAGCATATTTCAAAGACGGAAACTTCAGGAACATGCTTTGTATTACTTAAAAGCTCACCAAGAAACTTTTAGTTATGTTTCTCGACTGCAAGATAACCATGAATGCAGGATTTTCCGGCTTGCACAATCTGGCAACATCGACTACTCTCTCTCTCTTTGTTTTGCTGTAAGATACTAAACATTCCTACAAATAGAGATTTTCATGTCCTCAAAAAGAGTCAACAACTCAAGTTTATCTGCAATTACAAATTACATAGTTAAAGTTGATAAATATAAACTTTGTAGGTAATTTAGTAGACAACAAATATATATGTAGGTATACAAAGCTTACCGATTTTAGTTGTTTTCGCTTCATCATCTGAAGAATGCATCTCAACTTTTGTATGCAGCATTTTTAAGCTCACTCTCATCACCTGTAGCATCTAGTTTATTTATCTCCACCGGCTCTTCCACTTTAAGTCTTTTGCTTGGCGTCTCATATCCATGCTTAACTTCCGGAATAGAACCAGAACAAGGTCTAGAGCTCGATTCTGAAATGTCTATAGCTTGAATGATCTGCTGCAATGGTGTAGGAGTGTAAATTTTTCCAGATTACTTTGGACATTTTTCAAAAGAGTTGTTTTCAAAAGAGCTGAATTCAGGTGGGTTTGGAGTTGTGGAATCAATTATCTCAACAGAATCCTCATTTTCCATTTCATTGTGAGGTACTGACTCATCATTCTCCGGACTCAAACAAAAATATGGATACTGAATCTCGCAACAGGTTATATCAAATATAAGAACATGAAAATTCGAATTCTTTTCGTATTTGAAAACCAGGAAGTATCCACCACTGATTGAATGATACTCGACAAAGTCATGCCAACCATCATAAAACCAAAGCTTTCCCTCATCTTTCCTCAATCCCACGTGCCAAATACGACTATTAGGGACCATGAGTGTAACAATATTAGAGAGTTCTTTCTCAAATTTCTTTGCAAACTTCTTGGGAATCCTCTGTGTTTATGCAAATAAAGTTAGCTAATCTACTGAAAATCAATCACACAAATGCTTTCGTGACAGTACAACAAGAAGAAAAGATATCATACTAACAATATATATATATATATATGGCACAAACTCTTCCCTATAATAAACTTTAACACATTAAAGTATGAGAGTAGACTCTGCTCAATGTTCAGGTGAAATATAAAGTATACAATCAATCAAGCATATGTTAAAATAAAGGATTCTAATAAACCTGTAAATATTCAAGTTACAGAAACTTTTTCAACAGATTCAACAGAGACTTTGCTATATATAAGAATAATATTTTATTCAACAGATTAAGCAAAGCAAAGGAAGGATTTTGAATTACCAGCTTCTTGTCTTGAAGAGCTGAGGGAAGGATAACCTTAAAGAAATGAAAAGGTGTATCTGCCATGGTCTCCTGCTACAACCCACCACACTTGTTTAGTAGCTGCTGCAGCCTTCAACAAAAAATCAGATATGTATTTTGTTGTAATGGATCTTGGTTTTATGCTTCAGGAATTTCCCTTTTTTGAAATTGTAACATGAATTTAAATCATTTCAACCTGAAAAGGGTCTGCTGACATGACATAAAGTATCCAAAACTTGAAATGATGTTTAAGGAATATGAGCATAGGTTATCCAAACCTGTGCTGACATTGACATAGTGTGACATATACCATGAAATGATATAACATAAGCAGATCATCATCCATCAAACCAGATTCTTTTTTTAACCTTTGAAAACCTGGTCTTTAGTAATTCCAATGTGAGACCAAAAGTAAGTATACCAAGTAGAACACAAAAATTACACAAGTTACATTATTATAAAGTCATGCTATGCAAAATTCTCATCAAGGTAAAAAAAAAATTGAGTACCAATACATCAATTAACTAATCTAGAATTAGATTTACAGTACAGTAGTAGTACTACATACTGTAACTTTTAGAACAATGTTCTTCTCACTGATAAGCTCAAACAAGCAGATATCTCCATCCTTTAAATTATTGTCCTTTGCAAATGCAGACCATCCATGTGTAAAATCACCCCCACCGACCTTAGACCGTTTATTCCAGAATTTTACAGACCACTCTCTTCCATCGTGATCCTGTAGTTTGACCAATTTGGCATCTCTACTGATCAAATACTTCTTCCCGAATTCGAATGGCACATACTACACATGCACACATAAAGAATTTGTAACTAAGGGCGGATTGATTTGAGAAATTATCAATAGAATCAAAATTCTACATTTAGAATTAGAAGCGCTTACCATAGTACATCTACATGCGTCTCTAGGCTGTATGATAACCATGAATGATGGATTTTTAGGCTTGAACAACCTGGCAGCGGCGATTGCTCTCTCTTTTTCTTTTGCTGCTATATATTTGAAGTTCATTTTAACAAATATTCCCATCTCTTTAAGAATGTCCAACAACTCATGTGCATCTGCAATTATCAAATTAGAGTTGAAAACTACAAATTTTACAAAGAATTTACAAGAGAAAAACATTAAGGTACAAATAGCTTTACCAAATTTAGTTCTTTTACTCTCGTGCTCACTCTCATCACCTATAGAATCTGATTTTTTCATCCCCACCGCCTCTTCCATTTTACATCTCTTGCTTCGCGACTCATAGCTGCTGCGCCTAAATATTGGACTCTCGAGGGAAGCAGTAGATTTCCTCTTAATTTCCAAAGCAGAATCAAAAGCAGGTGGCTTCTGAGTTAAGGAATCATTTTTCAGTCCGACACAATTATGTGGATATCGAATCTCACAAGCAGACATATCGAAAATGAAAACATGGAAATTTGAATTCTTTTCATATCTAAACAACAAGAAGTATCCGGTAGAGATCGAGTGATATTCTACAAACTCATGCCAACCACCATGAAACCAAATATTTGTCCCATCTTTCGTCAACTCCACTTTCCAAACACGACCATTAGGTACTGTGATCGTAGCAATGGTTGAGAGTTCATTCCCAAATTTCTTCAGATACACTTTGGGAATCCCCTGCATTAATTGATGCAAAAAAATATAAAAAAAACAGCTAATTCCCACCGGTGATAATTAGTTACAAATTCGTGCAGGATCTCACGTTAGAAAGTTACTCTTAGTTAATCAAATATAATAATAAAATTCATCAGAGTTGAGCTAATCTTTGGTGAATATATATTGTTGATTTATCTCTGTTTTTTTTTTTTTTTTTCTCTTTAAGAATTATCACAAACACTGAGCTTATTTTTCAAATCTTCTCTAAACAGAAGATCTAGATTGTTATATATATATTTGGCTGAACTAAATATACAATCTTTTGAATGGGAGGAGTTACCAGCTTCTTGTCTTGAAGAGTTGAGTGACGGATAATCTTGAAGAAGTGAGAGGAGGGTGTCCCGGCCGCCATTGAAGAAGTTTCTTCTCTCCCAAGGCAAGTTTCCGTTTTTGTCCTAGTTTTTGAGCAACCTAGAAAAAAACAATTGTCAGAGATGATGGAAATTGGAGAGTTTATAGTAAGACTTGTTGTCTTTGTCAAAACAGGAAAAGTTGATAGGTGAGGAAAGAAAGAGCACCGCCAATAGAATTTCGCTAGGCTACACAAGACATGAGTTGGCATCAAACAATGAAATTGTTAGATAAAGAAGATTTCCAACACAAAATTAGATTACCCGATTAGATTCAGTGAAAAGGAATCTAACAAGAAGAAAAAACATTGTTCTACAATTAAGGGAAAAAAAAATATATTATTAAGGAGAAAAACAATGTTCTACGATTTTCGTATTTCATTCTATTAATAATGATTCAGGTTCGATTTATCACAAAAATAAAATAAATAAATAATGATTTAGGTTCAAGTTTTAGTATTTCATTCGATTAATATCGAATGAAATCAACAAACGGTAAACCAACAATCCAATGTTTTCAACCTATTTACGTACTCATATAATTCTTTCTTTCTCTTTCTTAATTTAATCATAATCTAAGAAGGGTTTTTCAACGGGAAATAAATGTGAAGAGACCAAAACTTTGTATACATTTATAAATACTCAAACTTCAGGAGTCATTAATGTAATTTACCCAATTTAACACTTATTAAATAAAATTGTTTTGGAGTCTTCAAGGTCCAAGTCAGAGCCCCGTAACCCAAGGTCCCAAACCATATATTTATCTTTTCTAAGCAGAACCCAAACCCAAAACGTCCAAGTCAATGGCGACAGCAACAGACACACCTTCACACTTCTTCAAGATTATTCTTCCAAAGACACTCGAAGACAAGAATCTGGTATGTATGGATGCTCACACAACCTTACTTCTTTTTGCTTTTTTTGACATTATTGACAACGTGTGATTTGTATTATGGGCATGATTCGTTTAATTAATCTTGTCATTACCCACAACCCTAATTTTTAAATAAAACATGTTATGTATCCATAGGTTGCCCTAAAAATAGGATACTTTTTTTATCATGTTCTTAGCTCAGCGTTAGAAATCGTCACCAGTTTACTACCATGTACATGAATGCTAGCTACTAGTATAGTTTTTGTTTTGATTTATTTTCTGATAGTTTAATTTCATGCAATTTGTGTACAGGTGTTGATTTAATAGATACCTGTTTTAATCCAATAGATACATATGTCTATTTTGAATCCCATATAAAAATCGTACGGATCACGTACCTGAAAGTTATATATATATTATGGATTAACACAAATATCTATTTTGAATCCTGTGTAAAAAAAAGTACGGATCATGTACCTGAATGTTATATATATGTTGATTTAATAGATACATGTGTTTATCCAATAGATATAGGTGTCTATTTTGAATCCTGTAAAATTGTACGGATCATGTTCTTGAAAGTTACATATATTATGGATTAACACGGTATCTATTTTGAATCCCGTACAAAAAAGCATACGGATCATGTACCTGAATGTTATATATATTAAATAACTTGTTAAGTTTATATACGGTTTCGTTCCCATAAGTGCGCATTGATATAAGTATGTAACTACATTGGTACTAATGCATGTGGACCACTGATTATGGAGAATCTTTGACAATTGTAAACATTTTGAGTCAAAGTATGTAAATCAAATAGTCCACATCCAACGCACCGATAAAGTTATATCGGTGTGCACTGACTTAAACATTTATATATATATATATATATATATATATATGATTGTTAATTTTCAGGGTCCATAACTGCTCTAGATTTTTATGTCAATGTAGACCTTTGTTTTAGTTTTGTAATGTTATGAAACAGTTATGTGACATTACAAAACTAAATGTTAGTGGTTTACTAAAATTTCAAGACCGCCTTGACCCCCTTTAATATGTTGAACATGGATTCTTTAATTATAATTTTTTATTGTATTTTGCCAAAACTGGTAAGCAAGTTTAGATTCCCTCCAAGGTGGCAGTTTAATAGGTATCACTTCCATTTGTGTTTGTGTTTACAAGTATCTCTCTTCTTGTTTCAACAACTCTGAGCCTTATTTGCATTAAAATTTATGATTGCAATGTCAATGAAGCAATTTAGGATTGATTTTTCACTTTCTTTTCGAGTAGATTGTCTAATTATAATCGCTTAAATGCAGAGGATTCCAGAAAAGTTTGCTAGGAAATTCGGGGATGAGCTCTCTGATGTTGCTATGCTTAGAGTGCCTAATGGCCATGTTTGGCATGTGGGGATGACAAAAGATGGGAGTAAGATTTCGTTTAACGATGGTTGGCATGACTTTGTCGAATACCATTCAATTTGTGCAGGATATTTCTTGGTTTTCAAGTACGGAAGGAATTCGAATTTCGACGTTCTTATACTCGATACAACATCCTGTGAGATTCAATATCCCTTTAATGGTGAAAGCAATAACTCCAACAAGCAGAAGTCAGTACACCAGCATGAAATAAAAAGGGAGGAGTCTGTTGAGACAATGGAAGATTTAAGAACTCCAAACCCTCCTTCAAGCTCTTTGAAGAAAAAAGATTTCAGGTCATGTAGCAAAATATGCCTGAAACCACCATCGAAACAGAATCAAGCTAAGCCTTCTTTTCGGTCTGCTCCCGTTACTAAAAGGGGTCGAAAATGTGCTGCTGCTTCCCTTAAGAGTACTCCAACAGAAGAGTATGGTATGGAGACGCGAATGATGAAGAAATGTAAGAGGGAAAAGCTAATGGAGATCAATGAATCAAATCTTGCAGCTGGTAATGAATATAATCTAACCTGAAAAATGCTGACCTATTGTTCACATTATGGTTCAAATTTTTTGATGTTTTTCAACTCTAATTCCATTAAATTGCAGAGAAACATGGATTTGCTTTACTTGAAGAAATGGGAATCTTTGTTAGTAGAAGGTTTACAGGTTTATCAGCAGAAGAAAAAGCAAGAATGGTCAATGTTGGCGAATCGATCAAGCCTAAAAGCCCTTCGTTCATGGTTATCTTACGGTCAAAAGGCTTAGCTACAAGAACCATGGTAAGCTTTTAAATAAAAATGAATGATCCTAAAGTTTTCTAATCTTTAATATCTATTAAATTGTATGACCCTGAAGTTTCCTAATCTTTTGAAATCAAATAAAATATTATATGAACCTGAAGTTTCCTTATCTTCGAAATCAATACACAATTCTTTTGCCTGTTGCAGTTCGTGCCATACGAATTCGCGATCAAGTATTTGAGCAGAGATGTCAAATTCATCAAGCTACGGGTTCAGGGCAGCGTAAGAGAGTGGCCTGTGAGAATCTGTTGGAGACAAAGTGGTGGTCCTTTTATGAGGTGGTATAAATGGAAAAACTGGGCTGGATTATCAAAGGATCAGACAAAGTTGGAAGATGGAGATATCTGTCTTTTTGAGATCATCAGGAAGAAAGACATGTTATTGAAAGTTTCAGTATTTCCATAGAAATCAAAGTGATTATTAGGATGTTCTGTGAATTGTATAATCTTTTTAGGAAATCTATTTCCTAGAATCTTAAAAGGAATGATTTGATGCTATAATTTTATGTTTATGGTAGTTATTTAGGGCAGACATTTGAGAATTATTTTGTTTTCGTTTTGGATTTTTAGGTCCTATTCGTTAGATAGTGAAACTAGTTCAGATACGAAAATATCTTTGCTTTTGTTTGATTTTGTATTTCATTTTAGTTAGTGATGTCAACAGACCGGATTCTAAAATTTTTCAGATTTCCGGACTTGGTCAGAAAATATTCGGAACAGTTTTTTTTTTTGTTAAAAAAAATAAAAGTTGTCTTCCAATCCAAAATTTGATCTGGATCAGATTCGTATTTGCAAATTAAAATTTCGGATTGGAATCATACTTGAATTTGGATTGGTTTCAGATTCAGATTTGGATCGGAATCAGATTTTTTTTTTTGGTATCAAATCGGATATTTTACGGATCGGAAGCAGATTTTTTTTTTTCGGATTTCGGACTTAAAAAAAATAATCATTATTCTTCACAATGTAAAAAATCTCATTAAAAAATGCAATGTAAATGTGTTTTTGTATCGAAATTCTTTTTCGGGATAATTACCCCGGTGGTCATCGAATTAATGACACTCTATCAAAATGGCTACTGGATTGGAAAGTTGTTTTAAAACGGTCATTTTTGGCGAACTTTGTGACATTAATGACTATTTCATCTGATTCCATTTAATTCCATCAAATGAGTAGCATTTTGGTAAATAAGATAATGCTATTAATTTTTTTTAGATTTTTTTTGGAAATCAATTTTTTCTTTTGTTTTTTGAAACGAATAATTATATTTAGTGTGTATATATATGTATAACATATCTCATATATATGATAGTTCTCTAGTCAGGACGTCTAACCATAACCATATGTTTCAAATATTATATATATATATATATATAAATACAGTCTTTTTCTCCTCAGAATGTCCTGATATAACTCCATCAGTGCATTGCATGTGGGCTATAGATTATGGAGAAGTTTTGACAAGTGTATACATTTTGAGTCAAAGCATGTAAATCTAATGGTCTACATCCAACGCACTGATGAAGTTATATCAGGACGCCCTGACATGAAAATTTTCCTATATATATATCTCTCAAAAACGCGCGCGTGCACACACACACAGAGATATATAAATATATATATATATATATATTTAAGAAGCTTAAGAGTAAAAAATCTATATAAAAAAAAAGAAAAACAAAGAAGAGACACGTGTATTGATTTAAACCATTTCTTTTATTTTTTGAAAAGATTAATTATATTTAATGTGTGTAAATATATACTCTAAATATAATTATTCTTTTCAAAAAAAGAAAAAATTGAGTTCCAAAAAACATCTAAAATAAATTAATGTCATCCACTTATTTACTAAAATGTCACTCATTGAAAAAAATTGATTTACAAAAAACATCTAAAATAAATTAATAGGATCCCCTTATTTGGAAATCAATTAATTTATGTCATTCACTTATTTACCAAAATGCCACTCATTGGATGGAATTGGATAGAATTAGATGGAATGGTCATTAGTGTCACAAAGTTCGCCAAAAATGGCCATTTTGAAACAACTTTCCAATCTGGTGGCCATTTTGGAACAATTTTCCAATCCGGTAGCCATTTTAATAGCGTGTCATCAATTCGATGGCTACCAGGTAATTATCCAATTTTTTTTCTTTAGATTAATTTTAAGATTAGATATTTTGGATCGGATTAAGATTTGGAAAAAAAAAAATTCAGATTTGGTTTTATTCAATCGACACAGTATTTTCCCATATACGATATTCGAAAATCGGATTTAGATTTTTTTTGTCCAAAACTTCAGATCATAGCGGACTGGATTCGGATTATCCGATATAATTTACATCTCTAATTGTACTGGTATATTTTAATTCTAATTTTATTTTTAGTGAATAGACCAAAACTTTGTATACACTGACAAAATAATCAAACTTCACGGGCCGTTAATGTAATTTGCCCAATTTAACACTTCCTAAAATAAATTTGTTTTGGAGTCTGCAAAAACGTCAAAGCCCATAACCCACACCATATACATTAGAACCCCTATAAATTAATCTCCTATAAATTAATATTCTCTCTAAATTAATAAAAATTTCCGGTCTCGACTTAGGTCAGTGTAAAAAATTAATAAACCTCTCTATTGTAATAATTAATATTTTTTTTTTGAAACTTAGTATAAATTTTCAGTTCCAATTATCGTATAAATTAATAATTTCATAAAAATAAAATATATATTACAAATTATTCAAGAACTAAGAAAGTATTTCAAGATGATAGTTTGCACTAGGCCACAATGTTTGATATTTTTGACTTCATCATTCATCTTTTGAATTATCCTCAATAAGTTATTGTAATCACCTCTTGTTGTAGCCAAATGTTTCAATTAAATTTAGCATTTGAATAGCCTTACTTTAGAGATTTTAGGTATTTCATGACTATCGTCGTTATCATCATCTATCTCAACCACACCATCATTATTTTGTCTTGTGATATCATTGATGATATCCCAGTTGGAGTGTAACACACTTCTTCAAATTTAGTGGCAAATAGTGCACAGTGGTGTTCCTGAGTTGGATGTGATTAGGTAGCTTTGTAAATGATACATGGACTGTGCAATTGCGAAAAAAAGAAAAACTTTTCAATTGCCATGGGCAGTGCAATTATGATGAGGAATCCTAAAAAAATAAAATTAAATTAAAAAAAAAAAAAACTGTCCTTATAGAAGAAAACCGACTAAACAAGAAATCCCGAAAAGGATCATTTCTTAAACAAGAAATCGACTTTCATACGTTTTCTAAGACAAAATAATACTTTATAAGGTAAAACTCTTTAAATTAATAATTCTTCTAAATTAATATTTAATGATGGGTCCCAAAAATAATAATTTAGAGGTGTTCTACTGTATATATTTTTTCTAAATAGAACTTCTTCGAGGTTATTTATTTTCCTTAACCACTTGCCCCTTCAAATTGCAACATCTATCCTTTTTATTTGTTTTCAAACTTCTCAAATGCCTCCAAGTAAAACATGGTAATCCTTTCATTTTTAATTTCAAAAATGCCACTATTAAAAATATAAATCAACTCTCATGTAATCCATCCCCAATTAGGTATGACAACGGATTAGATCAAATAAGGATCGATATAAAGTTATTGTAATATTTTAATTGTGGATTCGAGTTTGTCCTTTAAAAATCCTAAATTATTGTAATATTTAATGATAAAAAATAAAAAATAAAAAAACCTATGAAATTGTTGTATTGTAGTTAAACTCAATATTCAATTAAATTTAAAATACAATTAAATTGAAAAAATATACTTCAATTTAAACATATATTTAAATCTAAACATAAACTACAAATAATGATTAAAAGTATGCATTTAAATTTAAACATAAACTATAATTAAAATTTAAAATTTAAAGTTTAACATACCCTACTTTATAAAAATAATAATAATAATAAAAAAAGTTTAACACCCTTAAAATTCATATATAAACATAAATTTAATATAACATAACATTTAAATTTAATAATTTTAAATTCAAACATAAAATACAATAAGTTAAAAAGATAAAAATATTAGAGTTTTGATTTTCCTTTTATATTTTAATATTTTAAAAAGGATAATGGTAGATATCCAACACTTTTGTCCATCATTTATATCCAACTTAATGTGGCAGCTGACATGGAACTGCCATATCAGCTACCATATCATCACATCAAATAAGTTGAATTAAAAAATAAAATAATTTGTATTCTTTAAATCTAATACTTTAATATAAAAATTAAAAAATAAATAAAAGGTGATTATGTGATGATGTGGCAGCTGACAAAAAAGTGTCATATCAGCTGCCAAATTAAGTTGGATGTCAATGATAGATAAAAGTGTTGAATGTTTACCGTTATCATAATTATCGGATCAAACAAAAAAGATTGAGTATCCGGCTTCTATCCATTCTAATATCAAAGGGTTAAATGAGAGTAATTTTATACATTTGATAGTGGCATTTTTGAAATTAAAGATGAAAACATAACCCTTGTCTTAGTTGAGCATTCTTGAAAGTTTGAAAGTAAACAAAAAGACATGTGTTGCAATATGAAGGGGAGAGTGGCTAAAAGGACGCTTCATTTGGGCGACTGTCTTACCGCAGCTCTCTTCCATAAACACTCGAAGACGATATATATATACAAGGAACTTAAAATTGATATATCCACCGATATATCCATATTTTGGAGAGATCGATATCGAAACAAGGGTAATATCCAATATCTAGCAAATATCTGGTCGATTTCGAAATATCTATAAAAATCTCCCGATATTCCCGAAATATCCCGATATTTTCGAAATATTGTGAATTTCATCCCAAAATCCAGAGATATTTTGCATATTATTTTTATAAAAAAAAAAATTAATCTTAAACACTTAAATTGTTGTTTAAATAATCTATATTGAAAATTATTTTAAAAGAAGCATTAACAAATTTATAAAATTTTCCAACACAATAGTCAATAGTATAATTACTGAAGTAGAATTGGACAAAGATTGTGAAAGCAATTTGATTTATTTGTGTAAAATGTGTAAAACGTGTAAAACCCATAATTTTTATTCAAAAATTAAAACAAAAAAAAAACAAAAAGTACCTTAGTTAATCTTTTTTATTCTTCTAATTTACTATTTGAATCCAAAGTACCAATATAGAGACAATATTAGGGATAATTCAGATCTTTTGAAAGCCGTACATATTGTCTATACGCAATTAGACCCTGAAGCTACAGGGATTGCTAATTTTGGAAATGACGTAAAAAGTTACGACTTACAATCAATTTTATAATTCCAATATTCTAACTTCTTTGCATGGGAGTATTATGTCATATACTCATATATATATATAGTCTTTCTACTGTTAGTTCATCCTGATATAAAATATATCAGGACGACGAATGTGAACCATAGATTATGGAGAAGTTTTGACAATTGCATACACTTTGAGTCGAAGCATATAAATCTAATGATCTATATTCTTCGTCCTGATATATTTTATATCAGGACGAACTGACAATAGAAAAACTATATATATATATTATTTATATACTGATCTCATGAGTCATGAATGTAGCTCATATACTTTAAGAATGGAAAGAAAAGTTTTGATGAATGAACAGCCATGTCAGCTAGAAGCAAAATGCAACCGGGTATATAAGTTTTATTACAAAAATCTCTGTAATAATAATAAATAATAATATCATTGAAATGGTATTCATACTTATAATACTTAATAATTTTTATTGTAGCTGATTGATGGGTAATGTATGAAAATTGTGCTCCATCATTGCATGCAATAGCAGTGAACATACTGTCACAAACAACATCATCTTTTGTCTACCAAAGAAATTGGTCCACATATGCTTTAATCCACACAAAACAAAGAAACCGTCTTGCCTATTCTAAGCTTGAACAACTTGTTTATTATTATTATAATATGAAGTTGAAACTTAAGGATATGGCAGCTGCAAAAGATAAAGTAGATGAAACTGATTTTATGGATCTACTTCAAGTAGCTGTTGAAGCAGAGGACGATAATGAGAATTCTTTTTTTTGACTGGGTTAGACATCCTGATCCACAAATTGCTTCTCATGCTTGAGACATGAGAATAAATATTGAACAAGTGATTAAAGAAGAAGTTGGTGTAGATCGTGGAGTTACTGTTAGCAGCCTTTCCGATGACCAACATGGCAACATACCTCTGATGGAAATAGTGGAGGAAAAGATGATGGAGATGATGGAGATGATGGAGGAGGTTGAGATTCTAATGCAAGAGGTTGGGATGATGGTGCAACAGGTTGGAATGTTAGTGCGGCAGGTTAGGATTCTCATGCAGATAATTTTGATCAAAATCGTGGTAGACAATATGGTGGACCAAGTCAAATTGATGAAGATTCTTTAAATATGATTCTCTCCTCAATGAGTATGGACACAGGAAATGGTTCTTTGGGTTATTCGTAGACAAGGTCAGGCTCTCATATATCATATTATGGTAGTTATGGTGGCTGCAGTATATTTGATTATCATTCTCCACAAATGCCATATGCAATACCTACGCATACAGATTAATAATATCCACCAAGTTGGGTAAATCCAAACTACCCAATCCATGGATCAGTTGGAAGAGATCAAGCAACATACGTGTGACATATTAATAACTACCTTGAAAACTATGCTAGCACGTTTTCCTAGGAAAATTATTGTTCGAATCAAGATAGAAATGTATCTTATGTATTTGAACCAGCAAGGAATTCATTTTGATTTTAAATTTCAGACATGCAATGTATTATTATGTATAAATTATGATTTATGATAGAATCTTGGAAGTATAGAACTATATATATTTTTAATGATAATTTTGTTTATTAAATATTTAATCTCTTTATATTGTAAAAGTGAAACAAAATATTATTCTATTAAATACTCAATTTTAAAAATTATATACATACTCTATCTATATTATAATTTATAATAAACTCATAACTATACTAATTTATCGTTGAAATATGATTCATTTGATGTATAATTACTTGTTTAAGCTTGTCCTAAAGTTTCACAAAAAAATTCTAACTTTAGATGTAAATATCCATCATTTTTTTAAATTTTTACTGAATATCCACCGATATCGATAATATCTCCGATATATCCATAAATTTAGAAGTCCGATATCGATACCGATATCGATATTTTATTCCTTGTATATATATAGACTTAACCAAGATTCAACAATAAGTTATGTTAGAACAAATTTTTTTAAGAGAACCTCAATGATGAGAGGGAATTTTTTTAATTGTAAAATAGTAGGGGGGGACATACCATGTAAAATGCATATTTAAAAAAAAAAACAAAAAAAATAGGTTATAATTTTTTATTTTGATATACCATTGGTGGTGATTCTAACTTGGAACATTGTTAAATTGAATTAACGCGTTTACCACTTAGCCACATTGGGCGGTGGTAAAAATAAGTTAAAATTGATAAATAAAAAAAGAGTTATAATAATAATAATAATAATAATAATAATAACTGAATGCAAATACAATCGAACATTAATTAAGTTGTATCATGTGATTTTTAAAAAAAGGTCGAATTTTATCGATTATAATAATATCAACAATTTCTATTTCAATGAGATAATCATAGACTTTTTTAGAAATTCATTCTCCATAATGTGTTGATTATTTTCATTGTTCAAAAACCTTGTTCTGTTATCGTGTAAACATAAAGAGATTGAGTCAAATCTAGTAACATAAAATTCATAAACTAAAATGAGACTAACTCTAAAATTTTAAAACAAAATAAAATAATTGAGCACATATAATTCCTAAATGGTGTTTTGTACAAATTTACATAGAGTTTTTTCTTAATATTTAAATTTTTTTTAATGAGTTAGGGTACGCTTGAGCCCACCTTAGCCCTTGTTAAGGGACGTTCCAATATATATATATATATATATATATATAATTTCTATTTAGTATCCCCTCATTTTACTACTATCAGCATTTTTTAATGAAAGTCATTGGATTAATCAAATGATTGTTTTTAAATGGTTTATCCTTTAAAAAAAAAAAAGACCTTACTTGTTTGTTTTCTTAGACATTATTGGCAACATATATGATTTGTTTTCTTTTGAGTCGATGGAACATGACCCGTTTAATTAATCGTGTCAAAACCTATAAACCAAAACCCTAGGTTAATAAATAAATAAAATAAAATAAAAAAAAAAAAAAAAAAAAACATGTCATGTGTCCATAGATTGTTCTAAAAAGGGATACTTTCCCATGGTCAATCCGAATATGAAAGATTTAGTTGTATGATGTTCTTAGACAGTTGTTAAAATTCGTTACCACTTTGTACAGAAATGTTACGAGTTTAGTTTTTGAGTTTTGTTTGACGTGGCTTAACTGACGCTAACCGACTATAACTTAAACTTTTAATATATATATATATATATATATATATATATATTGGGTTGAGTTTTGTTTCAAACTCACCTAAATTGATCTTATAAATTCTTTATAGTAATCTTCCAACTTCATTTTATATCTCTAAGTTAATTATCCTTTCGAAATTAAATTTACTGACCCTTACTGATAATAAGTGACGTTAACCGACATCAACTTAAATCTATACTTTTTCTAAGTATTATGTTTATTTTTTGTTGAAACGAAATTCAATTAAGCTTACCAATGATTTTAGTAGTTCTCCAACACAATCCAAACTCTACATAAGTTCTAAGTTTTTCGAAATTTGTTTTTGTAGACCTTAACCAGCGCTAATAGACACCATCTTAAACTTGTAATTTTTTTTGTTTTTTTTGTTTTTTTTTTTGTTTTTTTTTTTTGTTTTGTTTTGTTGAGTTTTGTTTCAAAATCTCCTTAATCACATAAATTATTTATAGTAATATTTCAACTTCATTTCCTACATCTAAGTTAATTATCCTTTCGAAATTAAATTTAGCAATTCTAACCGACAGTAAGCGACGTTTATCTAAAAAAGTAATGCTAGACGTTCCAATTTTTTTCCCAAATGATATGTCATATGAGGTGTCAAGATCTTATAAATCATGAGATTATACAACAGTTAATATGATGTTGACACCTCATGTGCCACATCATTTGAGAAAAAAAGTTGAGACGTCTAGTATTACTCTTACAGAAAATAACTCAAACATATAATTTTTATGAGCATTTATTTTTATTGAAACACATGTCAATTAAGTTAATTGATCACTTATTTATTTATTTATTTATTTTTGAAATGAATAATTGATCACTTTTAGTAATTCTCCAAAGCCATTCCAAAATCTACTTTAGTCTGTTTACTAATCGAGAATCCTTATTGGGAAAGGGAATTAAGTTCCTGATTTTTGAATTCTTGTGTTTATTAAATATATGGAGAATTAAATTCTGTGGACCTTATACACATATTATATATATATATATATATTGTAATTTTCCAATGATGACTTTTACAATGCATACTTTAAGCATATTTGAGCCTCGTTTATTTGGCCGTATTGTTTTGTATTAGACAATTAAAATGTAATAACATAATACAATACAGTGTTTGCACCAAACACTATATTGTATTATTTTAGTACATTTTAATTGCCTAATACATCAAACACTGTATTAACTAATACATTATATTTGGTAGTATTATGTTGTATTGTATTATAAAAAACATTTTTCTTTTCTTTATTTTTTTCAATAAATATGGAATATTGATAAAATATGTGTTATGTAGTTAATATATATATATATATATATATATTTATAATTTCAAAATACATAGGAAAATTTTATTTAAATCTTTTGTTTCAATTAAAATAAATATTTATTGATTTTTTATATAAAAATATTTATTGATTTATTCATGGTAAGGATATTTAAAACTAATTATTAAGTATTTTTAAAAATATATTATATTTTTATAATATAATAAAATACAATAAAGTCATATAGGAATAACCTAATACGATATAATACAGTTCAATACAATCCAATACGGTATGCCAAACAAGCCTTTTATAAAATTGCATGGAATATATTGAATCTTGATTTGATTTTTGTATGCATCATAAGAAAATTAAAATAAACATTTGGTAAAAGTTTGGAATTTTTATGGATTTGAGAACTATTTTTTTCTTATATTTCCCTATTTTTAAATGTTTATTTTTTTAAAAAAAAAAATCTGAACAATTTAGTTCTTGCACCCGAATTTTTTTAAATTTTTTTTTTCCATTAATGTATTTCAATGTTTTCACTGTCTATACAAAAAATCAAATCAAGATTCAATATATTCCATACAATTTCATCAAAAGTACTTAAAGTGTGCATTATAAAAAGTCTTCATTGGAAAATTACTATATATATATATATATATATTTTTTTTTTCATAATAAAAAAATATTTCAACATGTTATATGCACAAGGGTATTTTTTTTAATCATCTTTATATCATTTCGATTCTTTAGTTTAAGTAAATAGTAGAAAATGAATAAATTTGATTTCATTTATGATTATTAAATTATTAGTAAATACTGGAATGTAATTTAGTAACTTAATTTTTATTCCCTCCATGACTCCATTCATGAATAGTAAACGCGTCATAAGTTCTAAAATTTTCAAAATTTGTTTGATCGTATCTAAATGAGGCTAACCTACATCAACCAAAAATAGGTTAAATATGTTAATTTTGTTTTTAATATTTTGGTGGGGTAATTTCACTAAAGTTCTTAATTTTTGTTGAAATGTCATCTATTTAAATATCTTTATTATATTAGCAACTTAAGTCCTTTGATTTTTTAAAATACATCACTTTAGTTCATTTGACCAAAATATTAATGGTCAACTCTAATTATATATATAAAAGTACAATTTTAACCTTCTCAAAATGATTTATTGAGTTTCAAAAATAAATAATATTAAAATGGTTTATAAAAATAAATAACAAAAAAATATTTTCTAAAAAATAAAAATAAATTTAAAAACAAAGAAAAAAAAACTGATGGATTATGGAAAATATAAAATAAAAATAAATAATAAATTGAAAGTATTTTCATAAATTTTAATATATATATATAAAGTAATTCAAAAAGTAAAAAAGAAAGTTTTTTTTATTTATTTATTTTTTTTTATAAAAAGTAAATGGATCTCTACCATTGGATCGATCCAAATCCAACAGTGGAGATCCATTTACTTAAAAAAAAAAAAAAAACTTTCTTTTTATTTTTTGTAATAATTTTAATTTTTTTAAGATACTTTAAATTTATTATTTACTTTAAATTTATATTTTCCATAATCCATTAGTGTTTTTTCTTCTTTTTTTAGAAAATAATTTTTGTCTTTATTTATCTTTTTCAACCATTTTAATATTATTTATTTTTGAAACTCAATAAATCATTTTGACAAGGGTAAAATTATAATTTTATATATATGGTTATAGTTGACCATTAATATTTTGGTCAAATGAACTAAAGTGATGTATTTTTAAAAACAAGGGACTTAAGTTGCTAATATGACAAAGACATTTAAATATATGATATTTTACCAAAATATAGGGACTTCAGTGAAATTACCCCTATTTTGGTATATAGTTTATACTGTCCTGTATGTTCCAATATCCTAATTTTATATTCCCAAAGTCATGGCACACATTAATAATTAAAAATATTCCTCATGTCAGCAGAAATATTTTTTTAGAAACGAGTTTTAAAAAAATGAATTTAACATAATTATAATAATTTTTTTTTTTTTTGAGGCTTGTAATAATTATTTATCAATTACAAGTATCTTATACATATATAAAAATAATAATCTCAATTATCTTATATATATAAATAAAATAACTACAATTATCTTTTAATTAAAATCTTTAATTAGATATTTATAGATACCACTTTTATCGGGATTCTCTGCACTTGTCACAGCTCACAATTCACCAAGTGACATAACAGAAGTAGTAGTCTCCATCTTCACTTACCCAGAGTGAGAGAGAGTCAATATCGGCCTTCACCGATATTTCCGCCTAATAAATTCTTCCTTCTTCAATTCCCCATTTTGGGTCTGCAAAAATCCATGCTTTTGCTTACCCCAGACGGCTCAACTCGCAAATTCTAACTTCTAGGCTTGTTGGGTCTGTTTCCATTGTTGAAAGCTTCAAGCTTTGCTTCTGATTACTGAGTTTTTTCAATGTCAATGGCCGACACACCCTCACATTTCTTCAGAGCCGTCCGTGCTTCTACTCTCAAAGACAAGAAGCTGGTAAATTTTTCATTTATATTTCAAGCTTCAATTTTTAATTTCAATTTTCATGCAATTTGTGTATAATTTGTTATGTTTGGTTCAGTTTGGATGATTTCTCTCTTAAATCTGATGAACAATGTTTTGACATTTCACTACTTGCAATGTTTTCAATTTTCATGCAATTTGTGTATAATTTGATATTAGCATCAGTTTAGTTAAATGTATGATAGACAAGAGTTTCAATGAAATCTAGAGATAATTTTGGATGGTTTTGCTGATCATCAATTGTGTTCAGTCTCATCTTGTTAAGTATTTGTTTTGTTTAAAGTTAAATGATGTATAGTGATGGTGGTTTGCATATGAAAACATTACAATGTAATCATCTACTTTGTTGTGTATAAATGTTACAAAGGCATAGACAATAGTTTCAATGAAATCTAGAGAGAGTTGTTTCAATAAAAAAAATCTAGAGAGAGTTTTGGATGGTTTTGCTCCTCATCAACTGTGTTCAGTCTCATCTTGTTAAGGATTTTTTGTTTTGGTTTTGTTTTGTTTCAAATTAAATGGTATAGCGATGGTGGTTTGCATATAGAAACATGACGGTGTAGTCATCTTCTTGTTGTTTATATTGTTAGATTGCTGTTCTGTAGTTCTCCCATGATTGCAATGTCTTTGAATCGTTTCTTTGATTGATGCTCCCATGTTACGGAGTAGATTGTCTAATTTGATTCATGAGAATGCAGAATCTTCCAGAAAACTTTGTAACCAAATTTGGGAATGAACTCTCAGCTGTTGCTGTATTGAGAGTACCGAACGGTCGTGTTTGGCATGTGGGGTTGACGAAAAGAGGGAACAAGATTTGGTTTCAGGATGGTTGGCATGAATTTGTAGAGTATCATTCGATATGTGCTGGATATTTCGTGTTTTTTAGATATGAAAAGAATTCAAATTTCCATGTTCTTATATTTGATATTACTGCCTGTGAGATTCTCTATCCTCAATATTATGGACCAGGAGACGATGAGCAGAACTCAGTGCATGAGGATGAAATAAGAAATGATGACTCCATTGAGATAAAAGGTCCTACGACTCCAAATCCACCTTATAGGTCTGTTAAAAAGGAAATTTTTGATGAATGGCCTAGCAACGGGTCATCTAACGAACTGTATATTACTCCATCAACGTTGGACGGGGTTAAGCGTTCTTTTAGTTCTGCTTTGGGAATTAATAGGTGCCGGGAATCTCCTGCTTCCCTTGAGAGTCCAAATTTTGAGCATGCTTATGAGACATGCAGCAAGAAATGTAAAGTGGAAGAGTTTTTGGAGACATATAGATCAAATGCTGTGAATGAATCAAGCCAAGGAAAATTGAACTGGAACGAAATGTACAATTCACAAGGATCCTTGCACCGCAGAAAGCTCCTGGCTGAAAATGCCAAGACTGAATCCTGGACAACTACGCATAGCGGGGAGGATGACAATCCGACAGAAGTTACAGGTATGAAAGTGAGCAAAAAACGATGATTATAACTTCAAGAGACATTCTTTAGTAAAAGAACCGAATTTGATTACTGTTTTCTTTCCTTATATGTACTTTCTTTAGCAATCGGTTAGATTTACATTTTCAAATAAATGGCAGATGAACTAGAGTATTTGCCATTACTTGAAGCTAAGCGAATCTGTGTTAGTCAAAGGTTTGGGGTAATCGCAGCTGAAGAAAGAGAGCGAGCAATCAATGTTGCCAGAATGTTGAATCCTAAAAATCCGTCATTCATGATCATCTTGCGGCCAAGAAATATAACGAAAAGTTTCTTGGTGAGCTTTTAAATAAAATGTAACCCTGAAGTTTCTTTTTGATTGAAATATGCTAAATTGCAACTCTCTTTTTTCCTCTGCAGTATATGCCAGTAGAATTTGCTCACAAGTATTTGAGTAGAGATATTGAAGTTATCAACCTACAGGTTTCCGAGGGAAGAGAGTGGCCTGTCCAACTCGCTTGGAGATACTGGGGGGGTCCTGATTTAACAAGGGGATGGGCTAGATTTTTGAGGGATAATAGTTTGAAGAAAGACGATATCTGTGTGTTTGAGCTCACCAGGATGAAGGATGTTCTTCTGAAAGTTTCGGTATTTCATCTCGATAATTAGTGTAAATACAGAGTCGGTAGTTGCTGTAAATTATGGTACGGATCTCTTCTCTAAAATTTTGGTACTATTATGGTCTGTTTAAAGGGATGATTCAATGCTAAAATATGTTCATAAACTCTCTCCAATATGTTGAATATCGTGGGAGGAGTTGTAATGTATATTATTAGCTTTTACGGCTTTGCCTTCTGGATTATCATCATTTGCTATTTCAGCTCACATTAGTTTTTCAAGATGTGTTCAATGCATGTTCAAAATAGATTTCTTTCTTATATTTATTTTTATAATTGTCAATGATAAAAAATTTCTTCATTCAATTAAAAGTTGACACTTGACAGTAGTCATGTTTAGAAGTAAATTAGATTTTTAAACTAGTATTTGACCTTCCTACCCAAAAAACAAAAAAAAATAAAAAACCAAATTTACACCACTTAAATTTCTGATTTTGTATTCAATTTCCGTTCAAATACTTATTTGCTATAGTTTACTAATCGGGAATGAAAATAGAGAATTAAGTTCTGTTCGAAAGGAAATCAGAATAGAAGGAGAATTAAGTTTTGTTTGAAGTAGGCACTTGGTTTCTAATTTTTCTGTGGGATCAACATAACTTTTTTCGTATACGTTCTTAATAAACACTATTATTACAAATTATAAATTAAGTTGTCTTTCTTTATTTGATTTCCGTCTTAAGCTCTCTTTCCTTAGATTTTCGATTAATAAACACGTTCTAAAAGCAAACAGAAATCTAAACAAGTATAAAAACATAGAGAAATGGGAAATGGACAGGTAACTTTGTTCATTGTCCCAGGCCCATAGGCCCAGGCCCATACCCTGGAGCAAACTATAGTTGTCCACGATTATATAGGACAAAAGATAAATTGGATTCCTAATAGAATTAAACAACATGATGTTCTTTCTTAAACTAAAAAATATTGTAATACTAACCCGACTTGTATTTGATTACGGTTTGCTTCGGACTAGATGTTCCGCTGTGTTAATCTTTTTCATGATCTAAAACACTTGAGAATAAGATTTTGTATTTAAAAATAATGAAAGTGAAATAAATAATATAAATAAATTATATCCATCGATTACACATGTTAGAAAATTTATATAGATCAGGATAAAGATCAGCTCAGCAGAGGATTTAAATTCATTTGTATATGATTTAATTCCAATACTTCCCTAAACAAGTTTGGATACTTTATGGGAAATTGACCATAAGATACTTAGAAAGTTAGAATCAAAAGGAAAATTAATTTCTAAATAAAATTAGATTCCAACATTTGAATTTTGAAGTTTCTCAATCGAATTCAATGGCAGAGAGTCCCTTACATTTCTTCAAGGTTATTCTTCCACAAACACTTGAAGAAAAAAAACTGGTATACATTCACTCAACTTTCATTCATTTCTTGCTTGCTTGGCTGATTCATGATATTATAAGCTAAAATGAATGAATGAATAAATAAACTGTTGGGGTTTTTATTTATTTATTTATTTATTTATTTTAAGGTTTTCTATTGAATCATATATGGGGTTCCTTCCAGGAAAAGTTTTGTTTTCATGTTATTATATAACTCTTATGTGGTCTATAAGTTTCTATTGTTTGAACAGGTTTCTGTTATTTTGATAGTTCCAAGAGTAATTATATGTTTGATTGTAATGTTTGTAAACTGTTTGAGAAAAGTTTAGTATACATTTTATGGACCCTTTTCAGGGTACGGGATTTAAACATTTTTTCGTGCGGGATTCCAAACAGTTTAGTATGTTGACAAAATTGGCTCATCTCTCAACTTCCATCTTCTACTTGCCATCTTTCAACTTCCATCTACCCTATTCATGACCTCAACCACCATGTTGAAAATGGGGGAGGATTGTCTCTACCTTTCCCCTATAAATATGATCCTCAGCAAGGCAAGAAAATCATCAGAAGAAAAGGCAAGAAGCAGTTCTGTATTTGTGCTTCCAGAGAGAGTTCTTGAGAGAGTTTGTGAGAAATTTTATTTTTTCTGTATTTGTATTAATTTCTCAATAATATCAGTTTGCTGCCTCCCGTGGACGTAGGCAATTGCCGAACCACGTAAATATCTGTGTTTGTTTGTTGTGTGCACTTTTCTGTTTAATTTCTGGCCATTTCCGCAACAAATTGGTATCAGAGCTTTGGTTTTGGTCAAATCCAGAAATTTCGAAGTGCTTGAATCTTTGTTTGGAGGATACCGTTGTGTTCCTCTAGGAAATACGATTCCAACGCAACTGACCGCATCTCAATCGGAGCACTAACGAACTCTCTAGCTCCAGTCAAAGTTTGGTCAAACCTGAAAAAATTTCTAGAAATTTTCTGTAAATTTCTCAACGAAGAAGACGACCACGTCAACGCCACGTCATCATCCAATCATCACCACGTCAGCACTCAGCCAGTAACCAGTTATCGCCACGTCATCAACAAGTCAGCGCCACGTCGTCGTACAGTCAGCACCACGTCAGTGATCAGTCAGCGCCACGTCAGCGACCAGTCAGCACTACTACTGTTCTATAGTTAGAGAATATTCCGTCAGTAGAGAATATTCCGTCAGAGCATATTCCGTTATCCTAACGGAATATTCCCGAGTCAACTCGGTCCAGAAGTGTTTTTTGCCAAAATCGGTGCAATTTTCACCCGTTTTCAACCGATTCGGACTTTATTCCAGCTATTTTGACCATTCTGGACGCAACCGTGCCATCCGTTTCAGCTAATTCCACCTGTAAGTACTAGTTTTACTTATTCAAGCCTTATTGACTCTGTTTTGAGCACGATGAAAGATCCAAAAGCTAGAGAAATCTTGGAACAGTCAACTTAACCTCAGACCTCGGCATCAACCAGCAGTTCCCCAACATCAAATAGCAGTTCTTGGCAAAGAAGCTTATTGTCAAATGCAAAGTTTGATATTGAGAAGTTTGACGGTACCAACAACTTCGGCATGTGGCAATGTGAAGTTCTGGATCTGTTATTCCGGGAAGGATCAGATATTGTCTTGAGTTCCAAATCCAAGGATATTTCCGATGAAGATTGGAACTATGTAAATCGATAAGCCTGCGGCACAATTCGGTTGTGTTTAGCCAAGGACCAGAAGTACTTTGTCATGAAGGGGACTATGACATCAAGTCTCTGGAAAAAGCTGGAGGACAAGTACATGGCGAAAAGCATAGAGAACTGTCTCTATCTGAAGAAGAAGCTTTTTTGTTTCCACTACAAGAAATGTATTTCAATGATTGAGCATTTGGATAATTACAATAAAATTCTCGCTGATTTACAAAATTTAGATATTGAAATTAGAGATGAAGATAAGGCATTGTTGTTGTTAAATTTCTTGCCTGATACCTATGAACATTTAACCACAACTCTGTTATATGGAAAGGATGAGGTTAAATTCATAAATGTTTCTAATGCTCTGGTGAATAATGAGTATCGGAAGAAAGATCAGCTTGATCACAGAGACTCAGCATTAGAAGCGCTGACTGTTGCCCGAGGAAGGACAAACAACAGAAGATCTGAAGTGCCCAGTGAGCGTGGTAAATCTCGCTCAAAATCAAAAGGAGCATCTCGCTCAAAGCCAAAAGGAGAATCATCAATCAGACGTCCTACGAAGGACGAGTGTGCCTATTGTCACCAGAAAGGGCACTGGAAGAAAGATTGTCCAAACAAGGACAAATCTAATGTGAATGTTGCAAGTAAAGCTGATAATGAAGAGGATTCAGCTTTTACAGTTTCATCATCAAAAAGCCATTCTAATAGATGGATTCTAGATTCTGGTTGCTCCTATCATATGTGTCCCAACAGACAGTGGTTTTCAAGCTTCCAGGAGCTTGACGGAAGAGTTGTGCTTATTGGCAACGACAACACCTGTCAGACGAAAGGGATAGGAACTGTTCGCCTGAAGATGCACGATGGTACAATCAGACGATTGACAGACGTCAGGTATGTCCCTAATCTGAAGAAGAACCTCATTTCACTAAGGGTCCTAGACTCTAGCGGTTACAAGGTGACCATGGAAGGTGGAGTTCTGAAGGTTGTACGAGGTGCATTCTTGGCAATGAAAAGTACTCGACAGAGAAATTTATATTTCTTGGACGGGTACACAGTCATAGGGAGAGCATCTGTCTCCAGCAGTTCTGACGATGAGGCATCTGATACTTCCCGACTCTGGCACATGCGCTTAGGGCATGTTGGGAAGAAGGCTTTGTAAGGTTTGGTGAAGCAAGGTCTTCTGAAAGGTGCAAAGACTGGTAAACTTGATTTCTGCGAACATTGTGTTATGGGCAAACAGACGAGAGTCAAGTTCGGCACCGCCATTCATCATACAAAAGCAACACTGGATTATGTTCACACTGATGTTTGAGGGCCTTCCAAAAATGCTTCATTGGGAGGTAAACATTATTTTGTGACATTTATTGATGATTTCTCCAGGTATGTCTGGGTATACACCATGAAGCATAAAAATGAAGTTCTTGATATCTTTCTTCAATGGAAGAAGATGATTGAAACTCAGACAGGCAGAAAGATTAAAAGGCTCAGATCAGACAATGGCGGGGAATACAAATTAGATCATTTCATGAAGTACTGTCAGGATGAAGGGATAGTCAGAAATTTTACAGTTCCTAGCACACCATAGCAGAACAATGTAGCAGAACGGGTGAACTGTACTTTGGTGGAGAAAGTTCAGAGTATACTTTCTCAATCTGGCCTAAGGAAGGCATTCTGGGCAGAGGCTCTGATGTATGCCTCTCATATAGTCAACAGACTACCTGCATTTGCACTTGATGGAAAAACTCCCAAAGAGGTATGGTCTGGACAACTTGTTTATGATTATGACCGTTTGCATATATTCGGATGTCCAACATACTTTCATGTTACTGAATCCAAACTGGATCCTAGAGCCAAGAAAGCTGATTTCGTGGGCTTTAGTGAAGGAATCAAGGGATTCAGACTATGGAATTCCGAGTCAAAGAAGATCATCTTAAGTTGAGATGTTACTTTTGACGAATCCGCGATGCTGAAACAGACACTTCGAGACACAGAAAATGAGAATCCAAACTCTCTTCAACATGTGGAGTTTGAGGTTCCTAAGAAGTCAGAGAAAGTTTCTCCAACAGTTGATGGTCCTGATGATCAGGAAGAGATATCAGTTGAGGTGGAGGATTCAGTACCATTATCTGAGATCAAACAACAGTCAGAGTCCATTGCCACCAGCAGACCGAAAAGAGACATTCGAAAACCTGCCCGTTACATAGACATGGTGGCATACGCTCTTCCAATGACTGATGGTGATGTCCCGTACACCTACAGAGAAGCTATGGACAGTACCGATAATGTCAACTGGAAGATAGCGATGGATGAAGAGTTACAATCACTTCACCAGAATGAAACTTGGAAGTTGACACAACTTCCAAAGAGAAAGAGAGCTATAGGGTGCAAATGGGTCTATGCCAAGAAGGAAGGTGCTCTTGGCAAAGACAACATCAGATACAAAGCCAGATTGGCAGCAAAAGGCTACGCACATAAGGAAGGAGTAGACTACAATGAGATATTCTCACCTGTTGTCAAGCATTCGTCTATTCGGATCCTATTGGCTTTGGTTGCACAATTTGATCTCGAGTTAGCTCAACTCAACGTGAAGACCGCATTCCTCCATGGTACATTGAATGAAGAAATTTATATGTCTCAGCCAGAAGGGTTCAAAGTTCCAGGACATGAGAAATGGGCTTACAAGCTGAACAAGTCCCTGTATGGTTTGAAGCAGTCACCGAGACAGTGGTATAAGCGGTTTGACAGCTTCATGATGACTCAACAGTACACACGCAGTCATTTTGATCACTGTGTATACTTCTACAAACTCCAAGATGGTACATTTGTCTATTTGCTCTATATGTGGATGATATGCTGATTGCATCTAAGAGCAAGGTGGAGATCGACAGGCTGAAGGCTCAATTGAGCTCAGAGTTCGACATGAAAGATCTTGGAGAGGCCAAGAAGATTCTTGGTATGGAGATCAAAAGGGACAGAGCAAAAGGTACCATATGTTTGACACAGACTCAGTATTTAAAGATTGTACTTCAGAGGTTTGGCATTGATATCAAGTCTAAACCTGTAAGTACACCGTTGGCTCCAAATTTCAAACTGAGTGCACTAATGTCACTAACTACCGATGATGCAAAGAGGCAAATGGATCATGTTCCATATGCAAATGTTGTTGGTGCCTTGATGTATGCGATGGTGTGTACTAGACCTGACATTTCACACGCCGTAAGTATGGTGAGCCGTTACATGCACAACCCTGGTAAAGGCCACTGGCAAGCAGTGAAATGGATTTTACGGTACATTCAAGGTATTGTAGATGTTGTTTTGAAGTTTGAGAGAGGTCAGAAGGTTGACAAACATATCATAGGATATGTTGATTCTGATTATACTGGTGATCTTGACAAGCATCGATCTACTACTGGTTATGTGTTCACTATGGTAGGAGGACCAGTAAGTTGGAGATCGACTTTACAGTTAACAGTGGCTTTGTCTACTAATGAGGCAGAGTATATGGCTGTAACAGAAGCTTTTAAAGAAGCCATTTGGTTTCGTGGTTTGATCAGGGACTTGGGCATTGTTTAGGAAAACGTAGAGATTTACTGCGACAGCCAGAGTGCCATTTGTTTGGCAAAGAACCAGGTCCATCATGCTCGCACCAAGCATATAGACGTCCGTTACCACTTTGTTCGGGAAATAGTAGATGAAGGGAATATTCTACTCCAGAAGATTGGAACTACAAACAATCCTGCAGATATGTTAACAAAGGTGGTAACAGGGATCAAGTTCCAACATTGTTTGGACTTGATCAATATCTCTCGAGCTCATAGCGCCTAAGGGCGAAATGAAGGTAGTACTAGTTGTTGGATTCTCGCCAAGGTGGAGATTATTGATAAAATTGGCTCATCTTTCAACTTCTACCTTCTACTTGCCATCTTCCAACTTCCATCTACCCTATTCATGACCTCAACCACCATGTTGAAAATGGGGGAGGATTGTCTCTACCTTTCCCCTATAAATATGACCCTCAGCAAGGCAAGAAAATCATCAGAAGAAAAGACAAGAAGCAGTTCTGTATTTGTGCTTCCAGAGAGAGTTCTTGAGAGAGTTTGTGAGAAATTCTGTTTTATCTGTATTTGTATTAATTTCTCAATAATATCAGTTTGCTACCTCCCGTGAACGTAGGCAATTGCCGAACCACGTAAATATATGTGTTTGTTTGTTGTGTGCACTTTTCTGTTTAATTTCTAGCCATTTCCGCAACATAGTATACATTTATGACTGCAAATTTTCACCTAGTTTTCTTTTTCGTTTTTTTTACTAATCAGAAGATCATCTAACAGTATTTGCATGAATGCAGAGTATTCTAGAGAAGTTTGTGAGGAAGTTTGGCGATGAACTCTCTGCTGTTGCTACACTCAGAGTGCCTAATGGTCGCGTTTGGCAAGTGGGGTTGACAAAAGATGGGAGGAGTATGTGGTTCAATGATGGTTGGAATGAATTTCTCATGTATCATTCAATCTGTGCCGGTTACTTTTTGGTTTTCAGATATGAAAAGAATTCAAATTTCCATGTTCTTATATTTGATAAGAGCGCCTGCGAGATTACATATCCATCTAACGGCCAAAAGGTTGAAAATGCTAAACAGAAGTCAGCAGTACAGCAAAAGGCAACAAGAAGTGTAGACTCAGTTGAGATAATGGATGTGAGAATTTCAACAAACCCACCTGTATGCTAATTGAAGAAGAATAGAGTTTGTGACAATTGTCCTCCAATGTCATGTGGAAAAATGTACGAGTCTCCATCCTCGCAAAAGAATCAAGCTAACGCTTCTTCTGACTCTACTCGAGGAATTAAGAGGCATCCAGGATGTGTAGCTTCTTCCTCTATGAGTCCAAAATTTAAGTATGACTATGGTTATGAGTCGCGAGGGAAGAAATGTAAAGTGGAAGAGCCAACAGAGATAAATGAATCAAAAGCTGCGAAGGAATCAAGTCGCGACAAATTGAACAGCAGCAACAAAATGTGCAATTCACAACGACCATTGAGCAGCAATGACAACCAAGCAGAAGTGCTAGCAAGTAATGAAACTGATCAGCTGATCATATAATACTTATTTAAGACATTCTGTTGTACATTGTCCAAAAAGTTTATATATTTTTCGACTCCAACTCCACACAATTCAGCTGAAGATGAGTTGGTGGTTTTATTCCGAGACATGGGAATCTAAGTTGAAAGAAATTTCGGAGTTGTTTCAGAAATAGAAAGAGAGAAAGTAATCAACGTCGCCAGATTGTTCAAGTCCTCCAAGAATCCTTCATTCATGGCCATAATGCGGGAAAGAAACATACAAAGATGTAGCTTGGTGAGCTTCCATTCCACTTTATCTTGAAGAGTTTCTTGTATTATGTAGCGTTTGATTCATATTTTAGTTGCATTTCTTGTTGCTGCCTGTGCAGTATGTACCAGCCAAATTTACCGACAAGTATCTTAATAGAGATTTCTCATATAACATAAAACTTGAAGATTCTGATGGAAAATAGTGGCCTGTCCAACTCAAGGGGAGATCATATGGTGGAGGATTAGATTTAACAAAGGGATGGTGTATATTTACAAAGGAAAAGATGTTAGAGAATGGAGACATTCTTGTGTTTGAGCTCATCAGGAAGGATGACATTTTACTCAAAGTGTCTGTATTTCAATCCACTATGGTGTAGATTCAAGTAATTAATTAGATGTTGTGTAGAGTGTAGACTCTCAGGTCATCATTATTGAGTGAAGGGTATGTTGAGGCCTGATGAGATTGATTTGTAAAGTAAAACCTGAAATATAACTTCTACTACCACCAGCTGTGAGACAATATTTACAGTACTAGGATTCGAACCCTGAACTTCTTTGAAGTCTCCAATAACCATACTACTTAGTATTTGACTTGAGTCTTTTTGAGTTATGAGCTTGCAAAATTTTGTTTACTAATGCATTGTCGTTTTTGTTGGAAAATTTTGTTTAATAGATGGATGTTAAAGAATTTTGTTTAAGATCGGATATTGATCCCATTTAGGACAATGTCACACTTAATTTCTATCAACCAATGACCTGTTAATACAACTTTAAATTCACTATTTAAATTAGGGAAACTATCAAAAACTCCCCTCTAGTTTGAGTTATTGGTCAAAAAACACCCTCTAGTTCCGTTATTAGACAAAAACCATCCTGCATACTTTAAATTTTTGTATTTTGATATATATTTTTTTAATTCACTGGAGATATATATCTCTAATGGAATACAAAAACAAATAAAAAATATATATCTCAACCGGAATACAAAAAAAAAATATATATATATATATATATCAAAATATAAAAATTTAAAGTATGCAGGATGATCTTTGGTTAATAATGGAATTAGAGGGTGATTTTTGGTCAATAACCTAAACTAGAAGGGTTTTTTTGATAGTTTCCCTTTAAATTATGAAATATGACCCTTGCATATTGATATAATCATTAACAGTACAATTAATTTGAAAAAACGGTCAAATATTTATTGTAATAAAATCATCGTGACGGTTACACAATTATTCACAGGTTACAACTTCTAAGCCTGTTATGTTCTGCAGGTCTGCAACTATTAGGATATATGTACATTATACTAGTAGAATTATGATTCTATTGAGTCAAGATTTGTATATTTTGTTAAAGATTCTTCGGTGTTCTATTTTACCATATACATAAGACGGTTACATACCGTAAGAATCTTTAAAAATCAGCCTTAAACTCCGAGACTTTATAAATTCGAAAGGCCATTTCTTTAAGCCACATAGCTGATGAGCTTTTGATGTTTGTAGAGGAAAGAAGACATGAACAGTTCACGGTTGCGTGTTTAAATCCATAATTTATTAGAAGCTAGTATCTTTTCTAAATTAGTGTTACAATATTTAAAGCTTTGTTCTCTTCTCAAAAAGTGAGTTGGGTTGGGAATACCAACCAATCTTCACCCAATGACAAACAATTCATACCTCTGATGAGTTTTTATGTGTCTTGTATTGTATTCAAACCCTGAACAATAAACAAACAGAAGAAGAACCTCTCTTTCACAACAACAACAACAACCATCTAATTTTTTCTTGACAACCAAACAGATGGCATTCAGTAGAAGAACAGAACCCAGTTCATCAACTTCTTTGACTGAGCCACCCTTACATTTCTTCAAGGTTATACTCCCTGCAACCCTTGAAGAGAAGAAGCTGGTAATTCATACAACTTCTACTTTTTTGTTTTTTTGTTTTTACTTTTCTGGGATTTTATTATAATTTAGTGAAGCAAAGCTACAATATTTTAGTCTTTACATATTTCAGTTTCATGCCTAGTAGTTTCTTGGGAAATTTTTTGGGGATTCACAAGTTTTGGCCAATCTGGAGTATTAGTTAATTTAGCAATGACTTTCTATAATCTGTTGAACAGATTTCTGTCATTTTAGCACTTGTGGGTATTTAGATTTCTTCAAAACATTTAAGGATTGATTCATCTATGCATGTCCATTTGTAAGTGCCTGACTTCTGAAATCATTTACTTCTACTATTAAAGGTTTTGTTTTGTGGTTTTCCATGCCTTTGTTTTGCATCCAAGCCATTTACGCAGCATTATATAGTCTAATCTCTTTGTAAATCATTGATTTCCTTGATTGTAATACTTGATATAGATATATTACCAACCAGATAATAGGGGGGTATCTCAGTGATGTTCTTGTTTCTTAGAAATTTACTTCAGAATTGTGATATTGGTACAAGTATTTATATTCTTGTTTCTCAGAGACTGGTGTAGACTAATAAATTGACTGCAATGACTAATAGAAGCATTTCTTTTATTGATTTTCTCCAAATTTGCATTGACGCAGATAATTCCAGAAAAGTTTGTGAGGAGATTTGGGGATGAAATCTCTGATGTTGCTAAAATGAGATTACCTAATGGTAGTGTTTGGCATGTGAAGTTGGTAAAAGATGGGAAAAATATTTGGTTTCATGATGGTTGGCATGACTTTGTCAAATATCATTCCATTTGTGCTGGACATTTCTTGGTTTTCAAATATGAAAGGAATTCAAAATTTCGTGTTCTCATATTCGATCAATCTGCTTGTGAGGTGCAATATCCGAATTATTGTGAAGAACCAGAAAATGATGAGCAAAAGTCACTACAACGGGATGAAATAGAAATTGACGATTCTGTTGAGATAATTGGTGTCAGAACTCCAAACCCACCTTCAAACTCTTTAAGAAGTAAAGGTTTTGATAAGTTTCGTAGTCATCTTGTAAAATTTACAGTACATTACTTCTGAATGGAACTAAGCTTTCTTTTTTGCTTTTGCTCTAGGAACTTATAGGTGTGTGGAATGTGGTGCCTCCCTTGAGAGTAAAAGAACTAAGCATCTTAGTAAGATCGCTGAACTTAAATTCTTGTTTATTCTTGATGTGTCTTAAATTCAAGTTTCTCTCTTCATGGCACACTATAAGTGCAGATGATCCGGACTCATCAACACAAGATGAACATGAAGAAGAGGTAGAAAACTGCTGTAGATTTTATGGAAGTGCTTCAGCAACAAAGAGAACATCGACAACTGAAGAAAGAGAAAGGGTGATTGAAGCAGCCAAAGCGTTTGTGCCAGCTAATCCTTTCTGTAGTGTTGTCTTGCAACCAACGTATGTAAAGACAAAATGTTGCCTTATGGTGAGCTATTGAGTTTCATGTGCACGACATGGCATTTCTGTTTTCCATTAATATATATGCTTTTGGATTAAGATCCTTCTGCTTTTTCGTTTCTGCAGTTTTTGCCATCTTGCTTTTCTGCAAAGCATTTAAAAGGGATTTCGGGTTTCATCAAACTACAGCTTACTTATGGGAAGCAGTGGCCTGTTCACTGTGTATATAGAGGAGGCAGAGCTAAGTTAGGTAGGGGATGGTCTGAATTTATGTTGGAAAATGATTTGAGGGAAGGAGATGTTTGTGTCTTTGAGTTGCTTGGATCGAGTGATATTGCGTTGAAAGTTACTGTATTTCGCGTCCTGGAAAGTTTAGAATCTGTGAATCGAGTGTCTTTTGCTGCTCTGGCAAGGAATAAGTGCCGAAAATGTGTTGCTTCCCTTGAGACTCCACTTAAGAATGTTTATCATGAGACTAGAAGCAAGAGATGTAAAATAGAAGAGGTGGAGAGGATAGTTAATTCAGATATCGTAGGTGATGTGAATGAGGTTAGAAACACTGCATATAAAGTTGCGATGCATTCTTCAGATGAAAAGAATAAAAGTAAATATGGTAAGCTCTTTGTACTTGTACATCTTTCTCTCGTTAAGTGCTCTCAAAATTTCTTTTTTCTTTTAAACATTATTTCCGTTAACCGCAGATGAACATGATCAGCTTTTGTCTCTAAAAGACATGGAAATATTTGTAACAAGGAATTTTAAAAGCATAGCAGCAGAAGTAAGAGAGAGAGCAATCAATATAGGCAGATTTTTGAAGCCTAAAAATCCTTCTTTCATGATTACTTTTGAGTCCAGAAGCATAGGTAGATCTTCCTTGGTGAGCTCGTGACCCTGAAGTTTCACAGATTAGTTTCTGAAATATGTTTAGCTGCAATTGTTTAATTAAATTTGCTTCTGCAGTATATACCGGTCAAATTTGCTAGAAAGTATTTGAGTAGAGATGCCAAAATCATCAAACTACAAGTCTCTGATGGAAGAGAGTGGCCGGTCCAACTTTTTTGGAGACAGAATGGGAGTGGTGATTTAGTAACGGGATGGCCTGCATTCTCCAAGGAGAATAATTTGGAGGATGGAGATGTGTGCTTGTTTGAGCTCATCAGGACGGATGACTTTCTCCTGAAAGTTTCAGTATTTCATTCCTGTGATTAGATGCTGTGTAGTCTCTAGAATCTGATATCTGAGTTGCAAATCTTTATCAGATATAGATTTCTTCAGAAATTTGTGTTCATTGATATGTTCTGTTCAAGGGGATGATTTTTATAAGCTTTCAAGTAGTAATCTATATTAGACTTTTGTGTACTCTTTGACTATGGCCTAAATTAGATGGTATATTCATCTCTTTGGAGCTAATTATGTAGATTATATATAAAAGTAAATGAAGTTAATATGTACTTTCTCTTTTCAAAATATCTGTAAAGTAAAGAATTGGATAACATAAGACAATTTTTTTAAAAGATTACAAGGTTGCTTGATTCTTGTTTCAATATTAGAATCTTGTGTGGAAAAAGTTAGTCCATCCAATCCAATGAGAGAAGCTTGGACCACTTGGGAACACCAAAGTTCACCCAATGAGAGTTGATACTTTTGAGGGGTGTTTTTTTTTATTTTTTTTATTTTTTATATTTCTACTCAAACAATGCAGAAGAATCATCTCATCAATTTCTCTAACAACTAAAAAGAATGGCTTTTGGCAGAAGAGCAGAACCCAGTTCATCAAATTCTTTGGCTGAGACACCCTCACATTTCTTCAAGACAGGAAGCTGGTAATTCACTCAACTTCTATTTCTTGCTTTGTTAGAAAAATAAAAATACAATCTTGAGTGTGGTTGTTAACAAAATGGTTTTGGTTTTGTATGCATTTAATAGAATGCTAGTTAATGTAGCAAAGGGTCCTTTTCAGCTCTTATTAAGAAGTGGTTATTCCATTCAAATGTTTTAGTTTCATTTCATGAGCTAGTGAAGAGTTCTGATGAAATCTAGAAATGGTTTTCCATGTCTTTGCTTTGCAACCACCCCTTTTCAGTCTAATTTCATTATTAAAGCATTGTTTCCCCTTGATTTTAGAACTTTATTAACATTATTGTCAACCAAGTTTCTGCTTTGAAATTGAATGGTATTCTGTATACAACAATTCACTTGTTCTTGTAATACATAATTATGAATTTATAATTATTGATAACACTAGTAATTATAAATTTTATTTAAGTGTGGTCTTAATGTGCATATATTAAAAATATTTATCATTAAATTTTAAAATTTTTTTTTTTTTTTTTCAAAACATATATTTTTTGCTATACAATTTGATAGTTAATACCTGCTGGTTTCAATTCTGTCCAATGCTAGAAAAAAGACAAAAACTCTAAACTAAAGTCTGCAACTATAAAGTGAATGAACAGTATAACCCCATTTACTAGGAAAAGACTTTTGGACAGGTCTGTGTTTAAATCCATAATTTATTACAAGCATGGACAGCTTGCTTAATTGGTGTTTCAATAAAAGCTGGTTCTTGTCTCAAAATATGAGTCTTTCCATTAAAGAAGAGAAAAAGCTTGACCATTTGTTTGGGAACACCAAACTTCACCCAAGTGTGTGTTATATTCAAACCGTGAACAATCTCTCTCACAACAAGAAGTAAAGAACTATCTAATTTTCTTGATAACCAAACGATGGCTTTTAGCAGAAGAACAGATCCCAGTTCATCAACTTCTTTGACTGAGACAGCCCCACATTTCTTCAAGGTTATACTTCCTGCAACCATTGAAGAGAAGAAGATGGTAATTCATACAACTTCTACTTTTTTGTTTTGGTTTTTGTTTTTTGTTTCTGTTTATTTTCTTTGCAGAGATTATATTATTGGTTAGTAAAAGAAAACTACAATCTTGAGTCTTTTGTTCTTGGTAGTTAACTAAGCTATTTTAGTTTCATGCCTAGTAGTTTTTTGGGAAAACTTTTAGGGATCCACAAGTTTTTATCACTCAAGAATTTTAGTTAATGTAGCAAAGACCCTCTATAATCTGTTCAACAGATTTCTGTCATTTTAGCACTTGTGGGTATTCAGATTTCTTCAAAACATTTCTATGCAAAATTGCAAATATTTTGTTATGTTGTTTTCCATGTCTTTGCTTTGCATTCAAGCCTTTTATACAGCCATATCTCATGTCTAATCTCATTATAAATCATTGATCCCCTTGATTGTAATACTTGATATAGATATACTACCAACCAAGTCTTTTCTGATAGTAGGGTTATCTCATTGATGTTCTTGCTTCTCAGAAATTTGCTTCAGAATTGTAATATCGGTACAAGTATTTATATTCTTGTTTCTCAGAGACTGGTGTTGACTAATTAATTGTAATGACTCATAGAAGCATTTCTTTTATTGATTTCTCCAAATTTGCATCAATGCAGAGGATTCCTGAAAAGTTTGTGAGGAAATTTGGGGATGAACTCTCTGATGTTGCCTCACTTAGAGATCCTAATGGTCAAGTTTGGCACGTGAAGTTGGTAAAAGATGGGAAAGAGATTTGGTTTCATGATGGTCTGCTTGACTTTGTCAAATATCATTCAATTTGTGTCGGACACTTCTTGGTTTTCAAATATGCAAAGAATTCAAATTTTCATGTTCTTGTATTTGATAAAACTGCTTGTGAGGTGCAATATCCTGATTATTGTGAAGAACTAAATGATGAGAAAAACTCGGTTCAACGGGATGAAATGAAAATTGACAACTCTGTGGAGATCATGGGTCGCAGAACTCCAAACCCATCCTTGAGCTCTTTGAGAAGTAAGGTTTTTTATAAGTTTCGTAGTCATTTTGCAAAATTTACATTACATTAAGACCGAATGGAACTAAGCTTTATTTTGCTTTTTCTCTAGGAACTTATAGGTGTGTGGAATGTGGTGCCTCCCTTGAGAGTAAAACAACTAAGCATCTTAGTAAGATCTCTGAACTTAAATTCTTGTTTATTCTTGATTTGTCTTAAATTCAAGTTTCTCTGTTCATGACACAATACAAGTGCAGATGATCCTGACACATCAACACAAGATGAACATGAAGAAGAGGTCTGTAGATTTTCTGGAAGTTCTTCAGCAAAAAAGAGAACAGCAACAACTGAAGAAGGAGAAAGAGCGATTGAAGCAGCCAAAGCGTTTGAGCCAGCTAATCCTTTCTGTAGTGTTGTCATGCGATCAACGTATGTACAGAAACGGTGCATTATGGTGAGCTATTGAGTTTCATGTGCATGGCATGTCATTTCTGTTTTCCATTAATACATATGCTTAACTTAAGATCCTTCTACTTTTTCGCTTTTGCAGTTTTTGCCGGCATGCTTTTCTGCAAAGCATTTAAAAGGGGTTTCGGGTTTCATTAAACTACATCTTTCTGATGGGAAGCAGTGGCATGTCCACTGTCAGTATAGAAGAGGCAGAGCTAAGTTGGGTCAGGGATGGTATGAATTTACATTGGAAAATAACTTGGGGGAAGGAGATGTTTGTGTCTTTGAGGTGCTTAGATCGAGGGATATTGTGTTGAAAGTTACTGTATTTCGCGTCCTGGAAACTGCAGAATCTGTGAACCGAGTGTCTTTTGTTTCTTCTCTGGGAAGGAATAGGTGCCGGAAATGTGTTGCTTACCTTGAGACTATACCGAAGCACGTTCATGATTCCCGAAGCAAGAGATGCAAAACAGAGGAGGTGGAGAGGGTAGATAATTCAGATGTCGTAGGTGATGTGAGTGAGCTTAGAAAAACTGCAAATAAAGTAGTGACACATTCTTCAGATGGAAAGAATAAAAGTAAATATGGTAAGCTCTTTGTACTAGTACAACTTTCTCTAGTTAGTTGCTCTCAGAATTTTTTTTTTTTTTTTTTTTTCTTCATCACTATTTCCATGAATTGCAGATGACGATGAGGTTTTGGCTTTACTCAAAGACATGGGAATATTTGTAAAACAAAATTTTAGAAAAATAGCAGCAGAAGCAAAAGAGAGAGCAATCGATATAGTCAGATTTTTGAAGCCTAAAAATCCTTCTTTCATGGTTATCTTTCAGTCCAGAAGCCATGATAGTTATTCCTTGGTGAGCTTTTAAATAAAAATGCGATCCTGAAGTTTCAAAGATTAGTTTCTGAAATGTTTAGCTTCAATTCTTTAATTAAATTTGCTTGTACGTGCAGTATGTGCCGGCTGAATTTGCTAGCAAGTATTTCAGTAGAGATGTCAAAATCATCAAATTACAGGTCCCTGATGGAAGAGAGTGGCCGGTCCAACTTTTTTGGAGACACAATGAATCTGTTGATATAATAACAGGATGGTCTGCATTCTCCAAGGAGAATAATTTGGAGGAAGGAGATGTGTGCTTGTTTGAGCTCATCAGGATGGAGGATTTTCTCCTGAAAGTTTCAGTATTTCATTCCTGTGATTAGATGCTGTCTAGTCTCTAGAATATGATCTTTAAGTTGCAAATCTTTATCTGGAATTTTTTTAAGCTTTCAAACTGTGGACATTATGGTAAAGTAGTTATCTATTAGATTTTGTGTACTCCTTGATTGTGGCTTAAACTAGATTTTTATGTTAATCTCTTTGGAGCTAATTATATGTAGATTATATATAAAAGCTATTAAAGTTTTATTTCTAGCTTTGAATGTGGATTGGTTAGACCAGTGGTGTAAAAATGGGTCAGGTCTAGGGCTTGGCCTGCTTGGCATGGCACGGTAACAGGACTTTGCCGAGCCCAACATGGCGCGTGCCATGCTAGGCTGAATTTTCCTGGCACGCGTGTTGGGGGTAACAACCGGCATGAAGGGCCGGCTCGATGTGCCTACTGTTTCCCCCAATTTTTTTCAAAATTCAAAATTTCCCCTCCTATTTACCATTTTACCTCCATTTCACTTTCCCTATAAATAACCATTCCATTTCCAATTTTTTTACACGAACCGGCTCTACTATCTCTCTCAAATGTTAAACATAAATTGGAGACACCATTTTTTGATAAGTGATCTAAATTCGATTATTATTGTAACAGAAAGTATTCCTAGTAATGTAGGGTCACATAGAACTAAGCTTGCAATGAAGATAATTTGTAATCTGGCTTCAACTAAATCGTTTTGTCACATGAGAAACATTTATTTATTTATTTATTATTATTATTATTATTTTTAAGTGTCACATGAGAAACATTGAAGTTGCATAAGGAGAAGACAATCATTAAATAATTTTTTCTACCGTATTGAACACCAAACCTTTCCTCAAAAAAAGAAAAAAAAAAAAAATCCTTTTAACTTTAAGTTGAGTTTCAAAGTGGTTTTGGCGTTGATATCTGTGTAAAAGCTGGTGCTATTCAACTATTTTTATTGGCATTGATATCTGTGTAAAAGTAAAAAGTTGGTGAACCAGTGAATCTACATTAACTTGATATTTTAATGCCATTGATATCTGTTTTGTTGGATTCTATCATTGGAAGTTGGAACCCAGAATAATATTATGATTTTCGACGAAACATTCCCATTTGTCTGTGTGCGAGGAGAGACAAATTTTAATACAAGAGCAAATTGCAATATGGATCATTCCGAAACAATTTTAATATACAAATTAACTTTAAACTGTATCAAAATATTAAAAGGTCTAAAATACCATTAACATGATAATATTTATTTACTTTTATCATTAAAGGAGTTGAGTGTCGATTAATGAAAAAGTTACTTCATTTTTAAATTAGGTTCAAAATGACCATTTTTTACGAACACCGTGAAACTAATGACCATTCTATTATAGTAACATTAAGTTTTTCTAGAACTACTTTAGTGGCCAACAATTTTAAATTATTCTTCACATTGGTGTCGTAGGCTTGAATTGTTCAGTTTATATGATTAAAAAACTTGAGTTAGGATTCTCTCTTGTCATTTATTTTCTAACCATTTATTTTCAGTTATGAACATCTAATAAAAAATTAAGGAAAAAAAAGTACAGCGGATTATCTTAATCCCCCAACAAAACTACATTTAGGAACTCCCTTTTAATTACATACTTGCTTGTCTCAAACTAGAAAAATCTGGATATGATTAGACAAGGCATTATTAACTACATAAGTTTTTCTGATTAGTAAAGCTAAAGCTGCACATCCCATTAAAAGCTGTACAGTGTCAGAAATGTATCATCAATCAAGTATCCTTTTGTCTTGGAAAGTCGATTGGAGTCTGGAGAGAAGCTTGAGTGTTTGACACGGTGACACCTGCTAAAACAAAAATTGTTGAAGCATTGTGTTTCTACACTTCTGTCTCAACTCTCAAATAAAAATGGCTTCTAGTAGAAGAAGAGCAGAACCCATTTCATCAAATCCTTTGGCCGAGACACCCTTCCATTTCTTCAAGGTTATCCTTCCTGCAACCATTGAAGAAAAGAAGCTGGTAAGTTACTCAACCTTCCCTTTCTTCTACTTTCTTTGCAGACATTATTATTGGTTTGAAGAAAATTATAATCTTTGAGCCTTGTTTTTGGTTGTTAACTAAGCTACATACCCACATATTTCAGTTTCATGCTCTTTAGTTTCCCAGTAAACAAACTGAAAATATAAGGAATTTGGTTTTGGTTTTGGTTTTGCATTGTATGTAGAACTTTAGGGGATTCACAAATTTCTGTCACTCTAGAATGCTAGTTAATGTAGCAAAGACTCCATTTTTATCTCTTTTGCTTTTCAGATTTCTTCAAAAAGATTTGTAATTATGTGGTTTTCCATGTCTTTGCTTTGCATTCAAACCCTTTACACAGCCGTATCCAGCCTAATCTCATTATAAATCATTGATCCCCTTGATTATAATTCTTTATATAGTTGATAGTAAGGGGTAGTATCTCAGTGTGATGTTCTTGTTTCTCAGAAATTTACTTCAGAATTGTGATATTGGTATGAGTATTTATATTCTTGTTTCTCATAGACTGGTGTTGACTAATTGATTGTAATGACTCTTAGAAGCATCACTTTTATTGAAATTCTCCAAATTTGTATCAATGCAGATGATTCCAGAAAAGTTTGTAAGAAAATTTGGGGATGAACTCTCTGATGTTGCTACACTTAGAGTTCCTAATGGTCAAGTTTGGCACGTGAGGTTGACAAAAGATGGGAAAAAGATTTGGTTTCATGTTGGTTGGCATGACTTTGTTAAATATCATTCGATTTGTGTTGGATATTTCTTGGTTTTTAAATATGGAAAGAATTCAAATTTCGATGTTCTTATATTTGATATGACTGCTTGTGATATTCAATATCCATATTATTGTGGAGGAGGTTTAAAAAATGATGAGAATAACTTGGGGAGCAAGAGATGTAGAGTAGAAGAGCTGGATGAGATCAAAACATCAGATGCCATAGGTGATGAGAGTGAGTTTAAAAAGGCTGTCCGTAAAGTTGAGATAAGTTCTTCGGATGAAGAGAACGAAAGAATTAAATTCGGTAAGCTGTTTCCACTTATATGTTTTCTATTCATTAAATTAACTGAAAGTGTTATACATTTTTCAACATTAATTCCATATATTGCAGATATACTTGATTTGGTAGCTGTACTTAAAGACTTTGGAATCACTGTTGGTTGCAAGTTTAGATTTATTTCAGCAGAAGAAAGGGAGAGAGCAATCGCTGCTGTCAAATTGTTCAAGCCTAAAAATCCTTCATTCATGGTTATCTTGCGGTCAGATAGCCTACGGAAGGGTCGTGTGGTGAGTTTTCTAATAAAATGTTATCACGTGGTTTTGTTTCTCAGTAGCCTTTGAAATATATTGCTTAGTCAAAATTCCTGTTTCTCGAGCAGCTTGTGCCGACCAAATTTGCTAAGAAATGTTTGAGCAGTGGTTCTAAATGGATCAAACTACAGGATTCTTCTGATGGAAGTGAGTGGTCTGTCCTAACAATGTGGTATGGAAAGTGTTGTTATATGAGAAACCTTGGTGGTCTTTTAAGGAAGAAGAATTCTGGCTTATTAGGAGACATCTGTATCTTTGAGCTAATAAGGATGAAAGAAGAACTCAAAGTTTCAGTATTTTCTGCGTCGTCGTCTACAGGGTGAAAATGTTTAGAAGTGAGAATGTTGTGTAGTTTGATGTTTCTCGTATAAGTTGCAAACCTTTATCACCTATCGATTTCAGTATTCGTCGTTAAATACGTAGATTATGTTTAAATCATGATATGAAAAAAAGGATCAGGATGATATGGTTTTGATCAGGATCATCAGTATAATTGTTTCTTATTTCCAGTGTAGTTCATTGACAGCAAAAGAAAAGCTAACATCCTTGCCTGGTCATTATCTCTTCAAAAATAAATGTCTTGAATCTTTTTCTTTTTCATTATTGTTTTAGTTGATGATTGTAATTCTAACAGAATAGTATTTAGGCTTGAAATGAAGATACATAATTGTAATCTGGAAACATTGAAGTTGCATTAGGAGAAGACGATCATTAAATAATGTTTCTATTGGTATTGAACATCAAACCTAAGACTTGGCTTCCAGTTGGCAGCAAAAGCAAAGCATGAATAAAAACTTATTTTATTTTAATTTAGAAAAAAAAAATGGAAAATTAGTTTTGTTTTATATATATTATCAATATATTAAATTGCATTTTATTATTATATATTAATTGAATAATAAAACTATATTAAATATGGTGGTTGGAGTTTCTCAAAGGAGGTTCCACCACTAAGGTTCAAGCCTTGGTATGTACATATTTATCCCACCTTTGGCCATTAAATATAAAAGTGTGGGGAGTCCCTTCTCGATATATTGAGAGTTACCCTCTTTCCAATTGTGAGAGTTATAGTCTATTTGTAACCTCTTCTCGAAAGTAGGAGTAGTATTTCAGGTCGTGCTTGTAGAGTCTAATCTCGCCATGTCCCGTCAACAATTGTAATTGTAATTCAAAAAAAAAAAAAAAAAAGTTATCTTTAAAGTTGTTTCTGTGAACAAATAATCATTGGGAACAGCTTCAACGTTGGTGGGAACAACTTTAAAGTTGTAATCAATGTTGGAGTTGTTCACAGAACAAATCAACGTAAAATAAAAGAAACCATTTTGACATTACGGGGACAAGTTTAATGTTGGAGTCAACATTTAACATGTTCCCATGAACAAGTAATCGTTGAGAATAACTTCAACGTTGATGGAAATGACTTTAACGTTCCAACCAACGTTGGAGTTGTTCCAGAAACAAGTAAATGTAAAATAAAGGAAACAATTTTGACATCATGGAAAATGTTAATGTTAAATTTTAACATTGAAGTTAATGTTAAATTTGTTATCGGAAACAAGTAATCGTTGGAAACAACTTTAACATGTTAACCAATGTTGGAGTTGTTCCTGGGAAACACTCAACGTCAATAAAAGAAACAACTTCTGCATTTTAGGAACCTTTTTAATGTTGTAGTCAACGTCAAAGTTGTTTCCGGAAACAACTTTTACATTTTGCAAACCACGTTGATGTTGACTTCAATGACAAAGTTGTTTTCGGGAATAACTACTCGTTGGGAACAACTTCAACGTTAGTGGGAACCACTCAATGTCAATAAAGAGAACAACTTTTATATTTCATGAACCACTTTAACGTTGTAGTCAACGTCAAAGTTGTTCCTGGAAACAATTACTCGTTAAGAACAACTTTAAAGTTGATGGGAACCACTTTAACGTTTTAACCTACGTTGGAGCTAGACTTGGTGAGGTTCCAGTTCGAACAGTCAGAACCGAAACCGAAACAGAAACCGAAACCAAAGGAGGTCGGTTCTGGTTCCAAATTTTTCTGAACTGCCTGGTTCGAACCGGTCCGGTTCGAACTGGCTGTTCAAGTTTATTTATTTATTTTTTATTATATATATAAAAATCCTAAACCTAAACTAAACCTAAATCATTGTTCTTCTTACCGGCCGTCAAGACTCAAGTGAGATTCTTCGATCTCCTTTTCTTCTTCAATCCATGATTCCATTCCAAATCCCTTCGATTCTTCTTCTACAGCATCATCTTCAGTTCCTTTTCTTCTTCTACTTCAGTTCTTTTCGATTCAAGGGTGATTGGGACAGTTGGAGTTTGGGTGATTCGGGGATGGCCGATTCAAGGGTGGTGGTAGGTGATTTGGGGTCGATTTGTGTGAGAGAGAGAGAGAGGAATGATAGTTGTAGTGAAATTAATTGGTGGAATGCGAATTCACTTGTGTTTAATCGAATTTTAGTTTTCTTTTGATATTTTTGTTGTCTTTAAAACGTTGTTGGGGTTTTCATTTTTATCTTTGGATTATAATTTGATGTGTTTTAGCTAAATTGACTGAATTTGCAATGGGTGGGACTTTTGACTTTTGAGGCGGATAAAATTTTTGCTGACTTGGGAGTTGGGACTATGATACTCGATGAATGAAGGTGAGAACTCAGAAAGTGATTTCGATTCTTGGTTAGGTAATGGGTGAGGGGTGAGGACTATGAACTATGAAGTATGAAATGATGAAGGTTGTGATCTGGATTCTGATTTATGGGTTTTTTTTTAATTTTTTTTTAAAGGTTCAGAACCGTCGATTCTAGAACTGAAACCGACGATTTTGAGACTGAAACCGGAACCGGTATAAGTCGATTCCAATTTCGATTCCACCAAACCTTGGAACCGAAATCGTGCCAGGTCTAGTAGGAGCAGTTCATGAGAACCACTCAACGTCAATAAAGGGAACAACTTTTACATTTTTGGAAACACTTTTACGTTGACTTCACGTCAAAGTTGTTCCCGGAAACAACTACTTATTGGGAACAACGTCAACGTTGGTGGGAACCACTTTAACTTTGAAGTTATCTTGAATTGTTCTCGGAAACGACTACTCATTGGGAACCAGTTTAACGTTGTTGAGAACCACTTGATCATTCTAACCAACGTTTGTAGTTGTTTCCGAGAATCACTTAACGACAACAATAATATAATATTAGAAGTAATTACTGGAAACCTACCCGAGGTTTGTGAATTTACACTAAAAAACAACTTTATTATAAATTGACACTCACCTCCCTTACTATTAAAGTTTGACCAAGTGTGACCATTTGTCAAGTCTTTTTAAAATTTACCCTTATTTTAATAAAATTAGAAATTAAAAAAAAAAAAGTATTTCAAAAAGAAAGATAAAAGAAGGTGGATCTCAACCATCCATCACATAGATGGATAGTGGAGATTCATTCATTTAAAAAAATCGAAAAACAATTAGTTTCCACCGTTTGGAGATTTATTAAATTTAAAAAAAAAAAAAAAAAAAAATAGAACACGTGAGGTTTCATCGAACACCGCTATGACATTGAATTTTTTTCTTGGCATAATAAACAGGGAATCAATCTTCCAAATCAACTTAAATGGGACTCTAATTTTGTTTCCATAAAATGGAGTTTTGGCGGTATTTAATTTTATAACTATTTTCCATTTTGTTTTTAAAGATTTTTAATTTTATAACTATTTTCTTTTTAATTTTTATTAATTTTTTGTTAAATTAAGGATCAGACCTTTTAACTTTATGTTCAGTTTCTGCATAAAGTTTGTTTTGGCTTTGATATCTGTGTAAAAGCTGGTGCTGTGTAAAAGTTGGTGAATCTACCTTAACTTTTTCTGTGGGCTTGAAAGTTGAAACCCAGAATATTTTTTTTGACCAGTTAAAACATAGAAGACAATAAGCTGCACATCCCATTAAAAGCTTGTAAGGTGTCTGAAAAGTATCATGTACATCGTACCTTTTGTCTGAAAGTTAATCTTTTTTTTTTTTGAAAGTTAATCTTGAAGTCTTGTTTTTGGTTTTTAACTAAGCTACATACCCACATATTCCAATTTTAAAAAAAATTTGTTGCATGACTATGGGTAGCATCATGAAATCGGAGAACTATTAGTTCAATTGATTTGATTTAAAAAATTATTCTTAACATGTATTTTTTAGGATAGGTTTTATTATTCATAATAATTTAAATTTTAACAAAAGAAGATAATTTTGATATATATCTTTTTTTTTTTTTTTTAAAGAAAAGAATTACTCCCAAATATGCCCTTATGATCTGTTAACCAAAAAAAAACAAACAAACAAAACACAGCTTCCTTGTTTCTCTTGGTGCTAAATTTGTAATTCAATACACAAATAAATATAATTTTTTTTTCAAAAAATAAAAATAAAATTGGTTACAATAGACTTGAACGTGACAGCATCATGAAATCGAAGTACCATTAGTTAAATTGGTTTGATTTGCCAAAAAAAATAAAATAATAATAATTATTTTGGTGACCATCAATTTTGTTGACCGCTATTAAAATGACTATCAATTTAACGGTAAACTTAACAGAGTTTGATGGAATGACCATTAGTGTCACAGACTCAAAACATTCCGTTTATATGATAAAAAAACAGAGTTAGGATTCTCTCTTGTCCTTTTTATTTTCCTGAATTTTTTTTTTTCCAAGTGTAATGGATTGTTTGTTTTTTTGTCTTAAGTATTAAAAGACCTTATTTTAAATAAGTAAAATAATACCTCTTAATATTTAAGACACTTTTATTTGTTTGTTTTTTATTTGAGAGTATCCCACTTAAATATTAATTGGGTTTGATTTTACTATTCTATCCATACTTGAACAAATCATTTAACTTTTAAAATACTTTATTTATTTATTTTTTTTAATGTATTTTAATTTTTTTTAATAAATATTTATTTATATATAAAAAAGTTATTTATTTTCATTTAAAATTTTATTTATGAATTTAAATATTTTAATTTATTTTATTAAAAAAAAAAAAAAAACAAACAAACAACCATAAAAAACAGAGAGCTAGAGAGGCATCAGTCCTTCAAAACAAACAATTAACCCTTCTCCACCATTGTTGTTGCCGTGTAACAACATCCGTTGCCGCCTCGAGTCATCCATCATGGCCTATCTAAAAAGATTCGTCAGTCACCGATCACCAAACCCCCGTAACGAAGTCTCTGGTTTGTTCGCTTAATCGTGAACGAAATCCACGAGCGAAGTCGACGGAGCAACCACAATCGGCCAGGAGGCAACTCCTCCATAAGTGAAGACTCCTCTCCAATCTCTCAGCACCGACCTCACCCACTCGTGTAATACCCCAAATTCGAGACCGAAAGGACTGGGATGTTACATAGTTCGAACCTTACAAAAACCTTAATTTACCAAATCTTCACAATTAGAATCATCAACACGTACACATGAAATTAAATCCTTCGGCGATACATATCTCTCATATGCTAATGTAAACTTCATTCATTCTAAATCCAAGAACTCAATCTGCAAAATGGTGATGACGAGGGATAAACTGTCAACTCGATAAGTAAATAGCACACACAAGAAGTGATAAAATATGTAACAAGAGTGAAGAAAGATTCTTATCTCAAACTTAAAACACATTTATGTAAGAAAATTGGAAACATAAACCTTTATACATGTATCAGGTAAAACTTGAAGAAAAACTTTCAATAGCAATAAGAACAATAGAGGATTGGGCTCATGTCACGTAGTATCACCCGTATTCCTGGTGACCCAGCCGTTAATAACATTTCATTCTGACACTTGTATTCCCGGTGACCCGGCCATTGATAACATTTCGTTATGACACATGTATTCTCGGTGACTCGGCCATTGATATCATTAGCGCTACGCAACGATTATCCTAGTTGGACATTTTAGAACAATTCAATAACTACGAACAGAGGAGCCAAAACATTTTCATTACCTTTTCAATCAATTATAAGAAACTATTCTTTCAAATAATGAAATAAACATAATTATATAATTAACTTTCGATATATATGAAAATTATGAGGAAATCATATTCAATAGTTGATCAAATACAACACATATAATATCTATACTATTAAGATCAAATAATTTATAAAAATACGATCACTTGTTCATTTCAAATCATTTTGCATCAGTAAACAAAGTAAATCAATATGTTTTCAGAGCTAGCAGCAAATAATAACACAGAAACTCCAAAATTTATGAACAAATAGTTTTAGAAAGTAAAACATTTTAAAATATATTCGATACGTAGGCATTGTGTATGAAATTTACTTACCTCGAATCCAAGTATTACAATAGCTTACTTCTAAACTCCAAAAGTCACATGAACCCTATACCAAGTACTATTAAATCCAATCATATTGTCATCCCAAAACAGTCTAATCGAATTAAAATGGCCTCCAATATTCCCTCGGTCTAGATTTCTAAAGTAACCATTCCCTACTCCAATATTTTTAACTAATACTCCTCACCTCCAAATTGCATAAAACTTTACAGAGTGAACTTAGATATAAGATTATCTACAGTAAAATTTTCATAAAATTACATGATCATTAGCATACACAAATTATCATTCCTTTCTGGTTTTCCAAATCTGTCCGGTAGAAATCTATACTGAACCCTGTCCAGTCCGAAAATTATAACAATATTTATACACATTTAAAAATCACGAAACTTTGCTGAATTATAGAAGACATATACATCTACCTATATATAAATTTTCATAATTTTATAGAAAGAAAAACCACCCAAATTAAACTACGAAATCTGACCATATGCCAAAATAGAGAGATTCCAGGTATGTTTCGAAAAAGACATAAAAATCTAATAACTACCGCTATCAATTGGGCAAGCTATAAATCATTCTTACCGATCGCTACTTCCATAAACTTAAGCATAAAAAGGATACTAACCTAACAAATCCTTGATTTCAATCATAAAAGAAATATACCAAGAAAAATCGAAGCAACTTACCTCTTCAAAATTGCCGATGGTTCCTTGTTGCTCTACTTACAGATTTTTTTGTGGTCTAATGAAAGGGTGTAATAATGTGATTCAGAGGCTGTACAAAGTGCAAATATATATAGCTATAACGTTCAAAAACCCTAATTCAGTATGGCATCAATCTAGGATGGAAACTCCAATCATTATAATTCCATTTCCCTTTTTCTACCATTCAATGCAAAAATTCATGGGTTGACTTACTAATATGGAAAGAATATATATCATCCTTATAATAATTTGATTTGAAAAATAAAGCTATTACACATATGATCGTATTCAAAATTCTACAAATTTGTGGCTGCTAGTCTGTTACAACCCACCTTCGCCACCAATGGAGGCCCGCCGGCGATTCGCATCCAAGCAATCGCAACTCCATTCCAATAAGGTTATCCACTCTTCAACGGCGGTGGCGACACCCACTAAGGCCTCAAACGTGTTGCCTCTGCCTCTCTCATACTCCGGTTAAAGCCCAGGGAGGCGGCGCCGGTGCCGTCGCCTCCCTCTAGGTCAATATAGGGTTAGGTTAGTGTTAGGGTTAGGGTTAGGGTTAAATTAGAGTTTTTTAGGAAATTGAGAATTTTTTTGGTTTAAGGTTATTTTTGGTAATAGATTAATTGTACAAAGTTATTATGGAAGTAGCTGTAAATGTGGTAGTTAAGACTTATTACATAAGTGAAAAGCCAATTTTTTTTTAGCTTTTTCTATAAGATATATATATCTTAACATAAGATGTAAATTAGAAAAACAAACAAAACCAATTATCTTAATTTAAGTTAAAAAGGGTAATAAAACTTATTTTAAGAAAAACAAACAACCCCTAAGTGAACATCTATTCTATGAGAGAGAAAGAAATGAATAAATTCTAACCATTTATTTTCATTTATGAACATCTAATAAAAAAATTAAGGAAAAAAAAGGTCAACGGATTATTCTAATCTCCCAACAAAACTACATTTAGGAACACCCTTTTAATTACATACTGTAAATAATAGAATTTGTTTATACTGAATCAAAATCAGCTTTTTCGATTGTTATTGAGTAATATATATACACGTTTGAGCAGCAGCTCTTGTTACAAACAAAAATAGAAATCCTACTTAGAATAAGATTATGTAAAATTAAACTCTAGCTTTACACGGCAACTTACAAGGATTACTAGTTTGACTAAACTACATTCATCTAAGCATTATCTTTAACACGTCCCCGCAAGATGGTGGGCATTTCAGATACACCAATCTTGGACCGTAGCAGAGAGAATCGTGTCCTGGACATATGTTTAGTGAGTGAGTCCGCCAGTTAATCAGCAGAGGCAACATGTGAGACACGAAGCTTACCACTTTGAACCTTTTCCCGAATGAAATGAAAATCAATGGCAATGTGTTTCATTCGGGAGTGGAACACAGGATTGGAACAGAGATATGTGGCACCAATGTTGTCACAGTAAATTGTTGGCGGAGTGGAGGACAAGGTGAGAAGCTCACGCAGCAAGGAAGAGAGCCATATTAATTCTGTGGCAGTGTGAGCAATAGCTATGTACTCAGCTTCAGTTGACGATCTGGCAACTGTGCATTGTTTGGGGAGAGCACCATGAGACTGCATTTGACCCAAGAAAGACGACATACGCACTAGTGGAGGTGCGGTCATCCTTATTTCCAGCCTAGTCAGCGTCAGAGTAAGTATGAAGTGATATAGGAGAATCACGACGCAGTAGTAAGCTATGATTAATCGTACCACGCAAATATCGCATGAGACGTTTTGAAAGGGACCAGTGACCAGTCATTGGACGATGCATGAGTTGGGCAAGTTTATTTACTGCAAAAGCAATGTCAGGATGTGTAAATGACATGTATTGTAAGGTCCAAATTACCTGACGAAACTTAGTGGCATCTGTGAGGGCGGTACCATCAAGAAGCTTAAGTTCATGATCAGTAGGCAGGGGTGTAGAGACCGGCTTGGTGATCAAAATGATTTATACACTTTTGAGGTCCCCATTTTTTATCGTTTGTTCTCATTTTCGAGCGTTTTTATGAATACAATATGTTTGTGAGCCTTGTGTAGGTTTATTTTATTTTGGGAAGTCATTGTGTGGAAACGGGGTGTTTCTAGGTTAAAACGTAGGGCGAAAAGACCAATGAATTTTCATTGAAGATTTCCAGATTTCGTCAGAGTGTACCGCGAGAGGCAAAATGTTACACTATGTCCAACTGCGAAAATCAACATAGCAACACTGCCAACTCTCGCGATTGGTGTCGTAAGACGTATCGCGAAAGGCAAAATGGTGTACCGCGAGATTTGGCAGTGTGTCCTAATTAGTTTTGTCATGCAGTTTCGTTAAAGCGTACTGCGATACGTACTATAAGATGAAAGCCACTGCTTGCTTTTCACCTTTTTTGGGACTCACTTTGACCTACCTATATATATATATATATATATATAACTTTACCAATTATTTTTAAAGGTTGCTTCATTAAATTGAAATCCCTAGAATCTTCAAAATCCCATCTTCACATCTCTCTCCTTTCTCACGCCCAATCCTTTTCTCTTTTCCATTTTCTTTCTTTTTCTTCTTTTTCTTCACCCAATCCTTGAGAGACCCATGCTCCCATGGAGGTTCTTCCTCCATGGGAGCCCACCAAATATCTCCACCACCTCTTTCTCACTTCATCCATCCATCTTAGAGCAAATTGCAATGAATTAGAAGTCAATTTCGAGCTAGGAGGTTATAGAGCACATTTTGAGGACTTGTCTTCAATGGTTTGCTCTTATTTGCTTATTTCTTTGTAATTTTCGTTTCTATGACGTGTAACCCCGATTTGGGGAATTTTGTAAACCTACACTTGTGTTATATATGTTATTTGTGCTTAAATTTGGTTGGGTTTTGTTCTTCTCTTTGTTAATTTAATGATTTAAGTTTTAATTGCAATATGCATGTGTGTGGAGGTCCAAATTGACATGTATGCTTGAATGGGAATAAGAGTAGAGTAAATTAAATTAGGAGTAATGTAATTTAGCATCCCATAATTGTTTGTATGTTGATAGATGACCAAATTACCATGTTTAGAGTAATTTGAGTGTTAGGGATTTTATCCCCAAAGAGTAAAAAAGGCTTAGTTTATGCAGTTAGATGCTAAATTGGCCTTGGTTCTTATTCTTGTGCTTCATGGGTCTTATTTAAGGAACAATTATCCATCCTTGGCCGGATTGGGTAATAAATTAATTTAAGGAGAATTCCCAAATCAAGAGAATGAACCCTTAACCTATATTGAATATTCTTAATGTAAAACAATCAACTTATTGTGCATGTTTTTATGGTAAACTTGTTTCCCATTTTTAGCCATCCTAAGGAGATTGATAAAACCGAATCCGTATCTAGAGTAATGACCATTGAATTCCTTTTGTGCTCATGTAGTTATATGGGTATTTCATTGCTTAATGTTTTCACTTGGTTAGCCACCTTGTGAATGATATTTAGGTTGTGTGTTATTTATCGTGTGGTGTCACATTGACATGTTCAGCGTGATATCCTTTACATTTGACCAGAAAGATGAGAGATCACTAGGCTGGCGTGTAGAGCTCATGTGCATGTGTCCCACAGTCCTTAATGAATTCAAGCATTTATGCATGAATGTAATCTCTATGCCACTCGAGAGAGGGTAGAGATTAATTAAGGGGACACGAGCATATAACATTCATGTTATATGTGTATCTCGTATTCTTAATGCTTTCACTTGGTTGCCACCCCGTATTTGGTTAGTCTCGTGGATGAATTATTGGTTGTAGTATGGTCCACAAGATTACGCATTACATGCCCAACAAAATAACCAATGTATTTGACCGGAAATTTGAGAGATCACTAGGCCAGCATACATGGCTCTTATTTGTGTCCCACGACACTTAATGAATCCATACGTATGTGTGGATGTGATTTCTAAGACTCGAGTGAGATTAGAGATCAGTTAAGGGGACACGAGTCTATTATATACTTGCACATTGTGGACTAAGTGAGTCTAGTGCTTAATTAGGAGGATTGTCACGGTTGATTCATCTCCTTAGTGTAACCACATTGCATGCCATCTCTCCATTCCATCCTATCCATGTACATATTATAGTATATAGTTTATTTATTTATATTATTATTTACATTTTCCACAAATGCAACACACAAGTCCACTTGGCGTGTCGTAATAATAGTTAGAACCGGTAACGATTGACAGATTTCACCTCCATATGGAACGATACCTTCACTTGCAGCTGTGCTAGTCTTTGTGACTCGCACGCTAGCGAGGTCAAACTTAAATGTTCAAGCTTTTGACCGACACTGCAACGACGTGTCGTCACTTGGCATTAGACATTTTAGTGCGATAAAGTAGATCAAGTACATACTTTTGCTGAAAGAGGTACAAACCGGCCAAACAAGGGAGGACTTCAACCCCGAGGAAGTAAGACAAGGTGCCAAGGTCTTTGATTGAGAATCTTCGAGCCAGTGTCATAATGAACTTGTCAACTAGATAACCATTACTCCCATTAACAATGATATCGTCAACATATACCAACAAAAAAATAATACAACCATCAATATTAAATATAAACATGGAGGTATCGGAGTGTGAGTTGACAAACCCATTATGAAGTAGAAATTGACGAAGCTCATTGTACTATGCCCGAGACGCTTGCTTGAGGCCATAGATCGCCTTCTTGAGATGACATACATATGATGGATATGCAGAGTCCACAAATCCTAGGGGTTGTGCTATAAAGACAGTTTCAGATAGGTGACCCTGCAAGAACGCATTGTTCACATCAAGTTGGCGAATAGACCAACCACGGGACACTGCTATGCTCAGTACAACACAGATTGTAGTAGATTTAACCACTGGACTGAAAGTGTCAGTGTAATCAAGACCCGGTCGTTGATGAAATCCCTTGGCTACTAGACGGGCTTTGTACCTTGAAATTGAACCATCCAGAGATCTTTTTATGCGAAACACCCACTTCCATCCCATAACATTATTCAAGGCACTTGAGGGGACTAAATCCCACGTTCCATTGCATACAAGAGCATCAAACTCCTCAGACATAACACGTCTCCATTCTGAAATTTTCATAGCCTGAGAGGCACAGGTGGGCTCAACATGAATAGGGGATAGCACACTAGTTAGGGACATTTTGGAAATGGGTTTATGGATATTGTTTTTGGACCGGGTTATCATGTGATGGTCATTGTTGGCAACAGTGTCGGTCGGAACTGGGGCAGTGGTTTGGACAGCATTTGGTGCAGGATTGCATGAGGGAACTGGTGCAAGTAGATGGATGTTTTGGGTTGCACGATGCACAATATCTGGAGAGACATCTGGTGCGTTTTGGGTTGCACGTTGTGCAATATTTGGAGATGCAGCTGGTGCGTTTTGGGTTGCACATTGTGCAATATTTGGAGATGTAGCTGATGTGTTTTGGAGATACAGCTGGTCTGTTGAAGAGGCAGGTGTTACGGCTGTATATATGGCATATGGTGCGATCATGTGTGTTTCATGTGGTTCATGTGGTTCGATCAGGTGTATGAGGTATGGGACAATGAATTAGTTGATGGATGAGGCAAGTGGTACGACTGTATGTGTTGCATGTGGCAAGGATAATTGCATTGAAGAGTTGGCCGTATATGATGTTGAAGGAGGCGGAGTCGCAGCCCTCGCTCGGGAGTCAAGGAGCGTGATCTGTCGAGGGATCTCATGCATATCCTGAGAGTGGGCGGGGAGATTAGAATTGGGACAGACGGGGACTCGTGGGATAGCCACGTAGAACACAGTTGGTTGCTAGACCTAGGAAGATTGACGTGAAGTGTTTTGTGTGGGAATACAGACTCAATGAAGTTGACATGTCTTGAGACAAATATACGATCTGTTTCCAGATCTAAACAGTGATAAGCACTTTGTGACTGGGAGTACCCTGTGAATATGCACGTCTTAGATCGAGGTTCGAGTTTGTGATTATTGTAAGGCCTAACTCATAGGTAGCAAAGACACTCAAATACGCGCATCTTGGCATATGACAGACTGACATCGAAATTTTTTTCAAAGGGAGACGACATGTCTAGGACTGGTGTAGGCATCATATTAATCAAGTATACAGCGGTCTGAAAGGCATATGACCAGAATGTGAGAGGGAGTGAGACATTTGTTAGAAGAGACAAACTTGTCTCTACAATGTGGCGATGTCAACGCTCGAAGACACCATTGTGTTCCGATGTGTGAGGTGGTGTAGTGAAGTGTGAGATGCCATAAGTTGCTAGTGTTTTTCTCAAAGTTATGTATTCACCACCATTGTCACTATAAAGTGAGATGATGGAGTGTTTGAATTTTTTTTCCACTAGGGCTTTGAAGCGACTGAAAATTGCATGGACGTCAGATTTTAGTTTTGAGGGATACAGCCACATATATTTCGTGAAGTGGTCAACAAATAATAAGTAGTACTTGTAACCATCTTTAGAAATAATTGGAGAACTTCAAACATCAGAATAAATTATTTCAAGCGGTTTGGAACTGAAAATTGTGGAAATTGAAAACGGCAACTTATGAGTTTTATTAATTTAACATGCATTACACGGATTGCTAGAATTACTAGATGAGAGAACAGACACTTCTTTTAAAGACACTAACTTAGACAATATTTTTGGTGATAGGTGACCTAGACGATGATGCCAGTCGGGGAGAGAGGCCTTGATACTGGAAAAAGGCAACGATGGGCAGTTTATCAGGCTGAGCATGAGATAACTACTCGTAGACACTATTCCTAGTCCGTCCTTACATGAGCCACGCCCCCGTACGTAGATCATTCACAATGAAAGAAGATGGCAAAAATTCAATGGAAACTTGATTAGAAACACAAAATTTGGAGACCGAAATCAGATTTTGTTTCATATTGGGCACACACAAAACATTAGATAATAATAATAATAAAAAAAAGAATTCTTGGTAGGGAGATGAAGAGAACTAGAGTGTGTGATAGGTAAACCTGAGCCGTTACCAATCATTATATCATCGGAGCCATCATAGGGGGAGTGCAGTGATAAGTTATCCAGGTTGGAAGTGACATGGTGTGAGGCACCAGAGTCCATAAGCCATTCCGGTGTTAGCGGATTAGGTGTTCGCGCGAGGTTGCCATTACGCATATGGCTGATTCATCTGAGAACGACCTTGGACAGGAGAAACACTGAATGTGGTGCACTGTTTGGCCGTGAGTCCTTGTTCGCTGCACAGTTGGCAAAAACCATGGTAGGGTCTAGGGACTGACCTGTTCGCCGATCTTGAGGAAAAGAGGTTCCCGGAGTTCTGAAAATTGGAGGTTGGTGCAGTCGGCCTGTTGGATTGTGTTGTGTGAGACCGATTATTGTGCCTATAGGATTGGTGATATCCAGAGGTTGGTTTGGCAGCAAAATTTTTGGTTATGGGTAACCTGGGTGTTTTCACATTTTCTTGTTTCAGAAGAGCTTCAGAGTTGAGAAGTTTCTCATGCAATTCTTCAAAGGAGATTGCAGTGTCACGGGCACGGACAACGGATGATATGTCCTTAAACTCATCACCAAGACCATTTAAAAATTTTACTGTTAGATCTTCGGGGTTTTCAGGAGTGTCAAGCATGGCCAATTCATCGGCGACAATTTTCGCTTGTTGCATATACTCAGTGATGAATTGTGTACATTTGGTGATGTTGGTGAGTACGCCTTTAAGGTGCATGATGTGTCCTCTGGAAGGCTTAGCATAAGTGTTGGCTAAAGCAACCTATGCATCACGAGCAGTTTGAGTAAAAACAATAAAATGTATGATTGATGGGGTTATAGATCCAATAATTGCATTTAGAAGCAACTGATCTTGCCTACGCCAGATGTGATATGCCGGATTTGGTGTGGCTATACCGTCGATTGTTATGTTGTCTGGAGAACATGGAGATATGCCATCAATGAATTTCATGAGATTAAATCCGATAAGTAGGGTATGAAATTGAAGTTTCCAGGAGCGGTAGTTAGTTGCAACGAGTTTTAAGGGAGCTTGGGCGGTAATGTTGATGGAGATTATTGTATCTGAGGAGAGAGCCACGTCATGAGAGGAAGAAGTAGAAGAGATTACTATCACGACAGTTGAGGAAGAAGAAACACCGGTGGCTATTGTTGGATCGTTGAATTGTTTGAGTTAATAAAGCTCTGATACCATATAAATGATAGAATTTGTTTATACCGAATCAAAATCAACTTTTCCGATTGTTATTGAGTAATATATATACACGTTTAAGCAACAGCTTTTGTTACAAACAAAAATAGAAATCCTACTTAGAATAAGATTGTGTAAAATTAAACTCTAGCTATACACACGCAGCAACTTACAAGGATTACTGGTTAGACTAAACTACATTCACTTTAAAACAGACTTGCATATGATTAGACAATGCATTATCAACTACATAAGTTTTTCTGATTAGTAAAGCTAAAAAAGCTGCACATCCCATTAAAAGCCGGTACAGAGTCAGAAATGTATCATCAATCAAGTATCCTTTTGTCTTGGAAAGTCAATTGGACTCTGGAGAGAAGTTTGAGTGTTTGACACGGTGACACCTGCTAAAACAAAAATTGTTGAAGCATTGTGTTTCTACACTTCTGTCTCAACTCTCAAACAAAAATGGCTTCTAGTAGAAGATCAGAACCCATTTCATCAAATCCCTTGGCCGAGTCACCCTTCCATTTCTTCAAGGTTATCCTTCCTGCAACCCTTGAAGAAAAGAAGCTGGTAAGTTACTCAACCTTCCTTTTCTTTTTCTTTCTTTGCAGACATTATTATTGGTTTGAATAAGAAAATTATAATCTTTAAGCCTTGTTTTTGGTTAACTAAGCTACATGCCCATATATTTCAGTTTCGTGCTCTTTAAACAAACTGAAAATATAAGGAATTTGGTTTTGGTTTTGGTTTTGGAGGGATTCACAAATTTCTGTCGCTCTAGAATGTTAGTTTGTTTAGCAAAGACTCCATTTTTATCTAGTATGTTTTTCAGATTTCTTCAAAAAGTGAAGAAGCGATTATTCTCCCCAAATATTTAGTTGTTGTAATTAACTTGACTTCGGAGTCATTTTACCTAAAATGTTAAAAGTTTTACTCATACTGAAATTAATAGCAGGGTTGGAGTTGGTACTGAGAAGTGTACTAGAATGCTTGTTTATCTATTCAATTAGCAAAAATGTTATATAAGTGATGAATAGTTCTGATGGAATATAGAATTAATGATCTTCCATGCCTTTGCTTTACAACAATCCCATTTATTAGCTGCCTCAATATGTGGATTGTATTTTTCTCAAGAGTGTAATCCATGTCATTTGGAAAGCCAGGAACAGCTTACAGTTTGAGAAATACCCTGTCAATGTTTCTCAAGCTACTTATCGTTTCCCGGTCTTCATTCGGCCTTCTATGCTGAATTAATAACTGTTATTTTTACTATTGAAAGCTAATTCTTAAGGTTTTCATCACCTTTGGGTTGAATGTAACTCATTAGCATTAGTTTATTGTCTCTCTAAGCGGCACTAATTAATCTCTTCCTTAGCAGCTTCTCACTTGTTTATTCAATTGCTTGGATGGTCTGTACACCATGAAAATTTTTGTTTCTCATATCTATTGTGAAGGAAAAATATAATCTTTGAGTTCTTTTTTTGGTTGTTGACCAAGCTACATACCCACAGACTGAAAATATAAGGAATTTGGTTTTGGTTTTGGTTTTGGTTTTGCATTGTATGTAGAACTTTAGGGGATTCACAAATTTCTGTCACTCTAGAATGCTAGTTAATGTAGCAAAGACTCCATTTTTATCTCTTTTGTTTTTCAGATTTCTTCAAAAAGATTTGTAATTATGTGGTTTTCCATGTCTTTGCTTTGCATTCAAGCCCTGTACACAGCTGTATCCAGTCTAATCTCATTATAAATCATTGATCCCCTTGATTATAATTCTTTATATAGTTGATAGTAAGGGGTAGTATCTCAGTGATGTTCTTGTTTCTCAGAAATTTACTTCATAATTGTGATATTGGTGTGAGTATTTATGTTCTTGTTTCTCATAGACTGGTTTTGACTAATTAATTGTAATGACTCATAGAAGCATCACTTTTATTGATTTTCTCCAAATTTGTATCAATGCAGAGGATTCCAGAAAAGTTTGTAAGAAAATTTGGGGATGAACTCTCTGATGTTGCCACACTTAGAGTTCCTAATGGTCAAGTTTGGCACGTGAGGTTGACAAAAGATGGGAAAAAGATTTGGTTTCATGTTGGTTGGCATGACTTTGTTAAATATCATTCAATTTGTGTCGGATATTTCTTGGTTTTCAAATATGGAAAGAATTCAAATTTCGATGTTCTTATATTTGATATGACTGCTTGTGATATTCAATATCCATATTATTGTGGAGGAGGGTTAAAAAATGCTGAGAATAACTTTGGGAGCAAGAGATGTAAAGTAGAAGAGCTGGATGAGATAAAAACATCAGATGCCATAGGTGATGAGAGTGAGTTTAAAAAGGCTGTCTGTAAAGTTGAGATAAGTTCTTGTAGAACCTTGAATTTCTTTAAGGTTATCCTTCCTGCAATCATTGAAGAAAAGAAGCTGGTAATTTACTCAACCTTCCTTTTCTTTTTCTTGCTTTGCAGACTTTTTTTGTGGTTTGAACAAGAAAATTATAATCTTGAAGTCTTGTTTTTGGTTTTTAACTAAGCTACATACCCACATATTTCAGTTTCATGCTCTTTAGTTTCCCAGTAACAAACTGAAAATATAAGGAATTTGGTTTTGGTTTTGGAGGGATTCACAAATTTCTGTCACTCTAGAATGCTAGTTAGTGTAGCAAAGGCTACATTTTAGCTCTTATGTTTTTCAGATTTCTTCAAAAAGTTAAGAAGTGATTATTCTCGCCAAATATTTTAGTTGTTGTAATTAACTTGACTTTGGAATCATTTTACCTAAAATGTTAAAAGTTTTACTCTCATATTGAAATTAATAACAGGGTTGGATCCTTTTGGTTGTCACTTGTGAAAACAGAAACTACTTATTTAATAATGTGGAGTTGGTACTGAGAAGTGTACTAGAATGCTTGATTATCTATTCAATTAGCAAAAATGTTATATAAATAGTTCTGATGGAATATAGAATTAATGATCTTCCATGCCTTTGCTTTACAACAACCCCTTTATTAGCTGCCTCAATGTGTGGATTATATTTTTCTTAAGAGTGTAATCCATGTCATTTGGAAAGCCAGGAACAGATTAAAGTTTGAGAAATACCCTATCAATGTTTCCCAAGCTACTTATAGTCTCCGGGTCTTCATTCGGCCTTCTATGCTGAATTGAGGACTGTTATTTTTGCTATTGAAAGCTCATTTTAAAGATTTTTATCACATTTGGATTGAATGCAACTCATTAGCAGTAGTTTATCGTCTCTCTAACCGGCTCTAATCTCCTCCTTGTTTATTCGTTTGCTTGGATGGTATGTACACCTGAAAATTTATGTTTCTCATATCTATTGAGAAGGAGATTCAGCGGCTGATTTGCTGGCTTAGCTTGGGCTTAAATTTTTCGATTTTTCAATGGTGTAATAGTCAACCTCTGGAAATACAAAGAGCTTCTTCTTAATTCTTTAGATGTTATTCAATTGTGCTTTATGTATTATGTAGTTTAGATTCTGGTCTTTGGAGAGCCCTTTGTTTCTCCATCTTCTCATATTAATATGATATATATCTCTAAGAGTTCTCCTTCTTGGAGACTACATTAAAAAAAAAAAAAAAACAATATGATATATATCTCATTATTGTTTCTCAAAAATTTACATCAGAATCTTCATTGTGATGTTGGTACAAGAGAATAGCTTGTTTTTCTGACATTGAACAACGCTTCGATAACTTGTGGAGCATTTCTTTTATTGATATTTATTTGTTATCCAATTGATCAATTGACTTATTTCCATCAATGCAGAGGCTTCCAGGAAAATTTGTGAGGGAGTTTGGGGATGAACTCTCTGCTGTTGTGACACTCACAGTACCTAATGGTCGGACTTGGCGTGTGCAGTTGACAAAAGATGAAAAAAAGTTTTTGTTTCTTCATGATGGTTGGCACGACTTTGTCAAATATCATTCTATTTGTGTAGGATTCTTTTTGGTTTTCAAATATGGAAAGAATTCAAGTTTTCGTGTTCTTATATTTGACCAATCTGCCTGTGAGATTCAATACCCAATATATCACAGAGGACCAAATAATGATGAGCAAAACTCAAACCAGGACAAAACAAAAATTGACGACTCTGTTGAGATAACTGGTTTCACAACTCCAAACTCACCTTCTAACTCATTGAAAGACAAAGCTGTTGACGAATGTAGAAGGCCATCAGGTAAAATGGACACTGTTCCATCACATCTTAATAAGCCTACTCTTGGTTCAGTCCTTGGAATTAATAGGCATGGGAAATGTGGTGCTTCCTTTGAAACTCCAAAATTTAAGCATCCTAGTAAGATCTTTGAACTCAGGTTTCTTGTTTCCGTGTTTTAAGATTTTGAATCTCTTCATAACACTGTAAGTCTATAACAACTGCAGATAATCCGGATTCATCAACTCAAAATGAACTTGAAGAAGAGATAGAAGAGGACACGAATTTTTATGGAAGTGCTTCACCAAGAAAGAGAACCATGACGGCTGTTGCAAGAGAAAGGGAGTTTAATGCAGCCAGAGTGTTTGAGCCTGTCAATCCTTTCTGCAGGGTTGTCTTGCGAAAGTCTTACCTAAACAGAAAGGGGTGTCTTATGGTGAGCTATTGAATTTCATGTGCTATACATAATACAAGGTGTTTCTGTCTTACATCAACATAATATGCTTGGCATAAGATTAATTTACATTGTGCCTGTGCAGTATTTTCCGTCCTCCTTTGCTAAAATGCATCTAAGGGGGGTTTCAGAGATCATTAAACTACAAACTACTGACGGGAAGCAGAGGATCGCTCGATGTGTATATAGGGGAGACAGTGCTAACCTCACTCAAGGATGGTATGAATTTGTGTCAGAGAATAATTTGGGGGAAGGAGATGTTTGTTTTTTTGAGGTACTTAAGTCAAGTGATATTGTGCTGAAAGTTACTGTGTTTCGCGTCCTGGAAAGTGACGGTCAAAGCAAGAGATGTAAAATAGATGTGCGTAATGAAAAGTATAATAGAACTAAATTTGGTAAGCTCTTTCTATTTAGACACACTTTCCCCGGTACAATGCTTTGAAAAATTATATTTTTCAACACTAATTCGATGAATTGCAGATGATCTTAAGTTGTTGGTTTCACTTGAAGACATGGGAATCTCTGTCAGTAGGACATTTAAAAATAATACAGCACAAAAAAAAGAAGAGCATTTGCTGCTGCCAGATCGATAAAGCCAAAACATCCTTCGTTTATGGTTATCTTGTGGAAAGATAACATGAATTACAATCGAATGGTGAGTTTACAAATGAAATGTCATCTTGAAATTTCGTAGAAGCCTTTTGATATATGCTTAGTTGCAATTCTTGTTGCTTGAGCAGCATGTGCCATCTGCATTTGGTAGCAAGTATTTCAGCAAAGATTCCAAAGTTATCAAAGTACAAGATTCTGGTGGAAGAGAGTGGCCTCTCCAACTTTGCTGGCGCCGTTGGTTTTGTATAAAAGGATGGGAAGCCTTTTATCGGGAGAAGAATTTGCACAAAGGAGATATATGTATTTGTGAGCTGATAAGGGTGAATGAACCTCTTCTGAAAGTGTCCATATTCAAAGTAAATTTGTAGTGTTTAGAATGTTATGTAGCCTGTGATGTTTTGACTGTAAGTTGTAAGCCTTTTATCATCTATCAATTTCAGTTTTTGTTCATACTATGTTCTGCTTAAAAGAGATTTGATACTAAATTTTGGGTTAATTTTGCAGATTGTGGATAGATCATGACATAAAGGACGGGTTTAGAGTGATCCGGGGTTGAATGTGGATTGGTTGGACTTTCTACACGTCTTCGTTGATATATCTTAAGCAATAGGAAACGAGTCACAAGCCGTCTTTTTTGTGATTGATATTTGTCTCTTAATAATCTGTGTAGTAGTTCAGTGCCAGCAAAAGGTTAGCTATATTGACTTTTAAAGATCTTCTGAGTAGTTGTTTGGGAAGAGCCAGGAACTTTCTTGGTCATTTTCTCTTCCAATACAAATGTTTTTTTTATTCTTCTTCTTTGTTTCTTTTTCATTTCTCTATCTCATTTTTCTTTTGTTGGTAATGATTATGCTCCTAACAGAGCATTCCAATTCAAGTGGAATTCATATTTTCCTGAGGAATATAATATGACACAGAAATTTTGATACAGCTAGTCAGCCCTGACTTTTGGTATTATATAATCAAGTGAAAGTTTAGATTTCCAGTTAAAACATCAAACGTTTGAGTTCAGTTTGTGCATATATAAAGTTTTGACATTGAAATCTGTGTAAAAATTGGTGCATGGAACCTATATTAATTACCATACTTGTACATTGAACCCAGATTATCTTTTGTTGGAGAAAATCTTGGTTGGGACCGTCTCATACACGTGGCTATGGGACCGTTCAATGAAAGTGTGTCATATTTGTGGCACACTTTCATTAGACAAATGTGGCACACTCTTATTGGACAGTCCTATGGCCACGTGTATGGGACCGTCCCAGCCAAGATTTTTTCCTTTTGTTCCTTTTGTTGTGACAGGCTAATTAATCAGAAGACCAAAGGTCTCCCAGTAAACAATTGATGAATTGTAGATACAGATTTCCTGAAAGCACTAACTCTAAATACCTGTCACAACAAGAACCATCTATTCTTCTCAAACTAAACAAATGGCTTCCAACAGGAGAATAGAACCAATTATATCAAATTCTATGACAGTAATTTCTACTAGATTATTCTTCCTGAAACAATTTCAGACAAGAAGCTGTTAAGTTCACACAACTTTGATTCCCTGTCATGCACATATTATTCTCTTAAAAGATGTACACATATCTCATTGTTTTTGTGATGTTAATCTCTGCAGACTAATTAGATTTATGACAGCAATGGCATGGAAGTAGTTTTTATTTATTTATTTTTATTTTGTGGAGGAGGTTTAAAAAATGATGAGAATAACTTGGGGAGCAAGAGATGTAAAGTAGAAGAGTTGGATGAGATCAAAACATCAGATGCCATAGGTGATGAGAGTGAGTTTAAAAAGGCTGTCTGTAAAGTTGAGATAAGTTCTTCGGATGAAGAGAACGAAAGAATTAAATTCGGTAAGCTCTTTCCACTTGCATGTTTCTATTCGTTAAATTAACTGAATGTGTTATACATATTTCGACACGAATTCCATATATTGCAAATATACTTGATTTGTTAGCTGTACTTAAAAGACTTTGGAATCACTGTTGGTTGCAAGTTTAGATTTATTTCAGCAGAAAAAAGAGAGAGAGCAATCACTGCACTGTTGGTTGCAAGTTTAGATTTATTTCAGCAGAAGAAAGAGAGAGAGCAATCACTGCAGTCAAATTGTTCAAGCCTAAAAATTCTTCATTCATGGTTATCTTGCGGCCAGATAACCTACGTAATGTTAATTGTTAATTTTTTGACAAAGTTTGGATTACTTGTATAATTGTAGCTTAAACAAACCGGAGTTGAACCTAGTCCAATTGATTGCTTTAAAAAGTTTTAACATGTCAAAGACAAAGGATGGTGAATTGAGAAGGCAAAAGTATTGCATGTATGTCTATTAATGTTACATAAGCAATTTTATTTTCAAATTTTAATCCAAAGTGTGTACAGAATAATATCAGTAGTTGCATTAATGCAGGAAAAAATGGAATCTAAGAAGCAATCGGCTGCTGTGACTCAAGATTACGAAGTAGATGACTGGGATATATATATATCTTGAAGTAGTTGGAGAGACATCTCATGGTTGCGTTGTTGGTTTGGGTAGTGGCATGAAACCCGAGGATGTGTATGGTCCCGGAGGAAGTTGTAAGCGTGCAGGAGTTGGTGCAGCATTGGAGGACCAAAAACTGATGAGCAAAACTTTGTACACCTTGATGAAATGAAAGTTGATAACTATGTTGAGATAAGGTCATCTAGCAAAAATTACACTCCTCCATCGCAGACATCTTTTGTTCAGGCTCCGGGAATCAATAGGTCCAGAAAATGTGGTACTTCCTTCGAAAGTCCAAACTTTTAAGTATCCTAGTAAGTTCTTTGAGCTGAGACTCCTGTTTATTCTTGCTCTATCTTAAGAATTGAACATTCTCTTGATTATACAGCATATGTGCAGATGATCCGGCCTCATCAACTCAAGATGAACATGAAGAAGAGGTGAAAATGCAATTTAGATTTGATGGAAGTGACTCAACGAGTAAGAAAAAAGTGATGGACTAATGAAAGAGAAAGGCAGATTGACGCAGCCAATGCGTTTGAGCCATCTAATCCTTTCTGCTGGGTTGTCATGCGACCATCTTATATATCTACTCTGGTGAGCTATTGAATTTTGTGTGCTCTATATGTATATATGCTTGGCTTAAGATGCATCAACTTTGCTTACTTTGCTTCTGCAGTGTTTGCCTTCGTACTTTTCTCGAAAGCATTTAAATGGGGTTTCAGGATCCATTAAACTACAGAATTCTGATGGAAAACAGTGGCCTGTCCACTGTCTATATAGGAGACACAGAGCTACATTCGGTCAAGGATGGTGTGGATTTATATTGGATAATAATTTGGGAGAAGGAGGATGTTTGTGTCTTTGAGGTACTTAGATCGAAGAGGATATTATTAATATTAAAAACCTCCCCTCACCTCACCTTTAGACTATTATTGGATGTATAGTTACAAATGCTTTTATTTTAGAAACCTCCCCTATGAATTAACGCCGTTAGCATTCTGTTTGTGTTAACTGTGTTTGACTATTAAAAAGTCTAAAATTACAAAATTACAAATGAACCAAAGCATTGAAAATAGGTATTTGTTTGGATTTATAAAAAAGACAAATAAATATATAAATAAATACATATTCTTGTTTATTTTAATGCTTTTGGTTCGTTTGTAATTTTGTTATTTTTAAGGATAAAATTGTCTACAAAATAACTTCTCTTTTATAAGTTGATATTCTCATATTTTGTATCATTTTATTAATTTATTTGGTAAAAGTATGAATGTATAATGATCGATTCATATAATTGAAGCTTAAATAGAGGTATTTTAGGCTTTTTAACGGTCAAACTCAGTCAACATAAACGAAATACTACGGTGTTAGTCCATAGAAGAAGTTTCTAAAATAAAAGTATTTGTAAACTATATATCTAATAATAGTTCAAAGGTGAGGGGATGTTTTTAATATTAAACGCAACCAAACAAACAAACAGGTGCAACGCCAATAGAGTTGGATGACATAAGAAGACACGTGGATAAAATCGAGTGACGTGCCTAACTACGTCAGCTTGAGTTACGAATGTCGACAAGTCACGTCGACCAAATTAAGTGACGTGTCCACACACGTCAGTTTGTAGTGGCTGATGTAATATCTACAAACTAGTAGAGTGAGTGAGAGTGAGGTCAGCCGGCGCCAAAATTCAATCGACAAAACAAATTCGAAAATGGAAACAAACAAGACCCGTGATTCAATGGAAAGACTGGTTGCTCAGCGAATTAGGTTTCAATACGGCGACGCGCGGCCTATTCTCCACTGGATTTGCTCCTCTCGATCTCCGCCCTCCAAGTAATCACCTCCTCTTTTTTCAATTTTGAATTCTGTGCTTCAAATTGAGATCTTATTTTTTGTGTTTGAGTGTTTCTAGGTATTGTGTTAATGATTTCTTATTTTATTTTTTCTTGTTTGCTATAAAAAATATATATCTATTAAGAATTATTAGATAACATAAGACAAATATTTTAAAATTAAAAAAAAAAAAAAATTATTCATGATTACAACCACAAGGTTTGCTTAAAATTGTGTTTCAATAAAGAAAGAATCTTGTGTGAAAAAAAGTTGGTCTATCCAATGAGAGAAGCTTGACCACATGGGAACACCGAAGTCGATACCCAATGAGAGTTGATACCTTTTAGGGGTGTTTTTTATTTTTATTTTTTTTATTTCTACTCAAACAATGCAGAAGAATCGTCTCATCAATTTCTCTAGCAACTAAAAAGAATGGCTTTTGGCAGAAGATCAGAACCCAGTTCATCAAATTCTTTGGCTGAGACAACCTCACATTTCTTCAAGGTTATACTTTCTGCTACCCTTCAAGACAAGAAGCTGGTAATTCACTCAACTTTTCTTTCTTGCTTTGCAGAGATTTTACTATTGTTTGTTAGAAAAATAAAAAATACAATCTTGAGTGATCTGTTTTTTGGTTGCCTGGTAGTTTCTAGAGAAACAAACTGAAGACATATGGAATTTGGATTTGGCTTTGCATGCATGCATGGACTAGAATGCTAGTTAATGTAGCATAAGGATCCTTTTCAGCTCTTATCAGATTTCTTCAAAACATCAAGAACTGGTTATTCCATTCATATGTTTTAGTTGCACTGCATGCATGTCTAATTGTAATGAGCTAGCGAAGACTGAAGAGTCCTGATGAAATCTAGAAATGGTTTTCCATGTCTTTGTTTTTGCAACCATCACCGTTACTGATTGCATCAATAATCTGTCTAATTTCATTATTAAAGCATTGTTCCTCTTGATTGTAAAACTTTAATAACATATATTGTCAACCAAGTTTCTGCTTTGAAATTGAAAGGTATTCCGTATTTCAGCAACTTACATCAGAATAATCTTCTTGATGATATTTGTACAAGGATTTTTTTTGTTTTTTTTTCTCTTGACATTGATTATTCTAACCAAAATGACTGCACTGAGACATGGAAGCATTTCTGTTATAGAATTTCTCTTGTTTTCAATGCAGAGGATTCCAGAAAAATTCGTGAGGAAATTTGGGGATGAACTCTCTGATGTTGCCACACTTAGAGTTCCTAATGGTCGAGTTTGGCATGTGAGGTTGACAAAAGATGGGAAAAAGATTTGGTTTCATGTTGGTTGGAATGACTTTGTTAAATATCATTCAATTTGTGTTGGATATTTCTTGGTTTTCAAATATGGAAAGAATTCAAATTTCGATGTTCTTATATTTGATATGACTGCTTGTGAGATTCAATATCCATATTATTGTGGAGGAGGTTTAAAAAATGATGAGAATAAGTTGAGGAGAAAGAGATGTAAAGTAGAAGAGTTGGATGAGATAAAAACATCACATGCCATAGTTGATGAGAGTGAGTTTAAAAAGGCTGTCTGTAAAGTTGAGGTAAGTTCTTCAGATGAAGAGAACGAAAGAATTAAATTCGGTAAGCTTTTTCCACTTGTATGTCCTTTCTTCAGTAAATTAACTGAAAGTGTTTTACATTTTTCAACACTAATTCCATATATTGCAGATGGACTTGATTACCAAGCTTTACTTAAAGACATTGGAAGCACTGGTGGTAGGAATTTTAGAAATATTTCAGGAGAAGAAAGAGTGAGAGCAATCACTGCTGTCAAATTGTTCAGGCCTAAAAATCCTTTGTTCATGGTTATCTTGCGGCCAGATAACCTCCGGAGGAGTCGTGCGGTGAGTTTAGTAATAAAATGTTATCATGAGGTTTTGCTTAGTCAAAATTAATTTTTTTTTCTCGAGCAGGTTGTGCCGACCAAATTTGCTAAGAAATGTTTGAGCAGTGATTCCAAATGGATCAAACTACAGGATTCCGATGGAAGTGAGTGGTCAGCTCTAACAATGTGGTATGGCAAATGTTGTTATATGAGAAGTCTTGGTGGACTTTTAAGGGAGAAGAATTTGGTCTTAGGAGACATTTGTATCTTTGAGCTGATAAGGATGAAGGAACTTCTCAAAGTTTCAGTATTTTCCGCGTCTTCCACAGAGTGAATCTGTGTAGTATGAATGTTGTATAGTTTGATGTTTCACCTGTAAGTTGCAAGCCTTTATCACCTATCGATTTTAGTATTCGTCGTTAAATACTTAGATTATGTTTAAATCATGATATGGAAGACGGGTTCAGGATGATCTGGTTTTGAATGTGGAATGGTTAGGCTTTTCTGCTCACATGCCTTCATTTTACAGCCTTTAAAACCTTCAACATGTATATCTAAGTAAGACAATTTGTGCCAAGGATGATTGCAAGTTCTAGATTTTTCGTCTTACTATGTGATTGTATAATTGTTTCTTATTTCCTGTGTTGTTCATTGACAGCAGAAGATAAACTACACTGATTTGTAAAGCTTCTAGTGAGAATATTTTTGTTTTGGAAGAGTAAAGTTTGATTCAAAGAGGTTTTCGCATTGATATAACTTTGTTCTGTGGGCTTGGAAGTTGGAACCCAGAATTATAATATGATTTTTAACCAGTTCGAAGACCAAACATTCCCATATGTTAATGTGTGAGGAGAGACTAAATTAAATACAAATAAACATTTCACAAACTTTTATATGATTAAAAAACTACAAGTTTTGTTTTTATTCTAACTTTCAAAATTTAAGAACTCCCTTTTAATTACATACCTGCTTGTCTTAAAAGAGAAAAGTCTGGATAGGATCTTGTTGTCATTCAAAAAATGACACGTTAATTTTGGCAAACATATATTATCTTATGTGTGATTCTCTTTTTTCTCATTAATAAAGCTAAAACTGCGGTGGGGACTCAAGTCTCCCCATACTCATGTTTATTTGATATCGAATAGATCGTCTGACTTTATTTTCATCAATGAAGAGGAAGTTTGGGGATGAACTCTCTGCTATTGTGACAAGAAGAAATAGTATATTATCGACCATGCTTGAAAATAGAACTTTAAAAAGAATTATTTTAAACAGCATTTTGTATTTTTGCCTGAAAGAGTAAATTCCATAAAACAAATGCATGATAAATAATTTTCAATTGACTTTTAAATGTTATGGTTGACATTTTACGATTGATATACAACTACTTTCTTTTGTAGCACATCCCGAATGCTTTCGTAGCACACTGTGGCAAACTCTTGCCAAAGAAGGCAGTGTTCAGTAATCATATGGGCAATTTTTGGCATGTGGACGTGGTAAATACTGAAAATGGAGTGCATTTTCTGAATGGTTGGCACAAGTTTGTCCAAGATAATTCTTTGTAGTGTGCAGACTTTTTAGTTTTTAAATATAATGGTGATGGAGGATTTTTTGTCAAATTTTTGGGGCAGTTTGAACTTGAGAATGGCGACATTGGTGCTACTGGAACATCATACGTGATTCAAGTGAACTTGGAAGAACGTGAGGAATAAGAAAATGAACAAGACAACAATGATCATGACAATGATGATTATGGTTGCAGCAAAGATGAAGATTGTACAGAGGAGGAGGATACAACAAAAGAAGACGATGACGGCGATGACGATGATGATGAAGCAACTTTAGGAAAGAGCAGAGCCTAGAAAAGGAGCGGTGGAACCTATGGTAAACATTGTAAATTTGGTGTCTCTTTTATTATTGTTTAATGGTTGTTCTACTTTTATGTGCATATGTGTGAATGTTTAGTGGATGTCTGCTTGGATTTTTCTAAAAGGTCGGTTAATTTTGATTCAGGAGGATCTAAGAAAATGGTTATTGTTAAGGAAGGAGGCTCTAAACAAAATCATAATGTCGTGGTTGCAGAAGCAGCAGCAATTAACACAGGTAAATATTGCAATTCGTGTCTCTTAATCAACAGTCGTTCAATTCTTTGTGCATGCTTGAATGCCATGCAGATGTGTGCCTGAATTTGCCTATGATAATAATAACTTGCTGGTTAATTTTGATTTAGGGAAAGCATTTGATGTGTCGAACTTCGTTCAACCACGGAATCCCCACTTCATTGCTAAATTAAGAACGAGGACCAAGAAAAATCTATTAGTAAGGATTTCAGCTATTCTGTAAACTGATTTGGCTTGAATTTTTATTGGGGCTGCAATGTGAGTGAAGGGTTGTTTTATTTCAATGTATGTTGTTGTTTCTAATGGTGAAACTATTTTCATTACTGCAGCATGTACCATCAAAAGTCTTGGAACGTCAATCGAATGTTGAGAGCGGGTGGAAAGATTCCTGTAAATGTAACCATGTGGGTGTGGATGACTCTTGTATTTGTGAATTTCTACCCGGTCGTGGTGGTGAAAAGGGAGACATCATTCAGGTGCAAATAATCCGCAATGGTGGTTCAGGGAGCTAAAAATGGATTAATGTACAAGTCTCTAATGGAAGAAGAGAGTGAACAAATCAGTAGTATTTGTTATTTTATTCTTCTCCACGAGGAGGATTTATATAGAAGAAATACAATTAGGAAAGAATCCTAACTAGAAAAGGAAACAACTTACAACTTGGAAAAAAATCAATTTACAATCCCTACAATTAGGCTAATAGATTAGGCTGAGAAATCTTTACGGTTAACAAATTATATTCTAACACCCCCCCTCAAGTTGGTGTATAGATATCACTCATGCCTAACTTGCTAATTGAATCATGAAAGTTCCTTCCATTAATCGCCTTTATGAGGATATCTGTGAGTTGATCCTTACTTGGTATATACGGAAGCTCAATTATCTTTTCTTCTATCTTCTCTTTAATGAAAAATTGATCAATTTCCACATGTTTGGTACGATTATGTTTGATAGGATTATTGGTAATTTGAACGAGGCTTTATTATCACAATATAGCTTCATGCTACCTTTTGGATGAAGCCCCAAATCTCCCAACAAGTTCTTCAACCACAACAATTCAGTAATTCCTTGAGCAATCCCCAGAATTCTGCCTCAGTACTAGATTGTGACACCACGGTCTATTTCTTACTTCTCCAAGTGACTAAGTTACCTCATACAAAGGTGAAATAACCAGAAGTAGATCTCCGATCACTAGCATTCCCAGTCCAATCAGCATCTGTGTATCCCTCGATATCTAGATGTCCATGTTTAGAAAACATTAATCCTCTGCCAAGAGCTCCTTTTAAGTATCTTAGAATCCGAAGGATTGCATCCATGTGACTCTCAATGGGAGTGTGCATAAATTGGCTTACCACACTCACTGTATATACAATATCAGGACGAGTATGCGATAAGTAGATAAGCTTACCAACAAGCATTTGATATCTTTCTTTGTTTGTTGGGGTTTGATCAGGGTGATCTGGACATTTCACATAACTTGTGATTTTGATCCATAGGAGTATCTGCTGGTTTTCTAGCAAGCATCCCAGTTTCTGTAAGTAGATCAAGAACATACTTTCTTTGACTAAGAAAAATCCCATGTTTTGATCGGGCTACCTCCAGGTCTTTCATTTTGAACTCTATGGCCAAGTGACTTTGGAGATTAGTCATCTCCAGATTATCGTTTCCTGTAACAATCATATCGTTAACATATATGATCATTATATTGATTTTGTCACCCCTTACATTTGAAGAATTAGGTATGATCAGAGTTACTTTGTTGATATCCAAATTTTCTCATGGAAGTACTGGGAGAATCCGAACTATGAAGAGAAGTCTCCTAAAATTGACTCTAGTATACCCATTAGTTTGAGAAGTCAATCTTCTGAGGAAGAAAATCTATCTTCTGAAAGTGAGATTCCTAATAGTCTTACAGAAAAGACAGAACCAACCCTGAGAGTGTATGAAAGGTGGAATAAAGGGAAAGAGAAAATGGGGGAGTCGGTTCTTATATAGGTAGAACAACCTTCCTCTACTCCCTCACCGGTTCGTCAATCAATCTCTAAGGTTGATAATGCTCCTAGGGTAACTCTTGAACTCTCAACTTTATCTAATAACCTATCCAGTGAAAATCACACAGATCCTGACCCCAACCTATCTACTAGACGGTATCCTAGTTGAGAACATAGACCACCTATACGGTTTATTTTTTCTCCCCTGAGCGACCTCTAGTAGATAGTAAGACCCTTTATTCTATTATTGACTACACCTCAACTCATAGACCATCTGAAACCTTTAAAGCTTTTGCACATCAATTATCCTCTATATATTCCTAGTAAATTGCAAGATGCACTGACAGACTAGAATTGGGCCTGAACCATGGATTAAAAGATGAAAGCTTTTGTCTTTCTCAGCCACAAAAATCTTGACAAACTTGGACCATAAAGGGTAGTTTGACCCGTCCAATTTAATCTCAATCTTAGATGAGTTGTCATGAGAATAAATTAGAGGGAGTGGTGGAGCCGTGTGGCTAGATGTGTCTGATTCTTTTTCAATTGGTTTTTCCATATTAGAATTAATAGTGAAAACAGAGAGTACACGAATAAAATACCAGAAAAAAGGTCTCACTTTTGTCAAAGTCTGGTCTTGGGACAAATTTATCCTCTCTATGGACACATATCATTCATTTAAGAGGGGGGGTTGAGCAAAAATGGACTCTTAAAAAGGTTAGAAAAACTCGAGTCCATTTTTGCGTGAGCATTACCCCCTCTCCCAAACATATGACATGTGTCCAAGGAGAGGGTATTTTTGTCTAAACACATGACAGTTTTTGGACAAAAATACCCCTATCTTGACACATGTGAAGTGTTGGGGAGGGGGGGTAATGCTCACATCCCTTGGAGGTGAGCAAAAGTAAACTCGAAAGACTATCTCCAATGCTACCATCTAGGTTGAATATAGAGATGATGTGGTAAAAAATAAAAAAATAGAGAATATGGAGTTGAGTTCTAATTTTTGAAACTCTCATAAAAATGCTTACTAGGATTTCTAACTCTTTCCACCAATAATAATAAAGCTCATTTAATTGTAAAATAAAAGAGAAGAGAGAGTGAAATAATTATTTTATTATGATTTGTCATAAAATGGATGTATATTTGACTTTAGATAATTGCATTGGATATATGAATATGCATTTCTTTAATTTTTTTTTTCAAAAGTGTGACCATAATGAAAAGAAATGTTGATGTGACACTATTTAGAAACTCAAAAAAACATATTTGCATTGAAGATGCTCTAAATAAGTGATAAACCCTTGTTTACATAGAATTAAAAAAAATTCAAAAAAAATTCAAAAAAATTCATACATTTGAACCAAGTTGTTCACCTTTCCACCCTTACTCTTCGATGGTTGCACATCTACCACATAGCAACTCCCAATGCCTTTTAGATCATCATTGCATATGATAGTATCAATCTCAAGCTCTCTCTCAAATGAGTGCATCACAACTCTCTTTTGTACACATCAATTCTCATTTGAACGGTAGCCATGAAAGGCCTACCAAGTAGAACTTACCACTTTCCATCATCATAGGATTTTTCTTCAACCTTCAACACCACAAAGTCGGTAGGAAAGCTAACTCCAACTACAAAGATTAGAACATCCTTTAGCTCTTTTTGTGGCATCCGAGAAGTTTGGTAAGCCAATAAAAGATTCGTCTTGGCTGGCTTCAAACCTTTCAACCCTAACTTCTTATACATTGATAGGGGCATCATATTGATGCTTGCACCTAAGTCAAGCACTTCCCTTAGCAAATCACTATCTCTAACTGATATGGGGATCACTAAACTCCTTGGATCATCAATCTTGGTTGGGAAAGCCTCTTTAAACATCATTGCTCCATCTCTAACTCCATCCCTATTGACAAAGTTCCCCTCCTTTGCTTACTTTATGTGGTTTGAAAACTTTCCCTTTTCTTGTTTTTGGAGGGCTTCGGTAATTTACCCCATTTAAGTCTCCAATTTTTCAAATGAAGCCTCTAAGTTGCCAAACCTTTGGCCACTAGCTTGCATAAAGTTTGTCAATGTGTGCTTGGCTCTTTGGAAGCCTTGCATCATCCCTCTCATTTCTTCATCGATGTTACGGTGAGGTTGATAGGTACTAGATTGAGCATTGTTGTTGTTGTATTGGTTTTTTTCCCCAATTGTTTCCTCATTGTTGGTATCCACCTTGTTGCTCTTTTTGACGGTATCCACCTTGATTGTTTCCTTCTTGTTGCTGGTATCCTTCTTGTTGGTTCCTAGGTTATGGGTTCAATGTGTTATTGTTGTTGGACCAAGAGAGGTTGGGATGGTTTCTCCATGTCGAGTTGTAAGCGTTTTAGTAGGGGTTGTTCCCTTGCCCTTAGAAGCCCATCAGATCTTCTCTTTCTCTTGCCTTTGCCTTTGTCCTTCATTCTTGTCATAGAAGCCTCTACTATCATTAGGTTGATCACGAGAGCTCGCCTCTTGTCTTCCTAACATCCTTACCCTGGCCTTGGGAAATCCTATGCTTTCAATGTAAGATGTCAATGATTCCATTTTCTTGTTCATCCTAGAGATCTCAATAGCGGTTTCTATGTTAGCACTCACATCGAACCTTCCACCTCTAATATTATTTGCATTTCATTGTTGAGAGTTTTGTGCCAGCATCTCATAGATTTCATAAATCTTGATGGTGGTCTTTATGCCAAAAGAACCTTCGCAAGCATTATCCACCAATACTTGAGAGAAATGTGTGAGGCCACCTTGGAAGCAAGAAATCTTGTATCCTTCAATAAACATGTGAGGATGGCATTGGGCCAAAAGGAGTTGATACCTCTCCCATGACTCATGAAAAAGCTCCCTTTCACTCTCATTGAAATCCGCTATCTTCACCTTAAGCTCCTTCGCCTTCCTAGTGGGGAAAAATCTATTGAAAAACACACCACAAATTTGGTCGAAACTTGTCAAAGACTCCGGCCTTAGTCCCATTAATCACTTCATTGCCAAGTCCTTTAGGCAATATTGGAAACACCTCATGTGAAATTGCTCCCTAGAGGGTTGCATGATCGGGAATGTCTCAATGATTGCACTATACTCTTTCATGAATTGCAAGCAATCATCGTTCAACTTCCCATAGAAGGAAGGTAGAAGGTTGATGTGTATACGCCTAAGCTCATACCTCTTTGCAGCCGGATCGAAGACAATTGGTGAAGGTTGATTCCCAATTGTGAGCAATGAGTACTCCCCTATGGTCATCCTTTGGCCTTGGTTAGTAGGAGTCTCTTGAGTCACTTCTTCTCTAGGAGGATCTTTATCCTCCCTTATTGGTTCTTGTCCCTCCATATTTAGAGCTTGCCTTGGAATTTCTTCAAATTCCCTCACAATTCTTCCAACACGGCTAGATTCATCCAGTGGTGGGTGCAATCCTCTTCCTAAGGATCTCCTACCATGTATTCACCTAAACTCTTGAAAATGGAATAAATAAATAAAAACACAAGAAAAAGGTAAAAAGAACTACAACAATCAAGAAACAAGTTATAGTAACAATAATTATGTAAACGTAAAAGTTAGTGAGCTATCTAACAATATTGTACATTACAAAGAAAAGTCGATCAATATAAATATCGCTACCAATTCCCCAGCAGCGGTGCCATTTTTGATGAGGTCGTTTTATACTCTTCAAAACAATATTTATATGATCATTTGAAAATTATGTTTTAACCGCTTAGAATCCTTTTGGGATTTAATTTCTTAGCAAATGGTAAACAAAGATTTGTTCCACATAAGTAATAAGTTAGATTGATTGGCTAATCTAATAAACAATAAAATAAATCATTATAAATGGATAGTTGTTTGGTTTGATAAACCACCAAACATACAAGTAAAATAAACATACAAAATGTGATAAGACAAATAGAATGCTCAGCAATCTTGATAAGAGAAACAGATGTAAATAATTAAGATAGATGCTAGGGAAGTGATAGAGTTACAAATGGGTATGGGCAATGCTTTCTAAGCCACTTTAATGGACCAATCTGTTATAAGTTAACCATTTGTTTTCTTAAGTGTGTTTAGGTCATAACTATGAACCCTAAATATCTTCTCACTAAAATGCCTAACCGATTAAGGAAAGGGGGTCAATGTGGGATTGGTTGGACACAAATTTAGGTTTAGATTAATATGGTTGATATATCATCCATTAATCTATCCTATTCATTAGGTTCCTAACCAATCAAGGGTGTCAATCCAAGATTGGTTTCACAACAATTTATCCCACATAAGAGTATGATCCACTAGTGATATACAATGCAAATCATATAATGAATAAGATCTAGATATCAAGTGAATAGAGAACATATAGAGATTCAAATACAAATAGCTTAAGCAAATACCTATATCTAAATGTTCCTCACTTCTATTCCTTAGATTAGGGGTTTAGTTACACATAGTTATAATCAAATAGAGAGAAAGTAATAAATAAGGAAATCACCCTTGGATCTCATTCTTTAGTGATTGATCCTTCCTCTTCTTAGAAGCTCCTAGTGCAAAGAGTGGTAGAAGAGGATGTGTCTAGATAGGTGGGTGTCTAATGGTTAGTGACAAAAGTATTGGAATATAGAGAATGGGAAGAGAAAAATGGTTGGGTGAAGTAATCAAGATCAAGTGTTAAGGTTTTGGATGGAAAATGTAGTACAAGATTAGAGAATGGATGAGGTTGAATGTGGGAAAAATGGAAGAGAATGCTATGCTAAAACTCAGAATTTCATGCTTGGAAATATGCTTGGATTCTCATTCAAGTTGGAAGAGAAGAATATTTATAGTGGACTTGGAATCGTACTGACAACTGCTTGAAAAACTGATGTGGCAGGGTGTGGTCCTTGTTGTCGCCATAGCGACATTGTAGCGACAAGCGGTTATGCAATCTGAGATTCAATTGTCTCCATCATTCTCATTATTTTCGCTGTGGTGAAAACAGCGACATTGAGGATTTTCATTGTTATCTCTATTTGTTCTTCTATGTCGTCATTTGTTCTCGTGGTGACGCCATACCTGATTGATTTCTAAGAATTAAATCTGTCTATCGCCCTTTGATCTCGGGGCAACACTTCATGGAGACACCATTTATTCTTCCATGTAGCCCTTTGTTCTAGAGCGACATCTTGTGGTGACGCCATACCTGATTGATTTTCAGTGATTCATCTTTCTATCGCCCTATGCCAATAGGCGACACCTTCAAAAGGAGACAATGCCCCGTTTCTCCACTTTATGCACATTTTGCACCAACTTCTACTTCTTCTTCACAAGTGCCCTGGTGGCACGAAAAATCCTAAAAAACTTGATTAACAACGTTAAAACACGGGGAAATGCCCGAGGATTAAGTATAAGGAGATGGGAATGAGGGCCAAAATCATACCAATTTTGGTTCGATCAGTAGGCCCAAAAATGATAACTATAAGTAGGATGTTTGTGAGATAGATTACGTTCCTTTGAATGAGTGTGGTGAGACTTCAAGTGGTGTGAAGTGAAAAAAAAAAAAATGAAGAGGATTATCTACCTCTTAATAGAGATCCACCTTTGGGCTTTAGTGAACCCGCTCCTTAGATTAAGAAACTCCATGATAAAGATGACATCATTGAAAATGTTAATAAGGGTGTTAGGACTAGGCGTTAAATAGCTAATCAAATTAGATATACTTGTTATACCTCTCAAATAGAACCCAAGAAGGTTGATGAAGCTTTGAATAATGAATTTTGGGTTCTTACCATGCAAGAAGAGCTAGACCAATTTGAAAGAAATAAGGTTTGGACTCTAGTTTCTAAACATAAGAATACCAATGTCATAGGCACCAAATAGGTGTTTAGGAAAAAATCCGATGAGGATGGCAAGATTGTGTAAAAAAAAGCTAGGCTTGTTGCATAAGGATACTCTCAAATTGAGGATATTGAATTTGAGGAGACTTTGCTACCGTTGCCCGCCTTGAGGCTTCTCTTGTCCATTTCTTGTGTGTACAAGTTCAAATTGCACCAAATGGATGTTAAGAGTGCCTTCCTTAATGGTTTCTTGCTTGGGGAAATTTTTGTTGAGCAACCTAAGGGGTTTGTGGGTCTATACCACCCTAATCATGTCTATCACCTCAAGAATGTGTTATATAGATTGAAACAAGCACCGATGGCTTGGTATGAGTAACTCACTTTTTATCTTGTTGACAATGGTTACTCAATAGGTAGTGTTGACAAGACATTGTTCATCAAGTGCAATAAAAATGAGCTTTTCATAGCTCAAATTTATGTTGATAACATTGTGTTTGATTCTACTAACAAGTTAAAAGTGTAACAATTTGTTGATGTTATGTCTCATGAATTTAAGATGAGCATGGTTGGTGAACAAAATTACTTCCTAGGCTTGCATATTAAACAAATTCATGATAAGATCTTCATATCCCACACTAAATATGCAAATAACCTAGTGAAGAAGTTTGGCCTTGAGAATGTCAAACATTGTGACACACCCATGAGTACCACCTTGAAGCTAAGCAAAGATGCTAGTGGAAAGAATGTTGAGCAAAACTTATATCGGGGCATGATAGGTAACTTGCTTTACTTGACTGCAAGTACACTCGATATTTCATTTAGTGTGGGTGTTTGTGTTAGGTACCAAGCTAATCCAAAAGAATCTCACCTTGTTGCGGTGAAGAGGATCATTCGGTTTGTGAATGGTACCTCAAACCATGGGATTTTATGCTATTTTGACATTAATCCAAGTCTTGTTAGATTTGGTGATGTCGATTGGCGAAAAATTATGATGATAGAAAGAGTACATCGAGCGGTTGCTTCTTCCTAGAAAACAAATTGGTATCTTGGTTTTGCAAGAAACAAAACTCAATTTCCCTATCCATGACCAAGACGGAATACATTGCCGCCGACATTGCTTTCACTCAATTGTTATGGATGAAACAAATTCTAGCCGATTATGGTTTAGAGCAAAGGTACTTTCACATTGTTTTGTGATAACATGAGTACCATTAACATTTCAAAGAATCTCGTCCAACATTCTAGGACAAAGCATATTGACATTAGACATCATTTCATAATATAGCTAGTTGAGAGCAAAACCATTGAATTAGAACATATGGGAACTAATGACCAACTAGTGGATTTGTTCACAAAGCCCTTTGACACTCTTAGATTTGGGAACTTTAGTAAGTCTATTGAGATTTATCATTTTGGTTGAAATGGTATGTCTTGATCCCATATAGGGAGCTCAAGCAAAGAGAGCAAAGTTGCATAATCTTGCATTATGTTACATTAATAAATTTTATGTCTCTTTTTTAATTGCTTGAGATAATTGGTTGTACATGCTTATATTTCTTTTTTTTAATAAGTGTGCTACATTGCTTTATTTGCAATCCATGTCATATTTATGCTTAAACATGCATTTTTGAACTAGGAGATTTACATCGGATGTACTCTTTGAATAAATTATAATTGATCTCCATGACATGTGATTTTCTTCTAATGACATACTTAAGATGAAAAGTATGAAATGTTGATTGCTTAATTTTGAATGCAAAAATATGTGTGAAAAAGCAATGTTGAGACTAAAATCAATAAGGATCATGTATCCATTCAAAGGATTTTGTTAACCGTCAAAAATGGCCAAGGACCAAAGAAGAATTTTTCACCTAGGATCGAGGAGAAAAATCTTCAACGGGCAACATCCGGCTACCTTTTAAAAAAATCAAGATTAGTATATCGGGATACATACCTAAGAAAGCCAAAGCAAGATTATAAGCATGACGATTCCAAGATAACAAAAGGAAATCTTGAAAACCCTGTTACATTGTTCTAGTACCTCGCTTCCATGTGGGCAGGATATCCCGCTTTTACGTAGACTAGATACCCAGCTTCAACGTAGACCGGGTACCCCGCCACTATGTCATCTCGGTACCCCATCAAAGTGTCCACCAATACCCCGGAACCTAGGTGACTAAGAGACCAGCAGAAATCAGGATACAACAAGGAAAAACGTGTCTGGATACCTTGATACCACAAGGAATTAACTCGCCAAATAGTAAAAGTGCTGGATAAGGATGATGTCAAGGTAAGACCAACGTATCTAGATGACCAAAGTTTAAAGATACAAAGAAGAACACTAAAACGCCAACGTTTTTTATTATTAAAGAGAGGGACTCATTCCGCCACATAAGAGTCCTGTTTAAAAGCAGAGTCTACCAGAATCTACCTAAGAGAGAAATACTTGATTTTAGGGATTGGATTTCATGCGATATTCTCTCTCATCGCCAAGGAAATTCCCATGAATGCAAAAACTCTAGACCGAAGTTATAGGAGTGCATGACAAGAAACGGGACCTATATATATGACACCTAAGAGAGAAATACTTGATTTTAGGGATTGGATTTCATGCGATATTCTCTCTCATTGCCAAGGAAATTCCTATGAATGCAGAAACTCTAGACCGAAGTTATAGGAGTGCATGACAAGAAACGGGACCTATATATATGACACCTAAGAGCAAATTACTTGATTTTAGGGATTGGATTTCATGCGATATTCTCTCTCATCGTTAAGGAAATTCCCATGAATGCAGAAACTCTAGACCAAAGTTATAGGAGTGCATGACAAGAAACGGGACCTAAATATATGACATTATACTCGACTATGAAAGGATCAAAGAATCGAAACCTAAACACACAATTTTTTTTCTACTTATCGACTTGCATGAGATCTCCACCGCCGACTATGTCAGACTTCGGCTACAGTGACCGATGGAGAGTATTGTTCAACATTGTATTTACTTTACGCAATGAAACTCATTGTATTGCCATCCTTATAATATTATATAATCGTTTATCCTTTTATTTTGGCCGTCATCATATTGAGTTACACTTATTGAAAATCATAGGTGTCAAACTACATGATACCCCTTCGATCATGGTCAATTTTTGATTGTGGTATTCTAAAGTCGTTAATTGTAAATCCATCTCGCTGGTAAATTTTGATTAATAGATATTAAAATTCAATGGTCTCTCTTTCTTTATTAGTTGAATAAAGCTACTATCATATGAGTATCTTACCCAGAAAAATTAAATAGGGTGTAAAAGTCGCTCATGTCTTGTTTTGCCTTTAACGTTGGATATGGCTACTCCTTAAATTTGAATTGCTTATAGAATCTATATCCTTGTTTTAATTCATGACAAAGGGTGAAATTGATTTAAATTATTTTGGAAACCTTTGTTGTTTGCTTTGCCAAATACCATTGTTTTTGGACTTGAATGCAACATGTTTTGCATGCAAAGCATCTTTGCCACACATTTTCATAAAATAAAACTCCTTGAATCTCTCTTACTTAATTGAGTTGCATAAAGTTTCGTATATGATTATGTATATGTGTTTGTTCTATAAGCTCTCCTTACTAATGCTTACCTATTAGGGGAGACTCCTTTTGCCTATCTCATAACAAAAAGAGAGAGAAAGATTGTGAGAAATAGTGCTTTCTTGGTATCACATTTAGGGGGAGTTACACATTGCATGAGGGAGTTGAGTTGAGAAAGAGTAACCCGTTTTGGGACATGATCGAGGGAGTTGAATTGAGAAAGAGCAACCCATTTTGGGATGTTGCATTTAAGGGGAGTTGCATTGCATTGCATGATTACATTATTTAATTGTATTGGTTTGTTTTGCTAAGGCAATTGCAAATGTTATCATTTTGAGCATCTCTCACACACTTGTTCTTGGAAGGTATCTTTCTTGTTGATTGTGTGTAGGTTGGAATTTTCTACAAGCTTTGGATTGGCCTGAAGATGTTCAAGATTTATATTAGGAGCTTTATTGTAATGTAGAAAATTTTATTGACCAACAATTTCTTGTTTTTATGAGTAGTGGTTTTGTCACGAAATATCCAAATGGGGAGATTGTAAATACCTCACTTTTTAATTGGCTTATTTCGTTGACAAAATCACAACGGCGTTTAAAATTGTAAGGGTATCTCAGGCTCGAGGAAGTCTCTTCAAATACTTTTGACCTTTGTGGACATAAAGTGCTTCAAGAAAGGTATCTTACTTATCTTGACTCTTAATTGAAGAGATTTAGTTACACACACACACACACACACACACACACACACACACACACACACACACATCTCAAGCATTCACATATCTTGTATATTTAAGTGTGTTTCTTATTGATGCATATTCTTGTTTTATCTCTTTTCATGCATGATCACTCTATTGTATCTTATTTGATCATTGACATGCCAATTAGTTTTTAGAATGCATGTTTTTTCCTTGAGGTTTGAAGATTGTCTAGTGACCGCTATCATGACCGATGTTGGTTTCCACAGCAGTAGCCACAGCTCTTTCGGTCCAGTGTGTACCGCTCTCTTGACAGCTCTCATTACCACTTTTGGTTTCCACAGCGGTTCTCTTCATAGTGTGTACCGCTGTTATGACCGCTATGGCTTTCACAGTGGTGCCGACAACGGTCGTCACTTGATTCATTTTTTAAACGACACCTCTTTACATTCCTCTCTCATCCCTCAATAAATACCTCATCTTCTCTAGTTCTTTTTAGGGCTTTAGATTTGAGAGAGAGAGAGAGCCCGATCAAGATTTAGAGGCCTTAGAGTGCCTTCAAAGCAAAGCTACCAAGATTTGATTTTTATTAACCAAAACCCAAATACCCATCATTCATTCATGATTCAAACATCATCTAGCTTTATCTAGGGTGTGTTCTTCATGGGTTCTTTTCAACACACATGACTTGGTAAGTAGAACATCATTATCATCCATTCTTGTGTTCTTGCTTAACAAGATATCTCTTTTATGACTTGATTTGCATCGAGATTTGATTTTTATCTACATGTGAGATTTTTATGTTGATTGTTGGGTGTTATACTGTGATAGCTTTGCATCTAGGTTTTTATTTGCTCATATAGCTAAGTTGTATGTATGTCATATAGCAACATGATATCTAAGAATGTTTGACATGTTCATCCATGGCTACATAAGCTTAAATGTTTGACCTTGCATTTATGCACTTTGAATATTGTTCATATTCACATTAAGTTGCATTTCTCTTCTTTTAAGAGTTAAGTCTTGTATTTACCTTGGGTAGTTTACAAACAAGAGCCTAAAATCACTATTAATGGCCTGCGGGGTAGCAAAGACGGATTAGTAGTCATATAGGTGTGATGTGATCAACCTAGATTGTAATTGTATTTGCAAATAATAGATTTGAGTGTTCAATTGGTAATTATGCCCGTGAGTTTTTATCCTCTTAGGGTTTTCTCACGTAAACAAACATTTTTGTCATTACCATTATTTTTCGTACTTACTTTACATGATGATTTGTGTTAGACATTAGGGGTGTATGAGATCAATTCCACCCCCCTTCCATAGGTATATTTAGCCACTTAATCCATATATTTTCATAGACAATGCTTTATTAAACATGCTTTTCTATTGTCTATATATGTTTATACTATTTATGTGTTGTCATTCAAGCTATCTTGAGGGACAAATTTTGTTTGTTTCAAGGATTGAAAAAGGTGTAAAAACCTATCCCCTTCCTTCATAGGTACATTTTAGGCAATTTAATCGCATTTGTATATTTCAGGTTCAAATAGGATCGGGCAATGATATTCCTCAGGATGCCCTCTGCCTCAGTAGAGATGCTTCCCTTCTCCCATTCGGTCCTCCCACTGAACTAAGTGGGGTCATGGAACTCTAACCCCTCGATATGGAGCGAGCTACCCCATTAGCCTTCTGCGATGACCTAGTCATTGCACCATGAATCATCTTTCTTATTGGCTCCAAAAACCGTGAATTTCAAAGGATTATTAGTCCTCAGATAGAACTGACCCCTAGGACCAGGCGCTATTGACACCACCTCGAACAAGTACCGAAGCTCGTCTATCCCTGGTCCCTTGGTAACCTTGTCAATCTCACATTGTTCTCTCTAAATCACTAGGAATCTTACTAGGTTCCTCTAGAACCCTGGTGTAATTTGAAGCGGAGCAAGTTGAAGGGCATAAAGCGCCCTGTGGGGAGTAGGATAAAGAGGTAGCCTAACCTCACACTCAAAGGCACCCACATGGATAGGAAGCTGATCTAAAAGAGAGGTGTACATTCATACCCCTGGTATGGAATGGTGAGAGAGATGTTTGAAAGGATTTTGTAGTCCTTCCTCAAAAGCCCGATGGTATCAACAGTGTAGGTGGAGTCAGAGATGTACCAAAAATCACTAAGGAGAGTAAGAACCCCTACTACTACAATAGCGACATCTCTAGCAGAAGGGTCCCCCCTCCTACCGCGTCGGCCAAATCTTCGTCAGGAACATCGATCGGAGAATTGGGGTTATTGTTGAAACCCACCCCAATAGGCCTGTTTCTATTAGAACGGCAGCGTTGGAACGGGGCAGAGCTTCCAACATCATCACCACCATCTTGACTTCTTTTCCTTTTAAGTGAGAGGTTGGAACTGTTAGTTGAGTCACCATCACCACCTTGTTCAAAAATTTTCTCAAGACTATCTGTAGACATTGTGGAAGAGTAAAGATTGGAGAAGATGAAGAAAAAAGAGAAATGAATTTTTGAGCGCTGAAAACTTTTTTGAAAGGAAGCAATGTGAGTAAAGAATGAAGAAGACACCAATGAGTGGAGAAGACAACAATGAGTGATTAGTGAAGAGTGAAGAATAACAAAAGAATTTATAGAGAAGGGAGACGGTTACCAGAATGGAACAGTTAACGGGTATAAATGGCGTGAAAAAATAGGAAACATGGGAAAGGCAAATTCGGGAAACGCGCGCCTTTAAGACCTTTCGTTTTAAAGCAGTAAATCTCCTATTGCCTGACACGTGGAAGGTTCATTAATTGAAAGCGTGCTAGGAGCGAATTTCTTCCCAAATAGTGGTAGCCAACAAGGTAGGGTGAACAAAATCCTTCAAGTGCTACAAATATCCTAACCCCAACCCCAGCCAAGTACCGGTGTTTAAGTCATGGGAGATTCTATTAACTTTCTAAAAAGACAGGGGTCCAAAGAAGGATTTTCTCTTCTTGCTAAAATTGCTTAGAGTAGAGAGACGTAACAGGGAGCATCGGGCCACCCCATGAAAGAATAGGGATTGGCATACCCACAGCAGCCAAGTGTGAACCAAGATCGGGATCGGGTTCACCATAATTCCTCGGTACCGAAAAACACTAATATCAGGGCCCAAAAAGCCTCGATGTCATAGCACACCGGTTCCTTGATATCTAAAAGCACCGGTACCACAGCCTATAGTACCCGATACCTAGTACCACAGTTCCATCCTTGGACCAGCTTACCAAGCATTCCCTATCCATTCAACAAGGGAAAACAACAGCGAGGGTGGTCTCAACACATCAAGAGAGAAACAACCAAAGAAGAAAGAACCAGTACACCAAGGAATCAAACCCAAAGCAAAACCACAACATGAGAAGATAAACATGTAGTAACATCCAGCTAAAGGAAAGAAGGGTAGCGTTTCTTGTCTTTCATAAACGCCATTCACAGAAATATTCAACCTCACCAATCCTACTAAAATGGAAACAATTTACTTGATTATGGGGACAATTCCCGCGCCTAAACTTGGTCTCCATAAATGTCAAATCTGTCTTTTTGATTGCTAATTGATTGACTAAATTAACGAAATGGACAGCAAAAATGGGGACCTATATATAAAAAGCTCTCTCAAGGATATGGGAGAAAAAACGGATTATGACTTATCGACTAGCACGAGTTCACCATCATTTACAATATCAAAAATACCTTGCCTAAATTCTCTATATATCACTATTGTATCAACTAGTTATAAATGATTCTTTGTTTATCAATAAAAGAGTCAACCATTATCTTTCACGTATTGCAATATATATATATATATATATACATGCTTGTCCTTACCCTTTGCATCAACTAGTTATAGGATCATACATGTACCAGGTGGTATCTCTCCAACTGTGACTTACCAGGTCACGATTTAAGAGTGTTAATCAGAAATCTTCCCTTTACACTTTTTTTGGTTAACAGTTTGTTTGAGCATTTATAAGTTATTGTTCCCAAAAGATGGTGTTTTGAGAATTTGAAAAGATAAAGGAGATTTTAGAAAGATTGAAGGGCTTAAAGTGTAAATTTTAGAAACTGATGTGCAATTACATAGCGATGCATGTCCAGAAGAAAGTGTTCTCTTATCCACTACCCAATTCCATAGCGCTCAATCATTAGTGATTTCCGCTGTCCAAATTGCTATCCTAACTAGAGCGGTACTGACAATGGTCTTACAAATCCTTCTTGATCGAAGAGCCTATAAACACAATAGCTCTCTAGGGTTTTGAGACACACCATATCATATTCAATCCATCTCTCCCAAGAGCATCTCTTCAATACAATACCAACTTCCATTCACCATAGTTGCACAACAAGCTTAACAAAGAAGAAGAATTCGTTATTAAAGATCTGAAAAACTCATTGAAGGTTGTCATTGGTTTTATTTATTTTTTTCTTCTCTCTTTATTTTTGTCATGTGTAACTAATTCTTTTGCTTCTCTTTGGGCGACGTGGCGTTTTCTTCTTGGTTGGCACTGACATGGGGCGTTATTATTGGTTCTTTGGTGCTGGTCTATGAAGACCCTTCTTTATTAGGTTGTATGGGAATTTCTCTTCTTTTTTTCATTAGGTTTGTTTTAAAGGATTTCGAGTGGTCCTCACTGATTCCAATTTAATCTTTTTGTTCTCACCATCTTGTTTGTTGTGATGGGGAGTCTATCTTGTTTTATGTCATTATCCCCTTGATGTTGATGTTACCTTTACCTTCTAGATTTTTTTCTTTTTTTTTTTTCTCTTTTTTTTTACGGATGATGTGGCTAACATATCTCATTTTTTGGGCGATCTTTCCTTTGGTTATGAGTCGATCTCTTGAAGACTACTTTTCCTAGAGTCGTCTTGGTGGAAAGCCTACTTGGATTCAAGAATATTTTTTTACCATTAACACCATATAACTCCATATAAAAGTAAAAGTCCAAAAAAACTAAATACAAAATTCTGACAAATTTTTTATATGGAATCTATATCTTTATTTTTAGATTCAATAAAACAGTTTGGGTAGTCATCGCGATTATTAATAGGGATAATTACCCGGATGACCATCAATTTCGGTACACACTATGAAAATGACCATTAGATGGGAAATTAGTTTCAAAATGACCATTTTTGACAAACACTGTGACACTAATGGCCCTTCTATCACATTCCGTTAACTTTCCGTTAAATTAGTGGCATTTTGATAAATAAGAGGATGACATTCCATCACAAGATTTATTTTACTTTTTTTTTTATTATTATTTCAGCTACATGAATTGTTTTTTTTCAAAATTTGAAAATCTACCTCTAGAATCACATGAATGGTAACTATAATCATTTATCTCTTAATTATTTGGCAAAAAATATCTGTTTATCTTGTTCAAATATATTTACTCAACAACATTCAAATTTCATATCGAAATTGAAAAACAACACCCAAACTCAACGTTCTAGGTTCAAACTCAAGCATCCACCAGGGTAATTATCCCGATTAATTATTCTATATCATTAATTTGATGAGAGTTGTGGATGCTTGAAAAATTATCACATCAACACACTTAGAAAAAAATTAACAAGATTATGGTTTCGTCTTGCTCGATCAGTGATGTTAGTTTAATTTGTTGTGTGCTCGGACTTCACATTGAGGTCAAAAATTAACGGTACCATATAAAATATGCTCTAAGAAAATTAAATTACAAAATAATTTTATTTTTATCGTTTTTTATAATTTTATTTCCACTGTTATTCAGCATTTCTATTGCAACTATTTTGATATTCATTGAACCATATATATGCAAAAAGGACAACTTTCTTTTTTTTAATATAGTTTAAGATCATTAATCTGCAAAATCCAATAATGTTCCGCAAACCAGTTATAATCTACCCAGTTTAAGATTTCGATATCATTAGCAATTAACATGAGATCAGAATTTTTTCTAAAGTTTCAAGTTGATTATTAAAAGTATTGGAGCACCTCCAAATAGCTGAAATAAAAAAAAAATGTAAAATAAATTTTGTGATAGAATATCGTCCTCTTATTTACCAAAATGCCATTCAGCTAACGGAAAGTTAACGGAATGGGATGGAATGACCTTTAGTGCGATAGTGTTCACCCAAAAATGGGTATTTTGAAACCAATTCTCTATTTAATGACCATTTTGATAGTGTGCACCCAAATTGATGGCGATTGGGTAAATTATCCCTCATTAATAGTTTAATTGACTTGAATAAATTTAATTTCACGATAATTCCAATTACATATGATATTATTAATTTATTACTACCGCAAGCCAAAAAAAAAAAAAAAAAAAAGAACCAAATTATCGAGAATTGAAGTTCAATTCGTTTATCGCTCCAAACAACGAACCTGATGAAAACACTTATAAATCGAAAAACATTAACGTATAGCACTTATAAATTCATTGATTGCAACAAATAGTACAACGAATGTTCAATAATTCAAATAAATTCAACATTTTAAACCCTTATTCAAAGGAAAACAAAAAAACAAAACAAATCATAAAAAGCATTTAGTTGAACTTATATAGCTATTCTTCATAAATCAATTAAAGAAGTGATCGTAGGCTTAATAGCCTTTGGGAGAAGAGGGTGAGTTGTAAACGTAGTATGCATGATGATTAATAACGGTATGGAGGCGGCGGCGACTTATATATGTAAGATGGTGGGAGTGATAGAGATGGTGGAGGTGGAGACTTGTAAATGTAGGGAGGGGGTGGAGATGGTGATGGAGAAGGTGTTGATTTATATACGTATGGTGGTGGTGGGGATGGAGATGGTGGAGGTGGAGACTTGTAAACGTAGGGAGAGGGTGGAGATGGTGATGGAGGTGGTGGAGATTTATATAGGTATGGTGGTGGCGGTGATGGAGATGGTGGAGGTGGTGACTTGTAAACGTATGGAGGGGGTGGAGATGGTGATGGAGGTGGTGGAGATTTATATACGTATGGTGGTGGCGGCGATGGAGATGGTGGAGGTGGTGACTTGTAAACGTATGGAGGGGGTGGAGATGGTGATGGAGGAGGTGGAGATTTATATACGTATGGTGGTGGTGGTGGTGGTGATGGAGATGGTGGAGGTGGTGACTTGTAAACATATGGAGGGGGTTGAGATGGTGATGGAAGTGGTGGAGATTTATATATGTATGGTGGTGGTGGTGATGGAGATGGTGGAGGTGGAGAATTGTAAATGTAAGGAGGTGGTGGTGATGGAGATGGAGGGGGTGGGGGTAGGTATGGTGGTGGTGGCGATGGAGATGGTGGAGGTGGTGACTTGTAAACGTATGGAGGGGGTGGAGATGGTGATGGAGGTGGTGGAGATTTATATACGTATGGTGGTGGTGGCGATGGAGATGGTGGAGGTGGTGACTTGTAAACGTATGGAGGGGGTGGAGATGGTGATGGAGGAGGTGGAGATTTATACACGTATGGTGGTGGTGGTGATGGAGATGGTGGAGGTGGAGACTTGTAAATGTAGGGAGGTGGTGGAGATGGTGATGGAGGTGGTGGAGATTTATATAGGTATGGTGGTGGCGGTGATGGAGATGGTGGAGGTGGTGACTTGTAAACGTATGGAGGGGGTGGAGATGGTGATGGAGGTGGTGGAGATTTATATAGGTATGGTGGTGGCGGTGATGGAGATGGTGGAGGTGGTGACTTGTAAACGTATGGAGGGGGTGGAGATGGTGATGGAGGAGGTGGAGATTTATATACGTATGGTGGTGGTGGGGATGGACTTGGTGGAGGTGGAGACTTGTAAACGTAGGGAGGAGGTGGAGATGGTGATGGGGGTGGTGGAGATTTATATATGTATGGTGGAGGTGGGGATGGAGATGTTGGAGGTGGAGACTTGTAAACATATGGAGGGGGTGGAGATGGTGATGGAGGAGGTGGTGACTTGTAAACGTATGGAGGGGGTGGAGATGGTGATGGAGGAGGTGGAGACTTATATACGTATGGTGGTGGCGGCGATGGAGATGGTGGAGGTGGTGACTTGTAAACATATGGAGGGGGTGGAGATGGTGATGGAGGAGGTGGAGATTTATATACGTATGGTGGTGGTGGTGATGGAGATGGTGGAGGTGGAGACTTGTAAACGTACGGAGGGGGTGGAGATGGTGATGGAAGTGGTGGAGATTTATATATGTATGGTGGTGGTGGTGATGGAGATGGAGGAGGTGGGGATTTGTAATAGTAGTATGGTGGAGGTGAAGATTTTACTGGAGGAGGAGGTGATTTATAGTAATAAGGTGGTGGAGGAGAATGTTTTGGTGGTGGTGGAGACTTGTAGTAATAATGTGGAGGTGGAGAGTGCTTTGGTAGTGACAGAGACTTGTAGTAATAAGGTGGTGGCGGAGAGTGCACCGGTGGTGTAGACTTGTAGTAATAAGGTGGAGGTGGAGAGTGCTTTGGTGGTGGCGGAGACTTGTAGTAATAAGGTGGTGGTGGAGAGTGCTCTGGTGGTGGTGGAGACTTGTAGTAATAAGGTGGAGGTGGAGAGTTCTCTAGTGGTGGCGGAGACTTATAATAATAAGTTGGTGGTGGAAAGTGCTCTAGTGGAGGTGGTGACTTGTAGTGAGTTGGTGGTGGTGATGCATATGTATAAGGCTTGTAGTCGGCCACAGCGGTGGCTACGAGCAAAAATATCGCAACAGAAACCATAAGAGGCCATTGCCTCGGCTGTCCCAAGATTCCCATTTTTGGAGCTGCTATTTGATTGTTTTGTGAGTTGAATTGTAAACATGGTTGGCTACCCTTTATATACTGATCTTTCCGATAATTGATGACACATACATGTTTGTATAGTATTCATAACAGGTTGTATTAAAGAAATATTGTCTAAATCTCACATTCCTTGAATCCATATATTTTTGTCTATCTTTCAACTAGTAATTGCAATTGGTGGTTTCCCACTACGTTTGTATTTTTTTTTTTAATCATGTAAGACCTTTGAACAAGTCCATATGGGAAGTTGATAGGTTAGATAGATGCTTTTTATATTCACCTTGAAAGCATCCTGAGCTCAAATGTTTGTTTACTTTTGATAAAACAAATAATATATCCTGAAGAGAATCAATATAAAAAAAATGTCAATCAACCAAAATGCATTTTCGTGAGACTTTCTTGTTCTGAGTTATTTTCTTTCAAACGGTAGATATATTGTTGTTTCATTCAAGGTGGCAATTTTCATTAATTTTGCAGGAAAGCTTTCGTTTCTTTTTTCAATTGTGGTCAACATCGGTGATATAAATACAAGTGTATAACTAGCTTGAAACCGAAAATAGAAAAATAAGCATGCCATGACTTATGAAATGGTGGTTGCTATCTATCGGGAAAAGTTGAAGCGGAAGACTGTGCCTGATATATATCACAAAACAAAAATGTCAAAACACACAAAAATAAGATGAATAAAATCAAATCACACAATACAAACTTTTATATGGAAAGCCGAAGACAGAGAAAAAGTACTATTGTTGAGACAACAAAAGAAAAATATTACTACGTAGAAAATTTTAGGGTTATTATATTTTTAGTCCCTGACGTTTGCGTTAATTTGGGTTTAGTCCACGATTTTCTGATATTACTTACTGAAGTCTAGTAGTTATCTGACAATACCAAATCGAGTCTCTACGGTCCAATTCCATTAGAATTTCGTTGACTTCTGTTAGGCCAATAAGGGCGTTATGGGAAATTCCATAAAACCTTCTAGAAATCTGACTGGAACAAGGGTAAATATGGAATTTCTTAATTTGAAATAATAATTATAAAAAAAAAACATTTAAATGAGGTTGTCCATGGGACATGTGGGTTATTACTGTAGACCAAAAGAATTAACAACACTTCATTTTCTATATGGTCCCTTTCTTTCATTTTCTTCTAGATTCCTTCGAGTTACATTGGAAGTCTATGTGCATGACTTCTATTGACCAAACTTCGTGCCACAATCCGCCAAAGTTGCACCAAATTTCTCTCTTTTCTTTCATCTGATCATTTTGTCTAGATTAGTATCCCAAAGGTTTGTTCTTTTCGTTCGTTGACAATGAAGAAAGTTGTTGTTGAAGTGATATTCTGGGAAGCTGTTGAAGATAGGAGTCTCAAAGGTGAGAAACTGTTTTCTGTTGATGATTCTTGGATGTTTTGACTTGAAATTTGTTGCATGTTGTTTACTTAGTTGATGCGATTATTTAAACAAATTTTGTTAGTGTTTCAGAGGGAAAAAAATTAGGGGTTTTTCGATTAACAGGCACAAACGTTTAATTGCATGTTATTCAACCTATTTTACGTGTACTATTGATATATACGTTGCATGGAGTGTGTGTACATGTTTGATTGTTAATGTATATCGCCAGATTAGGGTTTAGTGTGTGGAAATTGGGGTTGTGTACTTCATAGGCCACTTACATGTAATTGAGTTTGTAGAAAGTTAGAAAGCATCCGTGAGTTGAAAATACATTTTTGGTTTGTTAATTGTTTGGGTATGTATTATTAATTTGTTTTGTGATATGATTACACATATTGCATGTCATTTTTTCTTGTTATGTATGTGTCTTTTTATTGCATTAGATGTGTTTGCATTAAAAAAAAACGTATATATATATATATATGTGTGTGTGTGTGTGTGTGTGTTTGTGTAATATTTGTATACTTTACTGTTTGATATGATTACACACAATGCTTGCAAGCATGATATATGAGTAGTTACTTGTTATTCCTCTCTGTTTTGATTATTTTTTAATTGCTTGGATTTGTTTTACAGGTGAAATGGATACAATATTGAAAGTAACTGTGGTCTTTGGGACCAAAGTGATGGAATTAGGTGAGTGTTATGCTGATCACATCAACTTAATTAATTTAGTTCATGTAACGACCAAGTCACGTTTTCATGTTCCAATTGAACATTTTCCTTTTTTGATTATTCTCAAAGGAAGGAATTCTCTGGTAATTCTGAACTCCCAAGTGGAGGATTCACAGTTTGGACAGAATTACCATGGAGTAGTGACAAAACTATGGTTAGCACAGATGGTGAATTACTAGATGTTTTTATGGAGTTTGTGTTTCAGGGGTATGATGCAATACATTTCGTTATAGAATCTACACATTGTCCTCCCTTTAACACACTTCATTCACCTATTGATGAGCCTGAAGTGGTGGAACAGATAGGTTGGTGTCATGACGTGTCTGCTATGTTTGATTTTGAGGCTGATAGTGAGATTAAGGATACTAAATCTGATGAAGAAGTTGAGTCAAATGTTGAGGTTGAGGAAGTGGATCTAGATGATGGTGTTGAGGTTGAGGGTGTGGATTTAGGTGATGGTGTTGAGGTTGATGGTGTGGATCTGGGTGATGGTGTTGAGGTTAATGGAGTGGATCTGGGTGATCTAGATGATGGTGTTGAGGTTGAAGAAGTGGATCTAGATGATGGTGTTGAGGATAAGTGTGGTGCTGAGAATGACGGTGTACAGACTGGTGAGGGTGTACAGAATGAACAGGGAGATTGAATATATAGTGATGATGAAATCACTAAACAGTGTATGGCTTTGTTTAATGGGTATGAATCTAGGTCAGATGATGACTACTTTTAGAGATTCAGACCAGGAAGATAATGCATAGGTAGACAACTTAGTGAAAGGTAAACCATTTGAAAGATAGATGGGGGGTGAGATTAAATTCTTTGTAGCTCAATCATTTAGCAATAAGGAGGAAATGAGACACATTTTCAGAAAGTATGCCATTAGGGAAGGTGTGACTTTAGGTCGAATTAAGAATGATCTTGTTAGACAGACTTATATTTGCAAATCAGATGGTTGTCCTTGGAGAGCACATGGTTCACGAACTATTGATAAAAAGTCTTTCATTCTCAAAACCTTAGTTGACAAGCATGATCGTCATAGAGTTTACAACAACAGTGAGGCAAAAGTTAAGTGGATCGCCTCTAGGCTTGAATCTCTTGTCAAGAGTAATCTTACTGTGAGTGCCAAATTGTTAGGTGATTTGCTGCTAAAGAGATACAATGTAGCAGCTGACATGAAGAAGCTGTACAATGTAAAACATAGACTCATGACACAGTTAAGAACTGAGCATAACAATTGTTTTAGGTATCTAAGGCAATATGCCTACACCTTAAATCAAACTAACCTTAGGATATCAATTTATATTAAGATCCAGAAACCACTACCTACCTTTCATAGGTTATTTTTGAGCTTTGCAGCTCAAAAACAAGGATTTCTAGAGGGTTGTAGACCTTCTATAGGCCTAGATGGATGTCATATGAAAGGACCATGAGGTGGAGTGCTTTTTTTAGCCGTAGCTTTAGATGCAAACAGTGGCATATTCCCAATTGCTGTTTGTATATGTGAGAAAGAGACCATGTATAGTTAGATGTGGTTTTTAAACAAGTTAAAGATGTTCCTACAGTTCTCTCAAGACATGCATTTGTGTTTCATGTCTGATAGACAGAAGAGTTTGATCAACGCATTGGAGACTCATTTTCCTTTTGCTAGTACAAGGTAATGAGTCTTTGAAGTTCCATATTTTCAATTTTGCATTTTATTCTGATTCTTGCAATGTCTTATGAACATGTTTCTCTTCACATGTGGCAGGTTTTGTGCAAGGGACATATATACCAACTTTAGATCTTCCTACCCAGGTGATAACTACAAGAAGATGTTTTGGATGGCTAGCAAAAGCAGCAACCTGTTTCACTTCAATCCTGCCTTGGATTCTATTGGAGAGGTTGACATTAGAGCAAAACAGTGGCTAAAGAAGATTGACCCACATTACTAGTCAAGGTTTGCATATGACTAGTATATTAGATGTGACCATGTGACAAACAACATGACTGAGGCTTTCAAAAAGATGCTTGGGACACATAGAGCACAGACCTACTTGCAGTTGCTGGAGTTCATTAGACGTATGATGATGAGGAAGTTACAACAGAGGAAGGAGGAATGTGATGCTTGGAAGGATGTTCTACCAACACGAGTGAATACAAGAATATTTAAAAATAGTAAAGCTAGCCGACAGTTGACAATCATCTCAGCAGGAGCCCAGGAATATGAGCTATTGGGTCTAGATGGGACGTTTGCTTTGAAGTTGAGAGGGTACCACTATGGATGTGGGAGCTGGCAGATTAGTGGCATTTCATGTCTTCATGCCAAGGCTGCCATAAGCCACAGTTGTGGAACACAATCAATGAAGGATTGGGTACCTAATTTTGTCCATCAAAGCCTGAGTAAGAGTGCCTACATCCAAACTTATAGGGGCATAATTCATCCTCTACCTGACCAGAAAATGTGGCCATAAATTGAAAAGGGTGAGCTTCTTCCACCGCCATATCAAACACAACCTGGTAGGCCTAAAATGCAAAGGAAGAGGGAAACTAGAGAGAAAGCAAAAGAAGGCAAGTCAGGGACTGTCATATGCAACTTATGTAATATGGCAGACCATAACAAAAGAACTTGTAAAACTAACAAGCCTTTAAGAAAACAAAATGTATATGTATTTTATTCTATTATTCAATTACTCAACTAACATAATCTACAATTATGGTCAGTCCATAACTTATATGTTTTTATTATTCATTTTACAGGAAAAACGAGGAACAAATACAGGCTCAACATCACAACAACCTTAGCCACCTAGGAAGAAAAACAAGGTAGTTATTGTACTTCAAATTTTTTTATTTTGTTTTGTATGTTATTAATTTTTATTTTCCTTTCACTTTGACAGAAGCAACAATCAATAGTAGGATCATCTAACCCACCAACCTAGTCCCAACCACAATCACAAGTAACCTAGACCCTGCACTGACCTCTTGTTGTGCAACCTACATGATTCTGGTTTGATGTACTACTTTTTGTAATAGCCTTTTTTTGTTTCCTTGCTTGTTTTTCTTGCTACCAACCATTACATATAGATGTGGTGTTGGATCTGTTATAGTGGTAGCAACATAAGAACATGTAGAATTTTAAGAATATTAGCAATGGGTTGGTTATGTAAAAACTGTGGATGATGAATGTTTGTTTAGGTATTATATGTTACATTATCTTGTTAATTATGGTTATGCTTATGAATGAACTAATGCTTATTAATGCTTGGAATCTGAAATCATAGGAATGGTGCTTGTTTTTTAACATTCAATATTGCTTGCAGCTTTTTACAACTATTTAAGTAAAACCATTGCCATCATTACATCAAAGAAAACTAGGTTAACTGCCAACATTAGCTTTGACCCTCCTTGCATATACTCTAGGTGATGCATTCTCCCATGAATGTTTGTAGTGTTTGTTTCCAAATTGACCATTCTTGCATGCAAAGTTTCTAGGTGCTGCACCCTTTCCCATAACATCTCAAGTGTTTGCAACCTTCCGTCGATAACTGTCATTTCCTGTTGAAGCGTAGCATTATCTCTACCATCATTCCTTTCCATTATAGTTGCACTATATTCTGCCCTATTGAATTCTTCATTATCTAGTTCCCAAAACTGTAGAATTTACATACGAAATACAATTTCCTTGGGTTGTTATGGGAATTGGAAATCTTCACAGCTGCTTTAACACCACAATGGCATCTTCTATTTTTGAATTTTATTATCCCCCCATTTATGTTGGTTATTGAGCTTGATGTAGCCTCCATGTGAGTGTTGGTAGTCTGCATGTGAGTGTTGTTTGTGTATGTTTGATGCATAAATGTGTGTATGTGGTGGTGTTGGACAGATGAGTGTGGACAGATGAAGAAATGTATGTGAGTGTAGAGAGATGGTGGATTTTATAACAAGTAGAAATGCAGTCGTTGCCCACAATTGGAGCCGTTGTCAAACGGTCCAATTTGATGGGCAAAATGGTCATTTATGTAATATAACACTAAACAGGGGCAAAATGGTCATTTTTTTAATCTTACACTAAACAAGGATTAAATGGTCGGGGTAAAATGGTCAATACATATATTTTACTATTCCCATATGAGACAAAATTGAGGTTCTAATTGTCTTTTTAAACTATTTGCTTTTTATAAGGGTATCTCGATCATTTAACACCCTGATATTATAGTTATGTGTCCTTTTAACCGAAACCCTAACGGAAGGACTGTAGTAAGAAATGTCAGAAAATCGTGGACTAAACCCAGATTAACGCAAACGGCAGGGACTAAAAATATAATAATCCAAATTATTATTACTACAACGGGAGAGAGGAGAGAGGAGAGAGAATCTAATTTTACTATTTTTTTTAAAGTTAGTTTTTTAATTAATTTTTTATTTCTTTCACTGCTCATTTGCTATTTTACCCTTGCTAACCTAATGGAAAATACAAAATTTTAACAGAAATTTAATTGTAATGGGCATTTTTGCATTTTGTCCGTTAATTGAAACTAGAATAATTCTACATACAGCCATGGTTGCGCAACCGCCGCGTAACCGCTTTAGAAAATAATTAATAAATACATGGGACATGGGACCCGCGTAAAAAACACATGGGACCCATGTGTTTATTCACTCTTTTCCAAAACGGTTATGCAACCACGGTTGTATGTAGGGTTGTGTATTGGGGAAATGGGGATGGATATAGGTCCCCTCATCCCCATCCCTACTTCTCAACTCCATTCCCCCCCCCCCCCCCGATGAAATGATGAAATGATGAAAGAGTAATTCCACGTACAACGAGGGTTCCGAGGGAAAATGTGCAACCTTAGTTGTATGTGGAATTACTCTTGAAACTAAAGGGTATTTTTTGACAAAACAAAACCTTACGGTAATGTTTAGTCATTATTGCAAACCATAGGGTTGTTTTAGATAACAACCAAGCAATATTTAGCTTCAAAAGCCATTCTCGAACTGTGAAACTTTGTACTGTATGATAAGAATGAAATCAATTATACAATAAATAACAGTTACTATCACATCAATTATTGTATCAATCAGTATATAAGCTCCATAAGCATTTTATTTTATTTTCATACAAGAGATTATGTTAACCAAATAATTATAAATAGACCTGACAAAATTTTACACGACCCCTTAACACGACCCAAACCCATTCGAAAATAGCGTTTGGTGAGTCAAGTTTATAGGATCGGGTTGTTAATGTGTCAACCCATTAAGACACGAAATATAATGGGTCGGTTTTAAGTTTACCCTTAAAAAAACCGTTAATTCGATAACCTATTAATATAAAGATTTTTTTTTAATGTGTTTATGAAAGTTATTAAAAAATTCTTTATATAGTCACATTATGGAATTTATATATAAAAAAAATCCCTATAATTATGGTTAGAATATATTTTACTATTTAATTTTTTAAAAATTTCTAATTTTTTTCTTTTTTAGAAAGAGAATTTTTTTCTAAATTAAAAATTCCAAAACTATAAATCAATTATTTCACAATATTATAACCCTAACCCTAACCCTAACCCTAAAACTCTAAAAGTAGCTAGTGAACTTGATTGCATGAGTGTGATCATGCTTTAGCGCTATTTATTTTTAACTTTTTAATTAATTTCAAATACAATAGAGCCCCTTTAAATTAATATTCTTAGGACCCACCTTTAAGTATTAATTTAGATGGGTTATTAATTTGAAGGGTTTTATATTGTAAAGTGTTATTTTATCTTATAAAATGTGTGGAAGTCGATTTTCTTATTTAGGGAATGTTCTTTTTCGGGGTTTATTGTTTAGTCTGTTTTTTTCTTCAGAGAAATTTCCTTCTTTCTTTTAGGATTCCTTGATTATGAAAGATTTATTAAGAAAATTTTCAATTCTTTTTGGGAATGTGATTACTTAGAGACCAATGATATATAGTGAGATTTATTCTTTGGTTGTATATAACAAGAGAGATCTAAAGATATATCTAAAAATTATATTCCTAATAGCTCATAAAAATTCTCTCTTATCTATCTTCTTTGTTATAATAAGAGGACAATTCAAAAGATAAATGATGAAGTCAAAAATATCAAATATGGTGGTCTTGAGCAAACTAGCATCTTGAAGCACTTTTATAGTTCTTGATTATTATGTAATATATTTTGTACTTTAATGGAATTATTAATTTATGTGACAGTCGGGATCAAAATTTTACACTGGGTTTCAAAAAGAAATTATTAATTATTACGATAGAGGGGCTTATTAATTTTTTAGACTGGCCCAAGTCGGGACCGAGATTTTTTATTAATTTAGAGAGAATATTAATTTATAGGGGTTCTATTGTATAATATTTTGTAACGGGCCAGGTCGGGTTACCCATTAATTTAACAAATGGTTTTGGGTTTGTATATTTCAACCTATTAAGCTAATGGGTCAGGTTCGGGTGGAGCAGTTTAAACATGACCCAAACACGAAACGACACGAATTCGTAATAACACGACTCATTGTCAGGTCTAACTATAAAGCAAAAAATACCCACTCCATTATAGTTCATTCTAATGAACCAATCACATCTAAATATAAGGAATAGAAGATAAAATCAAAATAAAAAAAAGCCACTGGCCTCTTATTCATCTAATACAGAAATATCATCAAAATTTGACAGAAAATTAGAAATTAAGTAGAATCACCGGTACAACATTATAACATTTTGAAGATTTAACAAAAATAGTATAAACATGCAGCAGCCTTCTTCTTCTTTTTTTCTTTTTTTTTTTTTCCCTTTCTCATTTTTTCATGTTTTGTCTAAATTACAGATGCTGAATGAATGCAACAGAGTAACATAACAAGTAAAACCTACATATATAATACCTAACTTTCTAACAAATACAAGCTAATCTAACAAGTACATTGTGAGAGAGCAGTGATGATGGGTGGGCAGTTTTACACAAACCTTACAAAAAAACACAAACATGGCTTCAAGTCACTCGTTGAAATGTTCATCCCGAGCCAGAACAATCTCGTACATGAGAAAATCCGTTACAAATGTCCTGATTGGACCGATATTTTGTCAACAGTAACTGGCCACAACATTCTCGACTGGGTGAACTCTTTCCATTAGCATATTTTCTACACAGCAGTTTGGTATTTGCTATTTTCTCAATCAGATGGCTGAACTCGCAAATGATAACTCATGGATCTCACTTAGCATCCGCTCCTCTCCCGTTTGGCCACCAAGGACTATAGCCCTTGTCCCCCCTACAACACAAGTACTGTGTCCCCATGCAAATCTGGGAGGCGTCCGTTACAAATGTCCTGATTGGACCGATATTTTGTCAACAGTAACTGGCCACAACATTCTCTACTGGGTGAACTCTTTCCATTAGCATATTTTCTACACAGCAGTTTGGTATTTGCTATTTTCTCAATCAGATGGCTGAACTCGCAAATGATAACTCATGGATCTCACTTAGCATCCACTCCTCTCCCGTTTGGCCACCAAGGACTATAGCCCTTGTCCCCCCTACAACACAAGTACTGTGTCCCCATGCAAATCTGGGAGGCGCCCGGGTACATTCAGTATCCTCCATGTAGGTTTTTCATCTGCAGGGTCCAGGAGATAAAGCTGCGATGTGGAGTGAAGACCAGCCACAGACCCACCAAATATCAGATATCTCTCGCCTGGGAGGCTCACAGCAACATGATCGAGTCTCGGAGGAGGTGCTATACCCCCTGGGTTTCCAGCACCAGGCATTCCACTTCTGGTTACACATCTCCAATAGGGTTCCTCCTCGCTTAGATCCATTGTGAACACATCACTAGATTGAAACCGTAAGGGACTACTCTTGGCCAAGCCTCCGAACATCAATATTTTCCTACCACCATAAACTGACAGTGTATGGCCCAACCGAGAAGATGGGGTCCATGCTACATGTATCTCTGTCCAAACAGGTTTCTCCATCGAAAGATCAAGAAGAAAAGTATCACTTAGAAGTACTCCAGAATCTGCACAACCACCAGAAACTATCAACTTAGTGCCATCAAGAGTGCAGGAGCTGTGCCATGATCTTGGAAGTGGAGGAGCTAATCCAGAGATTTCACGCCAAGTTGGAGGCTTGGCATCCAAATGCAACACAAAAACATCAATGAGCAAGCCCTGCCTTCCACAACCACCAAATACCACCAAGTTAGACCCATTTACACAAGAAAGTGTATGATCCCAACGACCAGGCGGAGGAGAGCTCACTTGGACATGTTGCCACTCCAGATTACAAGAACTCAGGTCCAACACAAAAGTATCATTCATGGGTTGCATATTGACCCCTTCCCCACCAAAAAGAACGACCCGATTCCCAACTGCACAGGCACTAAAGTTGCACCGTGAGGGTTCAACAGCTCCTCCAACAGTTAGCTTCCTCCATGCTGCAGCTTCAACAGTAGTCAATTCCCTTGCTAGCCGACCCCCAGCCTAGTCTCTTCGCACCAGGCACGGTCTCTAAAACATGAGTTGTTTCACTACCCCAGGCATTCTGGTAGACTATTCTCCAGAGGTCCCCATTTTTTGTCAGCTCATATAGTTGCCTACAGACAGAACCTGTTGGTGGAATGGGAATGTTGAGGTCACTTGTGGTGCACCTCTGAGAGAGATTGTAACACTCAAAAAACGGAGAAGCTTTAAACTTTATTTCTCTCTTTAAATTTTCTTACACCACTCCACTACTTTTACAACACAATCTGAGTCCCTTTATATAGGGAACTGAGATGAGATTAAAGACAAACAAAAATAAATGCAAAACCAGCAAATTCAAACTGAAGTTGGGAGATGGCAGTTGGGAAGAAGGGAGTCGGGAGATGGTGGTTGATGAGTTTGGACGGTGGAGGTGGTCAACAATATCAGCTTCTAGAAGTCAGTTGAAGCTGCTGAAAGTGACTGGCTGGAGGCAAGTTTAATATTCAACATCCCCCATAAACTTGACTCTCCATGTTTCGTCATACCAAGCATTGTCTTTAGTCTTTCAAACACATCATGTTTGAGCGGTTTGGTGAAAATGTCAGCAGCTTGATCATATGTCCTGCAAGAGACTAGTTCCACCTCTTTATTCTTCACATGCTCTCTGATGAAATGATACCGTGTATCAATATGTTTGCTTATTTCATGGAATACTGGATTCTTTGCTAGTGCAATCGCTGACTGATTGTCAATGTAGACCTCTGTGGGATTAACTTGTGGAAATCCTAAGTACTGCAACACATTCCTGATCCAGATACCATAACAAACAGCTGAGCAGGCAGCAACATACTCAGCTTCACATGATGACAATGTCACAATGACTTGCTTTTTGGATGACCATGTGAACGCTGTATCTCCCATAAAATACGTAAAACCTGTGGTGCTTTTACGTTTATCCAGATCTCTTCCCCAATCACTATCTGAATAGCTAATCAACCTGCAATCTTCACATCTGGTATATAAAATACCATCATTAAGAGTACCTTTTATGTACCTGAGTATCCTCTTTGCTGCATTCAGGTGAGACTGGTCAGGAGTCTCCATGTATCTGCTGACTAGTCCAACTCCATAGAGTATATCTGGCCTGGTACACGTCAAGTATCTCAAGCTTCCAACCAAGCTCTTGAAATAAGTTGGATCAACATCTCCCCTTTCATTCTTTCTTAACTCTAATCCTGTTTCTACTGGAGTTGTGACAGGATTGTATTTTTCCATACCAAATCTTTTCAGAATTTCTTTTGCATAGATGCTCTGAGAGATGAAGATACCTTTTTCTCTTTGCACAACTTCAATACCGAGAAAATGAGCCATTAAACCAATGTCAGTCATCTCAAATTCTTTCACCATCCTCCTCTTGAAATCTTCAAACATGGCTGGATTGTTGTCGGTGAAGATCAAGTCATCAACGTATAGACATGCATATTACAAGCTTCTGTCAATCTCATTCTTCATATATAGTGCATGCTCATACGGGCATTTCTCAAATCTGTTCTTTTGGAAGTAATCATCAATCCTCATATTCCATGCACGAGGCACTTGCTTCAAACCATATAAGGCTTTCTTCAGTCTGCACACTTTATCTTCTTTTCCTTTCATCACATATCCAGGTGGTTGTTCCACATAGATTTCTTCTTCAAGAAAGCCATTCAGGAATGCTGACTTTACGTCAAGTTGGTAAATTTTCCAACTTTTCTGGGCTGCTAATGATATTAGCAATCTGATGGTCTCTAGTCTGGCAACTGGCGCAAAAACTTCTCCGTAGTCAACTCCTTCCTTTTGTTTATAGCCTTTTGCTACAAGTCTTGTCTTGTATCTCTGGACTTCTCCTTTCGCATTTCTTTTGGTTTTGTAGACCCATTTCACTCCGATAGCTTTCCTGCCTTTTAGGAGATTAGTCAACTCCCACGTCTTGTTCTTCTTAATGGATCGAATCTCATCATCCATTGCACTTCTCCATTTTCCTTCTTGGTTAGCCTCTTTAAAGCTAACTGGATCACTTGTCATCAGCAGACAATACAGAGTAAGATCTTTTTCAACCTGTTCTATATATTCATACAGATCTTCTAGACTGCGTGTTCCTCTAGGCCTCATATCTGAGAAATCACGATCAATTGGTAATGGAGTGTCATACCTTTGTGGTGAAGGGGAACCACGTTAAGGTGTTTACTGATCTCTGGGTGTTTGTGTCTCTGTAGCCACTTCTCTTGTCTCTTCTTCAGGTATCAACTCTACGCTTCTGGAAGCTTTAGTTTGATCCCAATTCCAGGATTCATTTTCTTCAAAAATGACATCTCTGCTGAAGATTACTTTCTTGGTGGTGGGTTTATATAGCCGATAACCCGTTCTGCATTAGTAGTATCAACAGAGTGTTAGGATTTATCTCCCATTAGCAAGAGTGTAATATTGTAATTAACAATCTTTTTCATATTAATAAAGAGATTTCTGGTTTAACAAATCGTATAGCATTTATAGTTTATATTATAATTGTCAAAGTAAATAATCATAAGGTCTAAAGACTATGGGAAAGAAGAATTGTTCGTACATCTGGATATGTATGTGGTAGACACAATTCTTTAGTTAGTCTTGAATAATGTTCACAACTTAAGTTAAAGGTTGGACACCTTTATCTTGTTAAAGTTGTAGAATTCTTTTGCTAGCATTTGAGTGGGATGAAATGAGATATGATGAGTCTAAAATCATCGGAGTGTCTTCGAGCAAAAGGATCTAGTGCACTGGGTGCATTGAACTGGATCACAATGAAAAGCTTTATCTAGAATCGTCAATAGATAATAGTCTTTTCATTATCAGGACAATCGGAGAGTCTATCTTAATCGTGAGATAAATGATGGACTTATGGTTGCAAGTGATATCATTTGAGTTATCAATGAGTACGATTATATCGCATAGTCTATCCTCGATAGTTTGGTGATATTCATTTGTTAATCGATAGAGGACTTCATTTATAGATATGGACATCGTGGCTCCATTTAATTAAATGAGAGTATAATATCATCATATGGATGTTTTGAGGTAATTGGATATTAAATCTCAGCGTTGAGTTTTCAATAGTGTCTATTGAAAACATGGCTTCTGGACAAATCAAAATATCCAAGTTCAAAACGTGGTCATATGAGTAAATATGGTAACTTGGAGAGTTATAGGCGGTCTATGAACTCTTGGCGATTACTGATATTAATCACGAGGATACACTATCTCCGATATGATTGTCTAGGGTATGAATGAGGAGCATCTTCCTTTTCTATCTTTATTTAAGAGTTCAGTTTTGGCTCTTTAGTGGAATGAGTTAAAATTAATGGATCGGACCTAAGTGAATCATTTGTTGATTGTGATTAGGTTATGTCTATTGAAGCTTAAATTTAGATGGCCCGCCAAGATCCCCAATCCACACGGACTTGCATGGATCACTTGATATATTCTACCGGACCAATTTAAGGGTTAATCTAGAATTGCATTTAATATATTAAGAATATAATTTGCACATTATTTAAGTAATGGGCTGCTCAATTATATTAATATATTAATGAAAGACATGTGGGCTTGTTTCTTTTAGTAAGAATGGGTCTGGTTCACGTGTGGGCTTTTTTATTTAAAGTCCAATGGATTAAATGAAATAGGAAAATAATATTAGGCCCATCTTATATATAAGTGGGGCGGCTGGGTTAAGGTTTTGACCTAAAAATATTATTTTGTTTCATTTGTTTTAATTAAATAAGAATTAATTGATTTATTGATTAATTGTTTAATTAAAGAAACAAATCTTTCCTAAAAGTAAAGACTTGTTTGATAAGTAAATAAATAAATTAGTATTATTTATTTAATCAAATAAGGAGTCTTTTTTTTAGTCAAATAAAAGAATAAAAATAAAAGAGTTGGATTAGGGTTTGAAGTCTATAAAGTTAAAAAGAATTAGGGTTGAATTTTAGTCACCCTATATAAGTGACATGATGAAATTCGGCCATTCCTAATTACATACTACATAGAATTCGGCAACCCTAAAGGAAAAAGAAGAAAAAAAAAGAAGAAAAATTCGGCCAACCTATATATATGTTCTTATAGGGTTCGGCCACATCAAGAAATTGGTGCTTGAGTTTTTATTTTCTTTCTTCTTCTTCTTAATTCTAAGAGAGTTTTTATTCTAGAGAGACAAAAAGGAGTGAAAAATTATTCTTTGATAGTATACAATTGCTTAAACATCAATAAGCTTGTGTATACGATATCGATCTAGGTTCACGCGAGTTTCGATCATAAGATTGTGAACTCAAAAGTGACCGGAATAATTTTGACATTCTTTTGATTGTTTTGTGACTAACAAAGAAAAGAAAGTATTTGTTTGGTCCATTCACAGGTTTGCAATTCAAAGGAAAGGGAGACCACGCTCCTAGGTGATCCACGTTCGTGCTCGGATTGAAGGTCTTGCGGATTACCATCGACGTAAGTCAATCGGATCACGCGACAAGAGGTAATTTACTTTTGTTGATATATATGCATGTTTATTGATTAAAAGGGTTTAAGGTTCATAAAGGAAAAATTTTAAAAGTCACTAAATCGTCTTTAGTATCGTTTCCGCTGCATGTAACACTTTTATTTGTTTATTTTTCCCTACAACAAGGATACACTTCTCTCCTTTATCTTCAAGCTTGGTTCTTCAAGCTTCTGGGACTTTGATGTAGGCAATAGAGCCAAAAACTCTAAGGTGGCTGACACTTGGTTTGTGAGTGCTCCATGCTTCGTGCGGTGTCTTTGTATCAAGACTCTTTGTAGGACATCTGTTTTGTAGATATACCGCACACAGGACTGCTTCAGCCCAAAAACTTTTAGACATGTTTTTATCCTTTAACATGCTTCTGACCATGTTAAGGATTGTTCGATTCTTCCTTTCAGCTACACCGTTTAACTGAGGAGTATAAACTGGTGTAAACTGATGTCTGATTCCTTGTTGCTTTAGGAACTCCTGGAAAGCACCTGCAGTGTATTCTCCACCTTGATATGATCTCAATGCTTTGATATGATAGCCACTTTGCTTCTCCACAAAAGTTTGAACTCTTTGAAGTAGCCAAACACTTCAAACTTCCTTTTTAGAAAATAGACCCAAGTCTTCCTACTGTAGTCGTCAATGAATGTAAGGAAGTATTGATTTTGTCCATTTGATACTAGCGTCAATGGACCACACACATCTGTGTGAACGAGCTCAAGTGGCATGGTTGCTCTCCAATTTGCCTCCTTTCCGAAGCTATTTCTGTGTTGTTTGCTAAGAACACAGCTTTCACACATCTCATTTGGGTGATGGATGTTTGGCAATCCTTTCACCATCTTCTTACTTCCCAGCTGCTTTAAACTTTCAAAATTGAGATGTCCATACCTGAGATGCCACAACCAGTCTTTGTTGTTGATGATGGCTGTCAGACACTTTGGCGTATCATGATGAATTGCGAGAGGAAACATCCTATTCTTCGTCATCTGGACTCGAGTAACCAGCTTTCCTCAAGTATCTGTGATGGTGAGTTGTATATTTTGAAGACTAATGTGATAGCCTTTCTCCAAGAGTTGTCCGAGACTTAGGATATTTGTCTTCATGTCTGGAACATAATAAATATCGGAGATGAAAGCATGATCTCCATTCTTCTGCTTTATCATGACATCTCATCTTTCTTGGACAGAGATTTTAGAGAGGTCACCAAATGAGATTTCTCCATGAACTTTCTCATCAAGTTCAATGAACAAATCTTTTCTGCCAGTCATATGGTTGCTGGCTCCAGAATCAAGAAACCACACATCTTGATTTTGATATGTTGAGTTGTGTGCCATTAGCATCAACGAATCTCCTTCAACCTGCTCTTTCTCTGCAAAGTTAGAACTTTCATTTACTTCATTTGGGATACCTCTGCACTCGTTGCGATAGTGCCCATATTTGTGGCAATTATAACATTGAACGTTTCTTTTGTCAACGTTCAGACGGTAGTTGTAACCGCCTCTTCTTCCTCGTCCTCGTCCTCGTCCTCGTCCTCGTCCTCATGAGATATGGTTTTGTTGTCCACGTCCTCCTCTACTTGTGTCTCTTCCTCTTCTGCCTCTGCCTCTGCCTCTACCTGTGGTTTCAGCATTTCCAGAACCTCTTCCACGAGATCCTCTACCTCGTTCTCTTCCTTGTTGTGAGGTCCCCCCTTGCTCATATCTTTTTTCATGGAGGGATAACTTTGACTGGAGAGCTTGCTCCAATACTCTGTCGTCACTTCTTCTTGTGACTTTCTGCTCATGGGTTTGCAATGAACCCACCAGTTCTTCTATAGACATCGTCTCCAGATCTTTTGTTTCTTCCAGGGCCACCACTATAAAATCAAACTTTGGATCCAATGATTGCAAAATTTTCTCCGAAATTCTCATGTTTTCGAGAGTTTCTCCATTTCTTCTTAGCTGATTTGCAACAACCATGACTCGTGTATAGAACTTTGCAATGGATTCATTAGATTTCATTCGTAAAGATTCGAACTCACCTCGTAAAGTTTGAAGACGGATCCTTTTCACTCTGTCAGCACCTTTGTAGGTCTTGTGAAGGGTGTCCCAAACTTCTTTCGATGACTTGGAGGAAGCTATAAGCTCGAACGTGGGTTCGTCTAGTCCTTGATAGATTATGGACTTAGCTTTACAATCCTTCTTTCGATCGGCTCTGAGAGTTGTTGTCTGAGCTTCTGTCATGGTTCCTTCAGCTTCTTTGGATGCGGGTTCTGTGTATCCATCTTCCACAATGTCCATAACATCTTGAGAACCTAGTAGGGCTCTCATTTGTATGCACCAATTGTCATAGTTGTCTTTGGTGAGTTTCGGGATGACAACTTGCGCGTTTCCGTTGGCCATCGAGCTTGAACTACTTAGAACACTGATCTAGAGTCTGAATTTGCAAACCATGAGCGCACGGTTGCGTCCGGAATGGTCTAAAACCTTGGAAAATAGTCCGGGTTTGTCAAAAAACGAGTTCGAAAGTGTCTGAAACGGGCGGTCAAACTTTTTGACAAAAGTCAACCAAGATAACGGAATATTCTTTTTCTGACGGAATATTCCAGACGGACTAACGGCGTTAGTGACGTCAGCAGTACTCACGGACCGGGTCAATAACCGGGTCGGATCAGGTGACGGGTCGGATCACCGGGTCGGGTCGGGTCGGGTCGGGTTACGGGTCGGACTTCGGGTCGGACCCTGAAAACCGGGCGAGGAAGACTACCAGCGCATGACGGTGACGCTCTAGACGGTTGGCTGCGCGTGGACGGCGCGTGGGTACACTCTCTAACTTTAAACGGCGCGTGACACCTTTCTTTAACTCCGATTTCGATGAAATTTTCACCGATGCACTCCTTGAGAAGAGTAGAACACACTGGTATGCTCAAATTTATATTTTGAGCACTTTGATTTCTGGGCCAATTTGGTTTTGGCCTCTGTTCTTCAAATTTCCGGCTCTCCTGGGCTCTGATACCACTGTTGGTAGAATGGGAATGTTGAGATCACTTGTGGTGCACCTCTGAGAGAGATTGTAACACTCAAAAAACGGAGAAGCTTTAAACTTTATTTCTCTCTTTAAATTTTCTTACACCACTCCACTACTTTTACAACACAATCTGAGTCCCTTTATATAGGGAACTGAGATGAGATTAAAGACAAACAAAAATAAATGCAAAACCAGCAAATTCAAACTGAAGTTGGGAGATGGCAGTTGGGAAGAAGGGAGTCGGGAGATGGTGGTTGATGAGTTTGGACGGTGGAGGTGGTCAACAATATCAGCTTCTAGAAGTCAGTTGAAGCTGCTGAAAGTGACTGGCTGGAGGCAAGTTTAATATTCAACAGAATCAACTGATGCAATATCTCTTGTTGTCAATCATGAAAGTATCTTAAGAGACAGCACCTCATCACTCAATTGCAATATCCCACAAACCCCACGACAAACATTCCGGTCTCCCACTGCAACTGGACGGTAAGTAGATAAACCAGAACGAAACCAATCAGATGATTTTGCAGACTCCTTCAGTGAATATCCAGGCACTTGACCCAAATCAATATTTGATTCTGTGAAGAACAATATCCCAATAACATGAGTTATTATCTCGTCATCTCCATATATGGGAGTTAGACGCAATCTGTTTATCAGAGGAGATCCATCTTTCCGAAAGTTCAACAAATCGCCTTGGAATTCAATACCCTCCTCTAGACATCTCCTAATTTCTGAAACTACTGTGGAATCCATTAATGGATGTCTTCTCTTTGCAAAAGGTCCTCTACATTGCAAGAACCGGCTGTAATGCCACAACAGAACAAAGACAACTAATAAAATCAGTATGTAATCATATGATAAACAAAGCATCTCCAAGATCGTACAGTATGCAATACAAAAGAAAGAGATCAAGAAGAGAAAACAGCTTTACTCAGTTAAAACTGATTTTTTAGAGATCAACACAACTAGAAAACAGTCAAACCATACATGATACGTCATATAGCATGAACCATGACCATATAATAAACCATACAAACTATTATAATTTGAAGAATGGCACAAGTTCAACTAGAACGCATGAAATAAAGGTCCTAACAGGTCATTCCAAAAATTACTATCTCATTGTTGTGGCAAGGACAAATAAATTGAAACTTTCTTTTCTTCTTCAAGTTCATAAGCGAAAATAATACAGAAAATAATAAGTATGAGACGAACTGAAGGTATAAACAAATAAAAAAGAGAAGCACCATTAATTAAAACGAGAACAAACTAATCTGATCAAAATTTCTCCACTTGGCCTCTGAAGGCACCTCTATTTTACTTCCTATCCAATACCTAACCGCGAGAAGTTAGCAACAATTTTTAATAGCAATTATGCACTGAAACAGGCATCATATACTTATAATATTCCTGCACACTGTTATTAGAGTGCTATGGTGCACTTGAGCACAGAGATCTAGTACACTGTAGTCTGTAGGGTGGAAAGTGAAGCGCACACTTGGTTCAAATTTCTATTTTTTTTTCCAGCTAGATAGAAAACAGGAGCTTTTATCAACAAGCCTAAAAAAGTGAACAGCCAGTCCACCTTGCCTACCAAAAATGATCCTGCTGCAGATGATAAAACCACTATAGTAAACAGACAATTCTGCTTGTAGCCTATCCAATACGTAAAAAGGCAGTTCCATCCTTTGTTATAAGAAATAAATAGGAATCTTATTGAAGAAAAGTAGATACCAAGGCTGTCTCATTACAAAAAAGTTATCTCTGACATGTACAAAACTAACCACAATTCACTCTGAATTTAAATAAATGAAGAAAACACACACTTGAACTAAGTGAAACACGTTTTTTATAAATAAATAAAAAATAGTATTTATACTAGCAAGACAAGAAGACTAAAATCCAACAAAGAGAATAGAACTGCCAATTGTCGTAGCCTATAAGCTCAAATGATTAGAGCAAACTCTCCAACCTCTTGTCTAACATGCTTTAGGCATCCTCAAGTTGCCGGTCACCGATGGTAGGGAAGGAGGGACGATGGATCTCTAGTGAAGAAGAAGCGACGTGGGTCACTGTTGAAGAAAAGACGACTGGGTCGAGTCGAGTTATGAAGTAACACAGGTGAGCAAGGACGACGCAGGTCGCCGATCTGGTAGGACGACCATCAATCGAAGCACGTTGGTGTTGAAGGGACTAATCGGCGACGTGGGTCGATGTTGAAGAAAGAACTAACGCGGGTCGAGTCGGGTCACGAAAAGACAATGAGTATATGCAACCAAATAGGTTTTGTAGGGCTGAGACAGTGAGTGAGGACGACTGGCAATAGGTTGAGGATGACCGTCAAGGTTGGTACAACGCCGGCTAAAGATATTCCAGTAAGACTCACCAGAAAACAATAGGTAGCAGTCCCATTGCTTTAGAAAAAAAGAGAAGAAAAAAAAGAGGTAGAAGAAATTTAGAAGAGTAGTAGAATCAAAACGTAAACACTTAGTTTATGGCTCTGATACCATGAACAAATCAGTAGTATTTGTTATTTTATTCTTCTCCACAAGGTGGATTTATATAGAAGAAATACAATTAGGAAAGAGTCCTAACTAGGAAATGAAACAACTTATAACTAGGAAAGAAATCAATTTACAACCCTTACAATTAGGCTAAGAAATCTTTACGGTTAACATATTATATTCTAATAGAGAGTATACTCTTATAATCAATTGCTATTACCATGAGTGGAGAAGACAACAATAAGTGATGAGTGAAGAGTGAAGAATAGCAAAGAATTTATAGATAAGGGAGACGGTTACCGGAATGGAACAGTTAACGGGTATAAATGGCGTGAAACAATAGGAAACATGGAAGGAAAATTCGAGAAATGCGCACCATCAAGACCTTTTGTTTTAAAGCAATAAACCTCCCCTTGCCTGACATGTGGAAGGTTTATTAATTGAAAGCGTGCTAGGAGCGAATTTCTTCCCAAATAGTGGTAGCCAACAAGGTAGGATGAACAAAATCCTTCAAGTGCTGCAAATATCCTGACCCCAACCCCAGCCAGGTACTGGTGTTTAAGTCAGGGGGGATTCTGTTAACTTTCTAAAAAGGCAGGGGTCCAAAGAAGGATTTTCTCTCCTTGCTAAAACTGCTTAGAGTAGAGAGATGCAACAGGGAGCATCGGGCCACCCTATGAAAGAACCGGGATTGGCACACCTATAGCAACCATGTGTGAACCAGGATCGGGATTGGGGTTCACCACAATTCCTTGGTACCGAGAAATACTAATATTAAGACCCAGCAAGCCCCGATGTCATAGCACACCGGTTCCTTGATATCTAAAAGCACCGGTACCACAGTTTATAGTACCCGATACCTAGTATAGCGGTTTCATCCTTGGACCAGCCTACCAAGCATTTCCCGTCCACTCAACAGGGGAAAACAACAGCGAGGGTGGTCTCAACACATCAAGAGAGAAACAACCAAAGAAGAAAGAACCAGTACACCAAGGAATCAAACCCAAAGCAAAACCACAACATGAGAAGATAAACATGCAGTAAAATCCAACTAAAGGAAAGAAGGGTAGCGTTTTCTTGTCCTTCATAAATGTCATTCACAGAAATATTCAACCTTACCAATCCTACTAAAATGGAAATAATTTACTTGATTCTAGGGACAATTCCCATGCCTAAACTTGGCCTCCATCAATGTCAAATATGTCTTTTTGATTGCTAATTGATTGACTAAATTAACGAAATGGACAGCAAAAATTGGGACCTATATATAAAAAGCTCTCTCATGGAAAGGGGAGAAAAAATGGATTATGACTTATCGACTAGCACGAGTTCACCATCATTTATAATATCAAAAATATCTTGCCTAAATTCTCTATATATCACCATTGTATCAACCAGGTATAAGTGATTCTTTGTTTATCAATAAAAGAGTCAACCATTATCTTTCACATACAGCTATATATATATATATATATATACATGTTTGTCCTTACCCTTTGCATCAACCAGTTATAGGATCATACATGTACCAGGTGGTATCTCTCCAACTGTGACCTACCAGGTCGCGATTTAAGAGTGTTAATCAGAAATCTTCCCTTTACACTTTTTTCGGTTAACAGTTTGTTTGAGCATTTACAGGTTATTGTTCCCAAAAGATGGTGTTTTGAGAATTTGAGAAGATAAAAGAGATTTTAGAAAGATTGAAGGGCTTAAAGTGTAAATTTCAGAAACTGATGTGCAATTACACAGCGGTGCATGTCCAGAAGAAAGTGTTGTCTTATCCGCTACCCAATTCCACATCGTTCAATCATTAGTGATTTCCGATGTCCAAACCGCTATCCTAACTAGAGTGGTACTGACAATGGTCTTGCAAATCCTTCTCGATCGAAGACTTGTGAAATTAGGAAAATTATTGCAAGCCTATAAATACAATAGCTCTCTAGGGTTTTGAGACACACCATATCATAGAATTTCAATCTATCTCTCCCAAGCACATCTCTTCAATACAATACCAACTTCCATTCACCATAGTTGCACAACAAGCTTAACAAAGAAGAAGAACTCATTATTAAAAATCCGAAGAACTCATTAAAGGTTGTCATTGGTTTTATTTATTTTTTTTCTTCTCTTTATTTTTGTCATGTGTAACTAATTCCATAACTAAGGATTCCATATGAACCTTTTATCAGTGCTCATGTTTGGATTAACGTTTATTTTATCAATATAATTCTTGCTTCATTCATTATGCTTAAACTCTTGATCTTTGTTGTCTTCAATTCAATTCAAACCATAGACTAAGGGTTGATGAATATTGACTTAAAGTTAAGATTATCTGAGAATTAGGGTTAGAGTTTAGACCAAATTTAATTTTGATTAATGCACTATTGAATGAATGAAATACACCTTTAGTATATACCAAGCAAAATGTTGATTTTGTTTCTTAATTCTTGCATTTAACGGGTTTCTGATTATTGTTCACACCATAGGCTAATGATGAATAATAGTTAGGAATAGTACGGCCATACGGTAATAGTCATATTTAAGATAAGAATGAACCCTTGAATTGATTGAATCTTGTTCACTAAGTTAATTCCATACATTGAGTAATCATAATTGGGAATCATTGATGATCTAGTGTTTTCTCTCCAATGATCACAACCTTTATTGCTCTTTTGTTAAATTGCTTTTTTAGTTTAATTTAAGGGTTAAATTCATTTTCGTCATTCTAGTTTGACCTAATAGCCAAACTTGTCCCCCAATTTTCAGTATTATCTCGTTTAGTCCTTCTTTTAAAATTTTTGTTGAAAAAGTGTTGACTGACATGATTAGAGGGTCAAATGACCCTGCTGCCATGATTAAAAAATAAAACAAACAAAAATATTAAAAAAAAATCTCCAAATTAAAAATATATATATTAAATTCGAACCAGACCCATATCTAGAATCGAACCACCACCACCACCAGATCTCTCTCTCTCTCTCTTTCTTGATCAATCGATCAAACAAACAAGACCAACGTAAAAAATGGCAAGTCAAGGTGTTCAATCCAAGTCATGAGTAACTGGTGAGTGGTTATGAGAGAGAGAGAAATTGAATCTCCTATGTCCCAAATTCAGGCAGCAGTAAAGCTCGTGCATGGCAGAGTCAAGAGTTCTCAATCGAAGCCTTACGGCGACGTCCAAAATCCAATAGTGGGATTGGGATCTGTGCAAACGTCATCGATCGAACCAACAGAGGACCACCGCTGATTCTCTTCTTCTCTTTTTCTCTCCGCCGCTCTCCTCTTATATTATTCGAACCGAAATCAGACTCACAAGTCAAAACAACAATGACGAATCAATCGGTGGCCGATTCAATGAGTTCTTGGCTTGGTGATGGTGGTTGGGTGATTTGCGATTCACTGGGTGTGGTGATTGGTTGGCTAGATCACAAAAAGAGAGAGAGAGAGAGAGACAGAGAGAGAGAGAGAGAGACAGAGAGAGAGTTGATTTCCTAGATCTGGTTTCTTGATAGAGATAAGGGTTTGGGTGGTTGGGTTCAAGTTGGACGGTGGTGGTGGTGGTTGACAGTGGAGGTTGTTGGGTTTGGATTTGGGTTTGGGTCTGGGTTTGGGTCTGGAAGGGTTGGTTGGGGTTTGCCTAGATCTGAGTTTCTGAATTTTCCCAGACCTGATGCATTAATCCTGATTGCCGATTTTCTCATCAAATTCTTATTACATTGCTGGTTTGAGTTTCTAGGTTTACCTAGAGAGTTGTTTGTTAAAGTAGATTACTTTTTATATTAATATTATTTTATTATATAAGTATTTAATTTTTTGGTGAAATTCATTTTAAGTGGTTGGATTTGAGGGTTTGGGTTTGATGATTGAAGATGGATGATGGTGTGGTTGTAGGCAGATGATGAAAATGAATAGATGATGTTGATGATGGTCGATGATGATGATTTGAGGGTTAGGGTTAGGGTTTAGTTTGATATTTTATTTTTTAATTTGATTTTTTTAAACATTAGTTTTTTTTTTTTAAATCAAATTTTTAATTGTTTTTAATTGAAATTACTAATTTAAACCCTGTTTTTACCATTATACCTTTAATAATCTGATGGAAACCTAACAAAATTGGACGACAGGGACCAAAATACAGATTTTTGGAAACTAGAGGGACCTGTCAACACAATACTGAAAACCAGGAGATCAATTTGGCTATTAGGTCAGACTAGAGGGACGAAAATGAATTTAACCCTTAATTTAATTTAGTTAGTTTTAATTCAATCATCAATTTCAAATAATTTGGTTCCATTAAACTTAGCTTTATTTAGAATTGGTCATAATCAGTAAATCACTTTTCCTCATGGGAACAATCTCTACATGTCGTTGTACTTATCTTCATGATTCGTGCACTTGTGAGTTATTTAAAAGAAATATCCAGCACATGGCTTTTTTTAGAGGCGTTTTGGATCTCCGTCTTTTGGCAAAATACCTCAAATTTGGTGGGTAGGATAGTTGTTCATATTTTTTTTGCCAGCGAGGAGTTTAGCTCTCTTAATGGGTCTAACTTGTTTCGCATGTTTCTCTTATCCTTCCTCCATCGCATGTTTCTTTTGTCCTTCTTCCATTCGTCCATTTCTTTGGCGATCTTCCGGAGCTGGCTATGGAAGTTCCAGGAGGTTCTTCTGCCAGACTACACCTCTTTTTCTTCCTTTGCTTGACGTTTAGTACGAGGGGAGCGTCTCTTGTTTTCATTACAATGGGACTTGCTCTTGAGAACCAATATTTTGCTATCAGTGCCTAATCCTTAAGGTTGCTCTTCTTTCACTCATTCTTCTTCCGGCTTTGAGTTTAGTCGTGGTGGAATCTCCACCTAAGATCTTACATGAGTTTGGTCATGGTTTGGAAATTTGGATATTGCTGGGTGTACTTTACAACGAGGTGATCAGTCGGCTGGTGACAATTGTTGAGCTCTTTCATTGCTGATCAGACATCTGTTAGTGCTGGATCCAGATCCACTCGTTCTTAGGGAATGAAATTCTTTGGTTGGTTCATGAACATAGCCATCATGCGATCCATGTCTGCTCTCATTTGTTTCAACATTTCCATGCTTTTTCTTAGGGCTGTTTGTGTATCCTTCGTCTTCCCTTTTTCGACAAAATCTGCCAGAGTAGGGTTGACGTCGAAAAATTCCTTCTCTTGCATGAGATCTGGATCATCGTCTTGGCTAGATCTGGATTTTGATATGATTTCTGCAGCTTTGAAGGAGTGTCAATTCTAAAAGGGTAACTGGAGTGTAAGTTCTTCAACTCTTTATTTCAGCTTGGTCACGAAAGAGTTTCCGAAATCGCAGTCTAGAGGCTAGATTTCCCCACACATGGAGCCACTGTTAACTCTTGAATTAGTGTTAACCATATTTGAAAAGTAACTCTCGGTGAGAACTCTTGGATTCAGATCTTGTTTCATTTTGGATGGTTTTAAATGGAGCTTACTGCCTTTGGGAAGAAAGTAGAGCTACTGTAAGGTTTGTTTGATGGTGGAGATTATGCTAAGAAAGATAAGTGGAAGAAAAGATTCTGACGAAGGTCGGCGACTTCCTTTCATATCGTCGAAGATGAAGATCACGAATCCCATAGAAAAATGAACATTACTCTGTTATTTGTAAAATGGAAAGCTTGAAGAATTTTATTGGAACTCATGGTCCTTTTATAATACAATTTGGTCCAAGTAGGTTGACAGATGTCCCTTTCTCACTTGTTTACATTTTTTAAGACTGTAGAATTTTCGAAACTGCTTTTGTCTAGAGAAAGGGAACCAATTTTAGATTTGGCACCACTCTTCTGCTTCTCTTTGGGCGACGTGGCGTTTTCTTCTTGGTTGGCACTGACATGGGGCATTATTATTGGTTCTTTGGTGCTGGTCTATGAAGACCCTTCTTGATTAGGTTGTATGGGAATTTCTCTTCTTTTTTTCATTGGGTTTGTTTTAAAGGATTTCGTGTGGTCCACTGATTCCGATTTAATCTTTTTGTTCTCACCATCTTGTTTGTTGTGATGGGGAGTCTATCTTGAAATTAGAAAAAAAAAAAAAATCGTTTTCTGTCATTATCCCCTCGATGTTGATGTTACCTTTACCTCCTAGATTTTTTTCTTTTCTTTTCTCGTTTTTTACGGATGATGTGGCAAACATATCTCATTTTTTGGGCGATCTTTCCTTTGGTTATGATTCGATCTCTTGAAGACCACGTTTCCTAGAGTTGTCCCGGTGGAAAGCCTACATGGATTCAAGAATATTTTTTACCATTAACACCATATAACTCTGTATAAAAGTAATAGTCTAAAAAAACTAAATACAAAATTCTGACAAATTTTTTATATGGAATCTATATCTTTATTTTTGGATTCAATAAAACAGATTGAGTAGTCATAGCAATTATTAATAGGGATAATTGCCCAGATGACCATCAATTTGGGTACACACTATGAAAATGACCATTAGATGGGAGATTAGTTTCAAAATGATCATTTTTGACAAAAACTGTGACACTAATGGTCATTCTATCACATTCCGTTAACATTCCGTTAAATTAGTGGTATTTTGATAAATAAGAGGATGACATTCCATCACAAGATTTATTTTACTTTTTTTATTATTATTATTTCAGCTACAGGAATTGTTTTTTTTTTTTCAAAATTTGAAAACCTACCTCTAGAATCACATGAATGGTAACTATAATCATTTATCTCTTAATTATTTGACAAAAAATATCCATTTATCTTGTTCAAAAATCTTTACTCAACAACATTCAAATTTCATATCGAAATTGAAAAACAACACCCAATCTCAACGTTCTAGATTCAAACTCAAGCATCCACCAGGGTAATTATCCCAATTAGTTATTCTATATCATTAATTTGATGAGAGTTGTGGATGCTTGAAAAATTATCACATCAACACACTTAGAAAAAAATTAAAAAGATTATGGTTTGGTCTTGCTCGATCAGTGATGTTAGTTTAATTTGTTATGTGCTCGGACTTCACATTGAGGTCAAAAATTAACGGTACCATATAAAATATGCTCTAAGAAAATTAAATTACAAAATAATTTTATTTTTATCGTTTTTTATAATTTTATTTCCACTGTTATTCAGCATTTCTATTGCAACTATTTTGATATTCATTGAACCATATATATGCAAAAAGGACAACTTTCTTTTTTTAATATAGTTTAAGATCATTAATCTGCAAAATCCAATAATGTTCCGCAAACCAGTTATAATCTACCCAGTTTTGTTTAAGAATTCAATGACCAGCTTGTTTCTAATTGGGATGTGTAAGATTTCGATATCATTAGCAATTAACATGAGATCAGAATTTTTTCTAAAGTTTCAAGTTGATTATTAAAAGTATTGGAGCATCTCCAAATAGCTGAAATAAAAAAAAAATGTAAAATAAATTTTGTGATAGAATATCGTCCTCTTATTTACCAAAATGTCATTCAGCTAACGGAAAGTTAACGGAATGGGATGGAATGACCTTTAGTGCGATAGTGTTCACCCAAAAATGGGCATTTTGAAACCAATTCTCTATTTAATAATCATTTTGATAGTGTGCACCCAAATTGATGGCGAATGGGTAAATTATCCCTCATTAATAGTTTAATTGACTTGAATAAATTTAATTTCACGATAATTCCAATTACATATGATATTATTAATTTATTACTACCGCAAGCCAAAAAAAAAAAAAAAAAGAACCAAATTATTGAGAATTGAAGTTCAATTCGTTTATCGCTCCAAACAACGAACCTGATGAAAACACAATGAAGAATCAAACATTAACGTATAGCACTTATAAATTCATTGGTTGCAACAAATAGTACAACGAATGTTCAATAATTCAAATGAATTCAACATTTTAAACCCTTATTCAAAGGAAAACAAAAAAACAAAACAAATCATAAAGAGCATTTAGTTGAACTTATATAGCTATTCTTCATAAATCAATTAAAGAAGTGATCGTAGGCTTAATAGCCTTTGGGAGAAGAGGGTGAGTTGTAAACGAAGTATGCATGATGATTAATAACGGTATGGAGGCGGCGGGGACTTATATATGTAAGATGGTGGGAGTGATGGAGATGGTGGAGGTGGAGACTTGTAAATGTAGGGAGGGGGTGGAGATGGTGACGGAGGAGGTGTTGATTTATATAGGTATGGTGGTGGCGGTGATGGAGATGGTGGAGGTGGTGACTTGTAAACGTATGGAGGGGGTGGAGATGGTGATGGAGGTGGTGGAGATTTATATACGTATGGTGGCGGCGGCGATGGAGATGGTGGAGGTGGTGACTTGTAAACGTATGGAGGGGGTGGAGATGGTGATGGAGGAGGTGGAGATTTATATACGTATGGTGGTGGTGGTGATGGAGATGGTGGAGGTGGTGACTTGTAAACGTAGGGAGAGGGTGGAAAAGGTGATGGAGGTGGTGGAGATTTATATATGTATGGTGGTGGTGGGGATGGAGATGGTGGAGGTGGTGACTTGTAAACGTATGGAGGGGGTGGAGATGGTGATGGAGGTGGTGGAGATTTATATACGTATGGTGGTGGTGGCGATGGAGATGGTGGAGGTGGTGACTTGTAAACGTATAGAGGGTGGAGATGGTGATGGAGGTGGTGGAGATTTATATACGTATGGTGGTGGTGGGGATGGAGATGGTGGGTGGTGACTTGTAAACGTATGGAGGGGGTGGAGATGGTGATGGAGGAGGTGGAGATTTATACACGTATGGTGGTGGTGGTGATGGAGATGGTGGAGGTGGAGACTTGTAAATGTAGGGAGGAGGTGGAGATGGTGATGGAGGTGGTGGAGATTTATATAGGTATGGTGGTGGCGGTGATGGAGATGGTGGAGGTGGTGACTTGTAAACGTATGGAGGGGGTGGAGATGGTGATGGAGGTGGTGGAGATTTATATACGTATGGTGGTGGCGGCGATGGAGATGGTGGAGGTGGTGACTTGTGAACGTATGGAGGGGGTGTAGATGGTGATGGAGGAGGTGGAGATTTATATACGTATGGTGGCGGTGGGGATGGACTTGGTGGAGGTGGAGTCTTGTAAACGTAGGGAGGAGGTAGAGATGGTGATGGGGGTGGTGGAGATTTATATATGTATGGTGGAGGTGGGGATGGAGATGTTGGAGGTGGAGACTTGTAAACATATGGAGGGGGTGGAGATGGTGATTGAGGAGGTGGTGACTTGTAAACGTATGGAGGGGGTGAAGATGGTGATGGAGGAGGTGGAGACTTATATACGTATGGTGGTGGCGGCGATGGAGATGGTGGAGGTGGTGACTTGTAAATATATGGAGGGGGTGGAGATGGTGATGGAGGAGGTGGAGATTTATATACGTATGGTGGTGGTGGTGATGGAGATGGTGGAGGTGGAGACTTGTAAACGTAGGGAGGGGTTGGAGATGGTGATGGAAGTGGTGGAGATTTATATATGTATGGTGGTGTTGGTGATGGAGATGGAGGAGGTGGGGATTTGTAATAGTAGTATGGTGGAGGTGAAGATTTTACTGGAGGAGGAGGTGACTTATAGTAATAAGGTGGTGGAGGAGAATGTTTTGGTGGTGGTGGAGACTTGTAGTAATAATGTGGAGGTGGAGAGTGCTTTGGTAGTGACGGAGACTTGTCGTAATAAGGTGGTGGCGGAGAGTGCACTGGTGGTGGCGGAGACTTGTAGTAATAAGGAGGTGGCGGAGAGTGCACCGGTGGTGTAGACTTGTAGTAATAAGGTGGAGGTGGAGAGTGCTTTGGTGGTGGCGGAGACTTGTAGTAATAAGGTGGTGGTGGAGAGTGCTCTGGTGGTGGTGGAGACTTGTAGTAATAAGGTGGAGGTGGAGAGTTCTCTAGTGGTGGCGGAGACTTATAATAATAAGTTGGTGGTGGAAAGTGCTCTAGTGGAGGTGGTGACTTGTAGTGAGTTGGTGGTGGTGATGCATATGTATAAGGCTTGTAGTCAGCCACAGCGGTGGCTACGAGCAAAAATATCGCAACCGAAACCATAAGAGGCCATTGCCTCGGCTGTCCCAAGATTCCCATTTTTGGAGCTGCTATTTGATTGTTTTGTGAGTTGAATTGTAAACATGGTTGGCTACCCTTTATATACTGATCTTTCCAATAATTGATGACACATACATGTTTGTATAGTATTCATAACAGCTTGTATTAAAGCTTTAAAATATTGTCTAAATCTCACATTCCTTGAATCCATATATTTTTGTCTATCTTTCAACTAGTAATTGCAATTGGTGGTTTCCCACTACGTTTGTATTTTTTTTTTTTAATCATGTAAGACCTTTGAACAAGTCCATATGGGAAGTTGATAGGTTAGATAGATGCTTTTTATATTCACCTTGATAGCATCCTGAGCTCAAATGTTTGTTTACTTTTGATAAAACAAATAATATATCCTGAAGAGAATCAATATAAAAAAAAATGTCAATCAACCAAAATGCATTTTCGTGAGACTTTCTTGTTCTGAGTTATTTTCTTTCAAACGGTAGATATATTGTTGTTTCATTCAAGGTGGCAATTTTCATTAATTTTGCAGGAAAGCTTTCGTTTCTTTTTTCAATTCTGGTCAACATCGGTGATATAAATACAAGTGTATAACTAGCTTGACACCGAAAATAGAAAAATAAGCATGCCATGACTTATGAAATGGTGGTTGCTATCTATCGGGAAAAGTTGAAGCGGAAGACTGTGCCTGATATATATCGCAGAACAAAAATGTCAAAACACACAAAAATAGGATGAATAAAATCAAATCACACGATACAAACTTTTATATGAAAAGCCCAAAGACAGAGAAAAAGTACTATTGTTGAGACGATAAAAGAAAAATATTACTACGTAGAAAATTCTCATTACTACAATGGGGGAGAGGAGAGAGAATCAAATTTTACTATTTTTTTTTTAAGTTAGTTTTTTAATTAATTTTTTATTTCTTTCACTGCTCATTTACTATTTTGCCCTTGCTAACCTAATGGAAAATACAAAATTTTAACAAACATTTAATTGTAATGGGTATTTTTGCATTTTGTTCATTAATTGAAACTAGAGTAATTCTACATACAACCATGGTTGCGCAACCGCTTTGGAAAAGAATTAATAAACACATGAGACTCGCGTAAAAAACACATGGGACATGGGACCCGTGTAAAAAACACATGGGTCCCATGTGTTTATTCACCCTTTTTCAAAACGGTTACGCAACCACAGTTGTATGTAGGGTTGCGCATTGGGAAAATGAGGATGGATATAGGTCCCCTCATCCTCATCCCCATCCCCACTTCTCAAACCCTTCCCATCCCCCCCTCTCCCCCCTATTTCCCTATTTGGGGAAAATAGGGATGGTGATGGGGAAATGAGTACCTCCCCCCATCCCCATCCCCATCCCCATCCCCATTTCGATTTAGGGATGATTTTCATCCACACCCTCATTTCAATGGGGATAGGGAAGCGGGGAAATAGGGATCCGAGGGAAAATGTGTAACCCTAGTTGTATGTGGAATTACTCTGGAAACTAAAGGGTATTTTTTGACAAAATAAAACCGTACGGTAATGTTTAGTCATTATTGCAAACCATAGGGTTGTTTTAAATAAGAGTGGTGCTATTGGCACACCCCCTACCAATCTATATATGCCTCACTTTTTAAAATTTTGACTTAATAAAATAAAATTAAATATTTTTATTAATTGTTTTGATTTATTTCCAAAACTACCCAATTTACTTATTTTTCAAACTTAATACACCCCATCTTTGATTTCTGTATACATCTTTCTCTCACCTCCATTAAATGATTTATTTTTTCTTCTTATTATTTTATTTTATTTTATTTTGAGTTTTTTTTCTTCTTATTTCATGGTGGAAGAGAAAAAAATATATATAACAAGGTTGCTTCAACACAAAGATAGCTTAATATCATTCTAAAGAACGATTCTTCCATATGCTTGATATTTTTCAAAGACTATTTCATAATATTTTTGTATGTGTGTAAGAAGCAAAATTTAGGGTTTAAAAGTTAAGGAAAAAAAAAAAAGGTTTAAAAGAACATGTTTTTTTTTTTATTATTATTTTTTTTGAAAAAGAATGTGAGGTTTTAATAGGTTTACTTTGTAAAAGATTTTTTTCCATAAATTGTATGTCCCTTTAAGTAATTTTGATAAAGGAAAAAAAAAATATTACATAATTAAAAAAGTGGGGCATAAATAGACAGGTAGGGAGTGTGCCAATAGCACCACTCTTTAAAAGCAATATTTAACTTCAAAAGCTATTCTCGAACTGTGAAGCTTTGTACTGTATGATAAGAATGAAATCAATTATACAATAAATAACACTTACTATTGTAGGTGGTCGATCGACTTGGTACGTCAAATGGGTCGGATTGTATCAGGCCCAAAGCAACTAGGCTGAGCTGGTTGATTGATGTCGACTGCTATCTCGATATTGTCGTCTGAACCTTGTTGGTCCTGCAAAAGAACTTAATAAAAAAAAGAAATAGAAGGAACAGAATGTGGGGGTTGGACTCTTAGCCTTAGGTTAGCTTGGGCTGAGCAACGTGATTAGGTGGATGATGAAGGGATTCCGGTTGACGGAGTCACTCGGAATCAGAGTTTCAATACGCTATATGTCAGCTTTGATTGAGAGAATTTCAACCCCTTTTCAAGTGAGGGAATCCTCTTATTTATAGTGGGTTTTGTAGTTCCAACGTTTACTGTCAACATTTGATAGTGGGCGTGATTTTCGGAGAGATTTTCTCTCAATGGGCAGTTAAATGACATTTGTAACCGATTGAATTGATATTTGTAACTGATTGTTTTGAATGTGTCTTCAACGGTAGTCTCTGCTAGTGCCTGCGTTGGGTCGACCCAACGCAACGGGCCTAGGTTTGATTTGCAGGGACTGGGCCTTGGCATGTTGGGCCCCTGGACCATTTTTGGCTACCACAACTATCAAATCAGTTATTGTATCAATCAGTATATAAGCTCCATAAGCATTTTATTTTATTTTCATACAAGAGATTATGTTAACCAAATAATTATAAAGCAAAAAATACCCACTCCATTATAGTTCATTCTAATGAACCAATCATATCTAAATCTAAGGAATAGAAGATAAAATCAAAATAAACAAGCCCTGCCTTCCACAACCACCAAATACCACCAAGTTAGACCCATTTACACAAGAAAGTGTATGACCCCAACGACCAGGCGGAGGAGAGCTCACTTGGACATGTTGCCACTCCGTGTTACTAGAACTCAGGTCCAACACAAAAGTATCATTCATGGGTTGCATATTGACCCCTTCCCCACCAAAAGAACTACCCGATTCCCAACTGCACAGGCACTAAAGTTGCACCGTGAGGGTTCAATAGCTCCTCCAACAGTTAGCTTCCTCCATGTTGCAGCTTCAACAGTAGTCAACTCCCTTGCCAGCCGACCCCAGCCTAGTCTCTTTGCACCAGGCACGGTCTCTAAAACACGAGTTGTTTCACTACCCCAGGCATTCTGGCAGACCATTCTCCAGAGGTCCTCATTCTTTGTCAGCTCATATAGTTGCCTACAGACAGAACCAACTAATGCAATATCTCTTGGTGTTAATCGTGAAAGTATCTTAAGAGACAGCACCTCATCACTCAATTGCAATATCCCACAAACCCCAAGACAAACATTCTGGTCTCCCACTACAACTGGATGGTAAGTAGATAAACCAGAACAAAACCAATCAGATGATTTTGCAGACTCCTTCAGTGAATATCTAGGCACTAGACCCAGATCAATATTTGATTCTGTGAAGAACTGTATCCCAATAACATGAGTTATTATCTCGTCATCTCCATATATAGGAGTCAGACGCAATCTGTTGATCAAAGGAGATCCATCTTTTCGAAAGTTCAACAAATCGCCTTGGAATTCAATACCCTCCTCTAGACATCTCCTAATTTCTGAAACTACGGTGGAATCCACTAATGGATGTCTTCTCTTTGCAAAAGGTCCTCCTACATTGCAAGAACCGGCTGTAATGCCACAACAGAACAAAGACAACTAATAAAATCAGTATGTAATCATATGATAAACAAAGCATCTTCAAGATCGCACAGTATGCAATACAAAAGAAAGAGATCAAGAAAAGAATATAGCATTACTCAGTTAAAACTGATTTTTTAGAGATCAACACAACTAGAAAACTGTCAAACCATACATGAAACGTCATACAGCATGAACCATGACCATATAATAAACCATACAAACTATTATAATTTGAAGAATGGCACAAGTTCAACTAAAAAGCATGAAATAAAGGTCCTAACAGGTCATTCCCAAAATTACGGGGGACTTGCATAAATGGTCATCCTCAGTTCTCAAAAACCAAAAATAGCCAATGATTGAAAATTTTGTGTTTTTGTTCCTTTCATAGTTGATTTTACCAGATTGTCCTTTAAAATCAATTTCCATTATTTATCTGATTTAATGTAACTTTACCCATTTACCCTTCTTGCAACTTTACCAAAATTAAAAGACAACAAATATTTCAAAAAAAGAAAGAGAAAACAAAAGAAAGGAAGTGAAGAAATCGTGCTTCAAGACCAAAGGGACTCCAGAGAAGACGCCGACGCCGAAGGAGAAGACGCCGACTCCGGAGACACTCTTTCAATTACTCATAGGCCGCACCTTCTTCCACTGCGAGACATCGGCCTCCTCCTCAACCAAAAACCCTAGCCACTTTTTTTTTAAAAAAACCAAAAACATCGGCTGCACCTTATATTACACACTTTCTCTCAAGGTAAATCAATTCTCTCTATCTTCCTTTACTTATTTGAAGCTTGTGTGTGTAATATTCATACTTTTTAGTAAGTAAATATATGTTTTGAATGTTTTAGAATGAGCCTGTGTTTTAGGGTGTTTTCTCTTCTACTTCAGCTATCCGGTGAAACCTAGAATTTATATGAACCAAATATCTCTCAAGTATGGGCCTTTATATTTATTTATTTATTATTCATTCAATCTCTATCTTTTTATGGGTTTTATTGCTTCTTGATACAAATACTATCGTTTGCACTTTTTGATAGCTATATGTTGAGTGGTAAAGTTAGAGGGATTGTTAGCTTATTTACTCTAAGCATTGTTAGCTTATTCATGCTTTTTAGAAAGTATAAATATTGTTTTGAATGCTTTTACAAATGCTTTGTTTTTTTTCTCTGTTTGTGCTCTCTTTGATATATTTATAACAATAATACTACTTATTTGTAATGCCTGACCTCTGCAATCATTTACTTGTCTGCATGTGCAATTGCATTGATATACTGCCATCATTTTCTTTCTCTTGCTTTACAGACAAAACATTTTTATTTTAGTTTAATGCGCTCTGGTAGTCTCTGTTTTTCATTGTGATCATCATCATCATCTCTAAGGTACACTAGTTTTACTGTTTTTTTTGTTACATTTATGTATGTTGTTTTTGTTAAAAGAGATACAAAAATATTGGATTTGGGTGTGTAGTGTGATTTGGGTCGTTGTAGAGATTTGAGATATGAGATTTGTTACTCATTATTTCTTGTTCTTTAAACTAGGTTTTTGCATGTAGTGGGGGATTTAATTGAAAAGAAAATTATATATTTAGACTAGTGTACATTAACTGGTTAAGTAGCTGTAGTTTTAGACTAGTGTATTTATTTATTTTCATTTTTTTTTTTTTGCTTTGTACAAATTTGAGGGCACTTTTCACACAATAAACTATATGTTGCTGAGTTGCTGGTATAGTTTTAGTTTGATCGATTCACTTGGCACTTGATTGGTATTCATAGTAGTTTTTGGTTAGTGTCAAATTGGAATCGGTGTATCACCAATAATTTTCTGTTGGTTTTGGACCATTTAAGATAGAACCAACATTGTGAAACTGTTTTAGTATTTTGGATATTATTTACATTGACATGAAGCATAGTATTCATCCTTGCCCTTCTTATGATTTGTTGACTCACTCAATTAAGTTACAGTCTTTGAACTAGTTGCTAGTTTTAGTCACTCAGATAGCTTCTTGGAGCATATTATTATCTAGCTGTTGAATTCATAATGTATAAAATTTCTATACAAATGGAGCAATCACTGTAAGGGAAGTTACAGTCTTTCGGGCTCTCTGTACCGGCGAGAAAGGAATCGATAAGATCGGGAAGCCACTCCACTATAAGAGAACAATCTTCCACCGTGTAATACCCGGGTTCATGTTCCATGGTGGAGACATCATTGACGGAAATGGAACCGGAGGTGAGTCCATCTATGGCGTTAGTTTCACAAACGAAAACTTCGTAAACCAACACACCGGTCCAGGGATCCTCTCCATGGCCAATACCGGCCCAGCAACAAACAGCTCCCAGTTCTTCATCTGTGCCGCCAAGACAGAATGGCTCGATGGCAAGCACGTCGTCTTTGGTCAGGTCATTGAGGGATTTGACGTAATGAAAGCAATCGAAAAGGTCGGCTCCAGATCCGGCATGACATCCAAGCCCGTAATGGTCACCAATTGCGGTCAATTATCTTGAAATATTGTAACGTTTAAAATAAACTATCAATGAAATATTTATTATTATTATAATTACAATTGATCATGCTTATTCTGGATAACATCACCTAATAAAATCAATTAAGTAGATTCGGGTGTTTATCCTAAAAAATTAATTTTATTATTATTATCATTATTATTATGGATCATGCTTGTTTATATTTATGTATGTCATGCCCTAATTCTTGATAACGTCTCCTTATTTAATTACAATATAATTGTGTGTATTTTTATAAGCCCGGTGTTTTATCGTCTTAGCTTGGGAATCACTATTGTGAGCCCAGGAGTCAATAATGTAAGCCTGTGAATTATGTTTTCGATTAAATTTTATCTTTACGTCTTCTAAATATGTTTGGCGACACCGCAGGAGTCCTATCGCATGAGGTGGCTATCCTTTGGTGTTGGATAAAACATCCGAAAGCGAGTACGTGAGACTAAGTCCACAACTAGTTAAAATCATTATGTGTAATGGGTGCGCATCCACTTGTGAAGTAGATTCGGCTGTATATCCTAAAAAAATTAATTTTTAATTTATTACTATAGTTGATCCTGCCTGTTTATATTTCAGTATGTCATGCCCTTATTCTTTATAATGTCTCCTTATTTAATTACTATCTAATTGTGTGTATTTTTATAAGCCCAATGTTTTATCGTCTGAGCCCGGGAATCACTGTTGTGAGCCCGAGAGTCAATAATGTAAGCCCGGAAATTATGTTTTCGATTAAATTTTATCTTTATGCCTTCTAAATATGTTTTGCCACACCGCGGGAGTCCTCTCGCATGAGGTGGCTATCCTTTGGTGTTGGATAAAACATCTGAAAGCGAGTACGTGAGACTAAGTCCACAACTAGTTAAAAACATTATGTGTAATAAGTGAACGTCCACTTGTGAAGTAGATTCGGGTGTATATCCTAAAAAAATTAAATTTTAATTTATTACTATAGTTGATCCTGCTTGCTTATATTTCTGTATGTCATGCCCTTATTCTTGATAACGTCTCCTTATTTAATTACTATCTAATTGTGTGTGTTTTTATAAGCCCGGTGTTTTATCATCTGAGCCCGGGAATCGCTGTTGTGAGCCCGGGAGTCAATAATGTAAGCCCGGGAATTATGTTTTCGATTAAATTTTATCTTTACGTCTTCTAAATATGTTTGACAACACCGCAGGAGTCCTCTCGCATGAGGTGGCTATCCTTTGGTGTTGGATAAAACATCCGAAAGCGAGTACGTAAGACTAAGTCCATAAAGAGTTAAAATCATTATGAGTAATGGGTGCACGTCAGCTTGTAAAGTAGATTCGGGTGTATATCCTAAAAAAATTAATTTTTAATTTATTACTATAGTTGATTCTACTTGTTTATATTTCTGTATGTCATATCCTTATTCTTGATAACTTCTCCTTATTTAATTACTATCTAATATGGTGTATTTTTATAAGCCAAGTGTTTTATCGTCTGGGCCCGGGAATCACTATTGTGAGCCCGGGTGTCAATAATGAAAGCCCGGGAATTATGTTTTCGATTAAATTTATCTTTACGTCTTCTAAATATGTTTTGCGACACCGCATGAGTCCTCTCGCATGAGGTGGCAATCCTTTTGTGTTGGATAAAACATCTGAAAGCAAGTACGTGAGACTCAGTCCACAACTAGTTAAAAACATTATGTGTAATGAGTGAACGTCTACTTGTGAAGTAGATTCGGGTATATGTACTTAAAAAATTAATTTTTAATTTATTACTATAGTTGATCCTGCTTGTTTATGTTTCTGTATGTCATACCCTTATTCCTGATAACGTCTCCTTATTTAATTACTATCTAATTGTGTGTATTTTTATAAGCCCGGTGTTTTATCGTCTGAGCCCGGGAATCACTATTGTGAGCTCGGAGGTCAATAATGTGAGCCCGAGAATTATGTTTTCGATTAAATTTTATCTTTACGTCTTCTAAATATGTTTGGCGACACCGCAGGAGTCTTCTCGCATGAGGTGGCTATCCTTTGGTGTTGGATAAAACATCCGAAAGCGAGTACGTGAGATTAAGTCCACAACTAGTTAAAAACATTATGTAATGAGTGAACGTCCACTTGTGAAGTAGATTCGGGTATATATCCTAAAAAAGTTAAATTTTAATTTATTACTATAGTTGATCCTGCTTGTTTATATTTCTGTATGTCATGCCCTTAATCTTGATAACGTCTCCTTATTTAATTACTATCTAATTGTGTGTATTTTTATAAGTCCGGTATTTTATCGTCTAAGCCCGGGAGTCAATAATGTAAGCCCGGGAATTATGTTTTCGATTAAATTTTATCTTTACGTCTTCTAAATATGTTTTGCGACACTGTAGGAGTCCTCTCGCATGAAGTGGCTATCCTTTGGTGTTGGATAAAACATCCGAAAGCGAGTACGTGAGACTAAGTCCACAACTAGTTAAAAACATTATGTGTAATGAGTGAACGTCCACTTGTGAAGTAGATTCAGGTGTATGTCCAAAAAAAATTAATTTTTAATTTATTACTATAGTTGATCATGCTTGTTTATATTTCTGTATGTCATGCCCTTATTCTTGATAACGTCTCCTTATTTAATTACTATCTAATTGTGTGTATTTTTATAAGCTCGGTGTTTTATCGTCTAAGCCCGGGAGTCAATAATGTAAGCCCGGGAATTATGTTTTCAATTAAATTTTATCTTTACGTCTTCTAAATATGTTTTGCGACACCGCAGGAGTCCTCTCGCATGAGGTGGCTATCCTTTGGTGTTGGATAAAACGTTCGAAAGTGAGTACGTGAGACTAAGTCCAAAACTAGTTAAAAACATTATGTGTAATGAGTGAACGTCCACTTGTGAAGTAGATTCGGGTGTATGTCCTAAAAAAATTAATTTTTAATTTATTACTATAGTTGATACTGCTTGTTTATATTTATGTATGTCATGCCCTTATTCTTGATAATGTCTCCTTATTTAATTACTATCTAATTGTGTGTATTTTTATAAGCCCGGTATTTTATCATCTAAGCCCGGGAATCACTGTTGTGAGTCCGGGAGTCAATAATGTAAGCCTGGGAATTATGTTTTCAATTTAATTTTATCTTTACGTCTTCTAAATATGTTTGGCGACACCGCAGGAGTCCTCTCGCATGAGGTGGCTATCCTTTGGTGTTGGATAAAACATCTGAAAGCGAGTACGTGAGACTAAGTCCACAACTAGTTAAAATCTCTACGTGTAATGGGTGAACGTCCACTTTTGAAGTAGATTCGGGTTCATATCCTAAAAAAATTAATTTTTAATTTATTACTATAGTTGATCCTACTTGTTTATATTTCTGTATGTCATGCCCTTATTCTTGATAACGTCTCCTTATTTAATTACTATCTAATTGTGTGTATTTTTATAAGCCCGGTGTTTTATTGTCTGAGCCCGAGATGAGCCCGGGGATCAATAATGTAAGCCCAGGAATTATGTTTTCGATTAAATTTTATCTTTACGTCTTCTAAATATGTTTTGCGACATCGCAGGAGTCCTCTCGCGTGAGGTGGCTATCCTTTAATGTTGGATAAAACATCCGAAAGTGAGTACGTGAGACTAAGTCCACAACTGGTTAAAAACATTATGTGTAATGAGTGAACGTCCACTTGTAATTAGATTCGGGTGTATAACCTAAAAAAATTACTTTTTAATTTATTACTATAGTTAATCTTACTTGTTTATATTTCTGTAGGTCATGCCCTTATTCTTGATAACGTCTCCTTATTTAATTACTATCTAATAGGGTGTATTTTTATAAGCCCAGTTGTTTATCGTCTGAGCCCGGGAATCACTATTGTGAGCTCGAGAGTCAATATTGTAAGCCCGGTCATTATGTTTTCCAGAAAGCATATATACCAAGTTTTCACATGCAACACCACCACAAATATTCGCAACCAGTTTGCAAATGTATTCTAGAAAACATAAATACTAAGTTTTCACATATAACACCACCACAAATATTTGCAACCACCTGTTTGCAAATATATTCCAAAAAACATAAATACTAAATTTTCACATACAACACAATACCACAAATATTCACAACTAGATGCGATAGACAACTTCTGGATTGCAAGTAAACAAGAATTCATTGACTCGGCAATGTTGGTAGTCATCATTTTGTACCTCCTTTTAAGGCTTCGTACACGTGAAATTTTCTCTAACCCAATCTCTAGGAGATTATCGTAGCACTTACGATGGATGTCTTTCAACTCAGCCATTTCACATTCGAATTCCTCAATACAATATGTATAAGTGGCACGGTAGTAAAGCTTAATCACATCATCCCGTTGTTTGCACATTTTTCTTAAATTTTGTGCCAAGTGGTATGCATAAAACCTATGTACTGCATCGGGGGAAATTTCTGCCATCCCTCCAATGATACCCGTGTGCCAATCTGAAACTATTATCACACGTTTGGGATCCACTATCACATTGTGTAGTTGCCTTAAGAACCATGTCCATGACTCGGTGCATTCAGAATTTGCAAACCCAAATGCCAAAGGGTATATCATCTCATTTTCGTCCTTGCATGCCGCAACTAACAAAACACCTCTGGTCTTACACTTTAAGTGGGTAGCATCAATGACGATAACTGGCCTAATAACTTCATTAAATCCTGCTATAGAAGCCCCAAGTGACATGAATCCATATGCGAACCAATTTTTTGAGTCTGTGTCAATCTTAGTTACAGTCCCAGGGTTGGATTGTTCCAACATATAAAAGAATTTCGGCAACCTTTTAAAGGACTCCCACGGATCGCCAAATACCATATTCAAAGTGTGGTTCTTTGACCTGGAGGTTTTATTGTACTTGAGATTGATGATGTGCCACTCCCTCACTTCAGTCATAATATCTATAGGACAGATGTTGCATTTTGGATCAGATAATTTTTTTGCAAACATTTCCCCTATTACCATGGAACTTACCCGACTGAACTGCATGTTATAGTTGTCATCATTAGTACATGTGTGCTCCTTAACGAGGGACTTAACATGCTAGTAAGTCCCATTTTTCAGCTTCCCTACTCGAACAACCTATTCACAATTACTATTTCTACATGTTGTGGCAAATCTTGTCTTCGTCGATCGCTTAACCTTCAACTCAAACCTCTGTGTTAGTGCATAATTCTCTATATCATGCTTCATCGTTTTCTTATCCTTGAAAATTTGTCCTTTGTATATTGGACCTTGGTCTCCGTCTTCAAAAAAGTCCTTTGATCTAACCGGTTGAATTGAGTACAATTCTGACCCCGGTATTTTCTACCGTGATGCCATAGAAGACATAGAATTGTTGGCTGTTCCACTAACCCCTGGTTCTTCTCTATCACTTGTTGCCGCTTGCCCATCACATTGAGCAACTTTCAAAAAATCTTTAGGATCATCACTAGTATAACCACCAATACCATACTCATCCCCTCTATCGGCGGTTTCACAAACATCCCTGTCATCTACCTTTGCCTTCTTGTTAGTTGATGCTGGAGTCCCATGATCACTCCCCCTTCATGTAAATATAGGTGAAGTCATAGACCCAATCGGGTGGTTGCTACCGCTCACTGATCTGTAGTGTGGAATATCAACTAGGGAGTGTTGATCAATGGGTTTAAAAGGAGATGGTGTACATGCTACATTGATTGTTGTATGTGTTGCCTTTGTTGGAGTTCGAAATACATTTTCAGTTGCCGCTGCCGGTACAGAATTATCGACCACTTCTACATGAACTTCATGCCAATCCGATTGCTTTTGAGAAAGCACACAATTTACATCATCGTCAGTTGTAATGGATAATGTAAATCTCCTAGTCTCCATTTTAAGTTGTGAACTTATCTTCAGGGAAAATCTGTCACTGCTGACCCCAATCTAGTGGTATATCCTTTCCAACAACTCACTGTATATTTCTTGAGCCTTATTGGTTAGACAACATGCAAAAGAAATCGAATCGATGAACTGGTTATCCTTCCAATATCCACCGCAGTGCACTACCAAGCCAGCTATCGTATCCTTAGACCCTGAAAAATAGTATTACACTCATTCAGATAATGAAACAGTATATATATATTAACAAAATTGAATGTTGATTTAAACAATACAGAAAATGTCAGTAATTTGTTCAACAATGATGAAGAAAGGTAATTTGTATACAATATAGGATATTTGGATTTGGTTTCAAACTGCAATCCCTTACGAAAATAGATATGTGCAGTTGCCTGTCAAACCATGTCACAGAAAAGCATGTTTTCAAGGATAAACAAACATCAAAGAATGGGCAGGTATATTTGTTGCAAAATGAAATGTAAAATGCAGAAGTCTTATATGAACAAATTCAATTCAACAACATGCACATAATAAAACATTCCAAACCTAAAATGCAAGAATAAACTACAGTCATGAGGACCTAACTAAGAGGGGAAACAAAAAGATAACAAAAAATGACAAAGAAGTGATGGTATCTCATCTCAGAACAACATAAAGAGAACTCAAGATCCATCTATGCACATAAAGTAATTTCTGTCCATGACACAAAGAAGGTTTTTAATGAATCCAAGAATTTAAAAGCAGGAACATACCTTTTGTCAAACCTAGTTTTTAAAAACATAGCTTATTTTGTCAAGTGCATTTTGTTGAATACTTGAAGTTAACAAATAGGGTTAAAATTATGATTTCATTTATCTGAATAAAATGAATTTTAAAAATTAAAAGGAGGCTAGTTCATTACATTTCATTCTTTATTTCTTTCATTTTTCTTTTCTGTTTCATTGGTTTAGTTGTCTTACTGACACCTATATGTTGTCAACATATTTTAACTACATGGAATAGGCTAAGAGAACATTGATACAGTGTTAGCTACTTGTAATAGGTGATTGCATTAACCTTGTTTTGTGCAATAGTTATTCAATGGTCCATTAAATTTATTTACTGTAAATAGCTTAGATGATATGGCATTTGTTATTCCTTAATTTTGGCTTCCTAGACTTTTATCTCATTTGTTGAAAACGCACTAACCTAAAAGTCCAAAAAATGTCATAATTTATCCAAAAAAAAGAAGCCATGTATATGCATGGCCATATATATCATTGTAAATTTTTAATGATACATTTTTGTCTGTGTGCACCATAAATAGGTATGCACTCACACTGTGAATTATTCTAACTAGTTAATCTGTTGTCATCATATCCATCTAGTCAAGTACATATGAAAGAAGTACTTGGGTTTATAAGAGAAGTGAAGGCATAATATTCACAGGTCAATCAAAATTACTATTCTAAAAGTAATCTAGAATCTGTTGTTAATGATCGGGAAGAAGTTCAGACTGGACAGAAAGCATTGCCTTAGTAAAGAGTTGTGAGCATGGCTTTAACAAAGAAAAATCTAGCTCGCACACATTGCTGAAGAAATGATCCAATATCTCCACGAATTAATGGATGCACTCTAAATATGCCAATCCATTATCGGTTATGTCAACACACAGCAAGAAAAACAATCCAGCGTACTACCTGTAGATCACCTTGTGTGTACGAAACTGCAACAAACACACACACACACACACACACAGGCAAAGACATCACTCACCATCCCACATTTGCATTCAAAACAATTATGGAAACATAAGAAAGATATAACGGTTGTCCAACAGTTCACAAGAGAAAAAAAATCGGTAAATCCAATGTAGAGGCTAGGAATAAAAAACATGTTTACAAGGATAAACAAACATCAAAGAATGGGCATGTATGTTTGTTGCAAAAGAACTCTATTCAACTGGCCAGCCAAATAATTGACTCGAAATCTAGCTACAAAGGTCAGGTCCAAACTAACGTAACTTTCCGATAAACCTTGGCACACCATATGTCAGTTAAAAGGATTGACATTGAACATTTTTCTAGGTCAACTAATTTGCCACAAGTAAATGAAGATTGATTTGAAAACTAGGTCAAAATTACTAGAACTATAAAGATTACATTTCGATTATAGAAAAATTGATCAAGAACCACCCACCTCGACGAAATTTGTAAATTTGGGATCTCTGTTCATCACCAACCGATGAACCTACAAATGAGAAAAACAAACAAATTCAAAAACCATAAAAAGGAACCCAAAAAAAATAAAAATAGAACAATAAATAGAAAAAGGAAAAAAAAGACAAGTAGATCATAGCTCGTATTCGACTTTGTGCTTCTCGGAATCCTCGAGAGGGACATAGTATTTGGCAAGACGAGTATTTCCTTGCCTGTTTTGTAATAATATGAACCGGAGCCGACGACGAAGTTGAAGATTAAAGGTGGTGGGTGATTGTGGAAGTTGAAGATGAAGGTCGATGAAGATGAAGGTAGAAGAAGAGGATGTCAGGTTTGGGAAAAACAATCCCATTTCTGTGGGTGTCTGGAAATGAATTGGATTGTAAGTGTGGAAGGGTAAATTAGTCCCTCAGAAATTGTAATGGGCAATTTGGTCATTTCGCTCGTTTTAAATGGAAAGGGTATTTTAGTCTTTGATGGGCTATTTTGGAGAAAGTGAAATCCAAGAATAACCATTAACGCAAATATTTCAATTGGGGGCTATTTTTGGTTTTTGAAAACTGAGAGTAAACATTTACATCAATTTCCACACGAACTAATAATACAGAAAATAATAAGTATGAGACGAACTGAAGCTAGAAACAAATAAAAAAGAGAAGCACCATTAATTAAAACGAGAACAAACTAATCTGATAAAAATTTCTCCACTTGGCCTCTAGAGGCACCTCTATTTTACTTTCTATCCAATAGCCAACGGCGAGAAGTTAGCAACAATTTTTTAATAGCAATTATGAACTAAAATAAGCATCATATACTTATAATATTCCTACACACTGTTATTAGAGTGCTATGGTGCACTTGAGCACAGAGATCTAGTACACTGTAATCTGTAGGGTGGAAAGTGAAGCGCACACTTGGTTCAAATTTCTATTTTTTTGTTTTTTTCAGCTAGATAGAAAACAGGAGCTTTTATCAACAAGCCTAAAAAAGTGAACAGCCAGTCCACCTTGGCTACCAAAAATGATCCTGCTGCAGATGATAAAACCACTATAGTAAACAGACAATTCTGCTTGTAGCCTACCCAATAAACAAAAAGGCAGTTCCATCCTTTGTTATAAGAAATAAATAGGAATCTTATTGAAGAAAAGTAGATACCAAGGCTGCCTCATTACAAAAAAGTTATTTCTGACATGTACAAAACTAACCACAATTCACTCCGAATTTAAATAAATGAAGAAAACACACTTGAACTAAGTGAAACACGTTTTTTATAAATCAATAAAAAATAGTATTTATACTAGCAAGACAAGAAGACTAAAATTCAACAAAGAGAATAGAACTGCCAATTGCCGTAGCCTATAAGCTCAAATGATTAGAGCAAACTCTCCAACCTCTTGTCTAACATGCTTTAGGCATCCTCAGCAAAGTTGAAATAGCATCACACAAACAAGATGTTCCTACTCCTGGAATACAACAGTTTTGTAAGTACAACTAGGAAAGAGTCCTAACTAGGAAATGAAACAACTTATAACTAGGAAAGAAATCAATTTACAACCCTTACAATTAGGTTAAGAAATCTTTACGGTTAACAGATTATATTCTAATAGAGAGTAGACTCCTATAATCAACTGCTATTACCATGGATGTTGCTATTGTAATGTAATCACTTTGGTTATTTTTATGTCCGAGAATTATGAACAAAACATTGATCGAAATGTTGGTATTTATTTTCATCTACTTTTGTCATAGTTGTAAACTTGTGTGTACTTTCTCTATTATTTGTGGTGTGACTTGTGGCATGCTTTATTGTATTTGTCATGATTTGTTCACATTTAGTTAAAATTTGAACACATTTAAACACATTGCCTGGACCTGGGTTGAAACACAACCGCCCTGGGTACCCGAAAAGGAATCTCCAGGTTCTATATAGGAATTCCAGCTTGGCCTGATCGGGTACATTTGTCATCCCTAGGAATATATATAGTTATTAACTGATCATAAAAATAAAATATAAAAAATGGTTATTAATCTATATTATGTTGTAACTGGCACACGATCTTTTAATCCAATTACTCCTAAAATTCTATTATATTAATTCAAATTCTATCATTTGAGTAGCTCATTTTCATTCAAGACATAAATATGCTTTTTATTTTCTACAATCTCTATTTGGGATTAAACAAAGCACGTGCATATTATAAATTTATAATATAAATATTATAGTTTTTCGATCAAACAAAGCCATATAAAAAAAATTAATTGAAGTATTAATTCAACATTATAAAAAATTAATTGTACTTTTAAAAAAAAATTAATATTGTTTTTTATTTAGTGAAAAACAAAAACAAAAATTGGTGTCCTTTAATAGACACACCCTTTCTCATAATAATCATATCATATATATATATATATATATATATATAATAGAGTTTCATAGCGTTACATATCGCTGTATGAGAGCTTTGGATTTAAATGTAATCAATCAAATATGATTGCTCATAATATCTTCTGTTATTAAATGCTTTTTTACTTTCTTCAAAAAAGAAAAAGAAAAAGAAATAAATGCTACAATTAAATCAATTTAGTAAATAATAATAATAATAAAAGCAAATAAATAATAGCCCTTTCCTATTCAATCTTAACATGGAATATGTTTCTTAAACTGCCAAGCTAAATTTAAGGAATTAAAACAATGATTTTTATTTGATTAATGACAATGGTGGTTTTTGTAGACTCAAGATTGAGCCAATCCCTACTAATCTCTTTGTTTTGGTGAGCAGTTTTGCTCTGTCCTGTGTTTTTCTTCGCTTTTGCTTTGTTTGGGGTGTTTGGTCTCAGGGCTTTTGGTGTGTATTATTGCTTTGCCTTGTTTCAATTGTAGGAATGTCGAAAGACCAATTGATAAGGTGATGTAAATATCATAACAACTAATAAAGTAATATTTCAGTTATATTACCTCTTGGTATTACAGCAACATAATAGAAATTGTTATACTTTATTTTTAATCAATATTTAATTTCTCCATTATCATTTGGTAAATCTTTTTACATTCTTCATTTTCAACTTTTATATATATATGAAGAAAAATGATGATATTCTATTTAATTGTTTGATGTGAATGAAAGGTACGTAGGTTTTGTTACTTTTTCCAATTTTTAAACATGTTCATATTTATAATATTGTTGTTTAATTTTTTGAATAGGTACTTCTTAAAAAATATCTTTAAAAAATATCTGTTGCATCACTTACAGATTGAAAAGTAACATTATATCTATATAACTGTTTTTTTTTTTTTTTTTTAAAGTACATACTAATATTGTATGGTGCTTTGCATAGAAATGTATCATCTTTTACATATGTTCACACACGAAGTGGTGGAGCAGGTGGTACCTTTAGCATCATATATATATATATATAGATGTATCAGTTTACCAATTAAATTGTTGATTTGCAATTCATGAACGTTAATTCTTATATTTTTAGTCCTTTTGTAGATAAATGATTCAGTACCGGTTTTTATGTTGTTTATGAATCATGTGGTTTATGAGATTTAGAAGATCCAGTTTTTATGATTTATGCTGATCATTGGAAGTGAATTGCATTTTGCAAATCATGGAGGCGTAAACTAGAAAGAGAAAGACCAATTATTATGACTTTTTTTAAAAAATTTTATGATGTTTTGTGTTTTATGACTTTTTTTAATATATATAAATTATTGCTGTTTTGTGTTAGATTTGTAAAATATTACGAGGTAAAATTTTATTTGTTAGGCGTTCCACATCATGTTTAAATGCATGACTTAGGTAAGTAAAGGAAAAACTATATGTTCATCATATTTAAAGATGTTTGCATCAAAAAGTTCGGTATAAACAACACAATATTTTACAAACAATTTATAATACGGAGCCCATGCAACACTCGGGTTAGAAAACTAGTGTATATATATATATATATAATATAGTTTCAAAGCGCCACATGTCACCGTATAGAGCTTTGAATTTAAATGTTGCATTATAATAGAGTTATTTTTTTTTTCTACTTTTAAATATTATTAATTTTTTTTATTTCTATTTTCCTATTTATTGATTAATCATATTAAACAATTTGATAAATATTAATTAGATAATATCAAGTGTTGTAACTCTATATCTTCATTCATGCATTTAAACCTTTATATAGATAATGAAGAAATGTTACATCATAATAGAGTTATTTTTTTTTTCTACTTTTAAATATTATTAATTTTTTTATTTCTATTTTCCTATTTATTGACTAATCAAATTAAACAAACTGATAATTATTAATTAGATAATATCAAGTGTTGCAACTCTATATCTTCATTCATGCATTTAAACGTTTATATAGATAATGCAGATTAATTGAATATAATTCTTTAGTACAGATTAATTGAATACAAGACTTCACTTTAGTTTATAAAAGGGGAATTGTTAGATTAATTGAGTACAATGCATTAGTTTATAGAAAAGTTCCAAAGCCAAGGTTCACTCCCTCATGAGTCCTATATTAAATACATGTTACAAAATATATATATATATATATATATATATATATCTCAATCCCATCTATCAAACTTTTTTTTTTTTTTTTGAAAAAGTACTGTTTCTTTTTATAGATTTACTCATGAATATATGAAATAAATGTATGAATATTTGGTGTTGACATTTGTTGTTTTATATATGCCGTCTCGAAATTTATACATTTTTATTATCTAATTCTTCATATGAAAATGTTCAAAGGTCAAAGAAAGCTGATTGGAGGTTAGGACATAGTCGAAGCCTGATTCATGACAAAGAATTATTAACAAGATATAAGTTTTTATCTCTCTTCATATAATCCATTACTATGAGATTTAATTATTATGTTCTATATATATATAACATCCAAATCTTATTATTGGATTCATTAGATAGTTAGATTTGATTCTCAAAATATGAAATAATAAATAAATTTTGTTAAAATTGTGATTTTCTCTCTTGATAACATTTGTGTTTGTATAATTGTATTGATGTTGCCAACAAAAATGTCGACTTCAAAGTTTTCATCAATTATTTTCTCTTAAAGACTATTACCGTAAAAATTGAGATTTAGAGGTTTTGGTAACTCCATCAGAAAATTGTAGTTTCTTAAGTTTTTATTCACTTTGATTAAGTGATGTACTCATGTACATATACTGGTATCATCACATATATATATATCATCTGTGTAAATTTTACGGGAAGCTTTTTTTTTCCTTCATAATAAGTAGATGTAATGGAGTCAAATTCATTCGTCATAAACAAAATGAAGGTGGAAAAAAAAAAGTTCTCAATTTTAATGTGGTTTGATGGGTGATTTTGAAAGTTATTTAATCATTTCATTTTACATTATTTAGTTATTATCCGTATTAATCTATAACTATCTTAGATGAATTTTTTTTTTTAACAATACAAATTTACAAATAAATAAAAATTGGATTATTGTTTAATGAGAGAATTTTGATAGATTAAGAGTGAGATGCAAAGTTAGATTTAGATCTGAATATCTGATCATCACTCAAATTTGGATGTTTAAAATTTTTCTATAATCAGTGCACATTCATTTCCTAATACCATTTTTTTTATGAATGTTTACAATAAGTAATGTGTTAATACTTAATAACAGATAGTAACACAATAGTAAATAAAATCTTTTCAAAGGAGCTGCGGTTCTAATTATAAAATTATAAACTTTTTTATACCTAAAATCCTTAATTGACAAAAAGATTTATAGAACATAAAACACTTTATGTATACAAAATTATATTACATGATATATTTTAAATATATATATTTTTTATAAAACCCGTGCATAATAACTAATAATAATAACATGAATTAACTAATAAAAACACTCAACGGTCAATAGAAGTCAGAACACACCATATATGATATGTCAGTGTCTTAAGCCAAAACTGGAAACCTTCTCAACAACACAAGAAAATGGTTTTTGGCGAGAGAGCAGAAATAGAATACACAAGTTTGTGACCCCATTTGTTTTTTTCTTCCCATTTGTTTTTTTCTTCAATTTGTTTGTTTTTTTCTTGATATAGAATACCTTCCCATTTGTTTTTTTCTTCAATCTTGAGACCCCAATCCGAATTCTTTCAAGTTTTTCTCAAAAGGGTTTTGATTGTAATGTCTAAAACTCAACCTCACACTCTATCCAAATCCTCCATATCAGTTTTCTTCTTTAAATGCTGCATCAACATGTTGAATCCATTCCATTTTCGTTGTACACAACAGAGAATTTGGGACCACCAGTACGAGCATTTGTGTAACAGACACCTCTCAAAAATGGACACACAAGCTTTTCAATTCAACAAAACAGAGTCAAACCAAAACTACCCAAATTTGTCAAGACTGAAATTTACAAGTACAAAAGCAACTAGCATCTTTTCCATGTAAGTAAACATTTCGAATCCTTTATTTAATACACCAAAATCTGAGCAGAGACTCAAAGAGTTAGAAGCAGAACATTTTTTCGGTGTTAGAATTGCAGCTGCAAGTCAATGGCCATGGAGGAGACACCCCGACGTTTTTTCAAGGTTATTCTTGCTTCAACCCTAGAAGAAAAGAAACTGGTACATCCCAAAACTTCCATTTGTTGAAAAAATTAGGAAAGTAAAGTTTTTTTAGATGGATTAGTTTCTTTGATAGTAGCATAACTTGTTAAGCTGGTTAGTTTGGTTAAGTCTGTTTGATGTTCTTTTATTCAATTTCTGGCTTTGAAGATGTTATTGGTTAAAGAAATAGAAAAATAGAATTTGCTTTGAAGATGTTATTCAATTTCATGTAGTTTCTTAGAAAACAAACTGAAAAATCAGCTTTTTGATTTTGGTTTAATTTTGTATGCATAGAAAATAAAAAAGTTTATGTTTTTCCAGAATTTGGTTTAATTTTGGTTTAACTGTTGCAGCGAAAGCTTTCTTTGATATGTTAAACTGGTTTCTTTTATTCAATTTCTTTGCTTTACAATGCAGATGTTATTGAAAAGTCAGCTTTTTTATTTTGGTTTAATTTCGTATGCATAGAAGATAAACAATTTTATGTTATTTGTTGTAGCAAAGGCTGTAAAACATAGTGGAACTGTAAGTGTTTGATGAAATACTAAGAGAAAATTTCAGAGTAAAACCAACTCCATTAATGGAGATTTTCTTAGTTTGTTAGATTTTCTTGGTTACTAGATTCTCTTTCTTTCTGTTTTTTTAATTTTATTTTTTCGTTGATCTGGGTTCTGTTTGTTTTATGAAAGATTTTTTTTGCTTGTAAATTTAAAGTTTGGTGCTTTACTCTTTAATTTTATGATCAACAGATTGCAAAAATGAGTGATTAAACTTGTAAACATAGTAAAACAGTTCGATGAAAACACTAAAGTGTTTGATGAAATACTAAGATAAAATTTCAGAGTAAAACCAACTCCATTAATGGAGATTTTCTTATCTTGTTATTCTGAATAATGCAATCTTGAGTGATCTGTTTTTTGGTTGTTAACTAAGCTAAACACCCACCTATTTCAGTTTCTTGCCTGGTAGTTTCTAGAGATGCAAACCGAAAACATATGGAATTTGGATTTGGTTTTGCATGCATGCATGGACTAGAATGCTAGTTAATGTAGCATAAGGATCCTTTTCAGCTCTTATGGTTTTCATATTTCTTCAAAACATCAAGAACTGGTTATTCCATTCATATGTTTTAGTTGCATTGCATGCATGTCTAATTGTAATGAGCTAGTGAAGACTGAAGAGTCCTGATGAAATCTAGAAATGGTTTTCCATGTCTTTGTTTTGCAACCATCACCTTTACTGATGGAAGCATTTCTTTTATAGAATTTCTCTTGTTTTCAATGCAGAGGATTCCAGAAAAATTCGTGAGGAAATTTGGGTATGAACTCTCTAATGTTGCCACACTTAGCGTTCCTAATGGTCGAGTTTGGCATGTGAGGTTGACAAAAGATGGGAAAAAGATTTGGTTTCATGTTGGTTGGAATGACTTTGTTGAATATCATTCAATTTGTGTTGGATATTTCTTGGTTTTCAAATATAGAAAGAATTCAAATTTCGATGTTCTTATATTTGATATGACTGATTGTGAGATTCAATATCCATATTATTGTGGAGGAGGTTTAAAAAATGATGAGAATAACTTGAGGAAAAAGAGATGTAAAGTAGAAGAGTTGGATGAGATCAAAATATCAGATGCCATAGGTGATGAGAGTGAGTTTAAAATGGCTGTCTGTAAAGTTGCGGTAAGTTCTTCAGATGAAGAGAATGAAAGAATAAAATTCGGTAAGCCATTTCCACTTGTGTGTCCTTTCTTCAGTAAATTAACTGAAAGTGTTTTACATTTTTCAACACTTATTCCATATATTGCAGATGGACTTCATTACCAAGCTTTACTTAAAGACATTGGAATCGCTGGTGGTAGGAAGTTTGGAAATACTTCAGCAGAAGAAAGAGTGAGAGCAATCACTGCTGTCAAATTGTTCAAGCCTAAAAATCCTTCATTCATGGTTATCTTGCAGCCAAATAACCTACGGAGGAGTCGTGCGGTGAGTTTTGTAATAAAATGTTATCCTGAGGTTTTGTTTTCTCGGTAGCCTTTGACATATGCTTAGTCAAAATTAATTTTTTTTGCTCGAGTAGGTTGTGCCGACCAAATTTGCTAAGAAATGTTTAAGCACTGATTCCAAATGGATCAAACTACAGGATTCCGATGGAAGTGAGTGGTCTGTCCTAACAATGTGGTATGGCAAGTGTTGTTATATGAGAAGACTTGGTGGACTTCTAAGGGAGAAGAATTTGGTCGTAGGAGACATTTGTATCTTTGAGCTGATAAGGATGAAGGAACTTCTCAAAGTTTCAGTATTTTCCGTGTCATCTACAGAGTGAATTTGTGTTGTAAGAATGTTGTATAGTTTGATGTTTCACCTGTAAGTTGCAAGCCTTTATCACCTATCGATTTTAGTATTCATCGTTAAATACTTAGATTATGTTTAAATCATGATATGGAAGACGGGTTCAGATGATCTGGTTTTGAATGTGGAATGTTTAGACTTTTCTGCTTACATGCCTTCATTTTAACAGCCTTTTAAACCTTCATCATGTATATCTAAGTAAGACAATTTGTGCCACAGATGATTGAAAGTTTTAGATTTTTCTTCATACTTTGTGATTGTATAATTGTTTCTTATTTCCAGTGTTGTTCATTGACAGCAAAAGATAACAGCAAAAGATAAACTACACTGACTTGTAAAGCTTCTAGTGAATATTTTTGTTTTGGAAGAGCAAAAACAACCTTGCCTGATCATTATCTCTTTAAACATAAATGTCTTATTTCAAATTCTCTAAAATCTCCCATTTTATTTTGTTATCCAAAAAAATAAGAATGGGTATCACACAAATCTTAAAGCAAAACACACAACAATGGATAATAAGAAAGCAATAAAGAAGAAAGAACGACACCAAAGATTTTATGTGGTTCAATAATTTGTCTACATCCACGGAGCACACCGCATTCAATCCACTACTTTCGGAATTGATTACAATCTCACTATCTCTCTCTCAAGTCTCTCTACAATTTGCTCTCAATCTCTCTCTACCACTCCTTTTTCAACACCCTTAGGGTTTTACATAATGATAGTATTTATAGGAAACACTGGGTTAAGCTAAGACCCTAAAAGATTGATTTCCTCTTCTGCGTAGACTTCCTAATTCACGCAAATCATGCCTTTACTGCTGCCCAGACTGCCCCCATGTGCAAGTGCATGCTCGGCGGTCTGTGCAACATAACACTGAAGTTAGCCTCCGCTTGTGCCGCTCCCTGGGCACCATGTCTGGCCGGTGGTCTGCACAACGTGCATCCTCTGATGTTGGCCGCTACTCGTGCCGCTTGATGGGCACCTTGCCTACCCAGCGGTATGTCCAGCGCAAGATAGAGAAACGATCTTCAGGCTGGTTTCAGGCTTCATAAAACCCAACAATCTCCCACTTGAATAACTAACACTTGACTAGACTTTCAACCTCCAACCTCCTTCCTTGATGACTTAGTGGATAGTTACGATGCGCTCATTCCCCACGTCTTCATTCTTGAAGACCCACTGAAGCTGTGCATAGCTCCAGTTCTCTTTAGTGACTGGCTTTGTTAACATGTCAGCTGGACTCTTGCTACCTGCTATCTTTACAAGCTTTAAAACACCTTCTTCGATTAATGAACGAATGAAATGGTAGCGAAGATCTATATGCTTTGTCCTAGAATGGAACGCCGAATTCTTGGCCACATGTATTGCACTTTGACTGTCACTATGCAACACATTCATCACTTGATCGAATCCCAACTCAGTTAACAAACTTTGTAAACATATCAGCTCCTTGCTTGATTCTGTTACAGCCACATATTGCTTCAGTTGTAGAGATTGCCACTATCTTCTGCAACTGGGACATCCAACTAATCGTGGTACTAGCCATTGTGAACACATAACCAGTGGTATTTCTTCTATGATCCACCTCTCCAGCAAAATATGAATCCACATAACCTTCAAACTTGAGATTATCTCTTCTGAAGGTTAGACATCTCTTTGTCGTACCCCGCAGGTATCTTAGGATCCACTTTACAGCCTCCCAATGAGACTTACCTAGATTTGACATGTAACAGCTCACAACTCCCACTGCATGGGAAATAACTGGTCTTGTGTAAGTCATGGCATACATTAGGCTTCCAATGGCTGAGGCATAAGAAACTCTAGCCATGAAGTCCTTCTCCTCTTTTATCTTCGGACTCTAGTCCTTAGACAACCTGAAATGACTAGCCAAAGGTGTTCTTACCGATTTCACATCTTCCATGCTGAATCTCTATAGTACCTTTCGAACGTACTCTACTTGTGAAAGCTTTAATATACTTTTCTGTTCGTCTCTGCTAATTCTCATTCCAAGAGTCTATTTTGCTACACCTAAATCCTTCATCCCGAACTCACTTGAAAGTTGCTTCTTCAAATTATTAACCTCTTCTAAATATGCACCAGCTACTAACATGTCATCAATAAAAAATAACAAAATAATAAAACTTGACTTAACCCTTTTGAAATAGCAGTAGTGGTCAGCATTGCATCTGAAATATCCATTATCTTGCATAAACCCATCAAACTTCTTATACCACTGTCGAGGAGCTTGTTTTAAACCATACAAGCTCTTTGTCAACCTACACACCAACTCTTCATTGCTATCTTCCGCAAACCCCTCTGGTTGCTTCATGTATATTTCTTCCTCCAAATCACCATGAAGAAAGGCATTCTTCACATGTAACTGCTCTAAATATAACCCTTTTGCTACTACAATACTTAATATTAACCGGATCATAGTTAGTTTAATAACAGGAGAAAATATTTCAGAGTAGTCAATACCTTCTATTTGTTGGAAGCCTTTGACCATTAATCGTGCCTTGTATCTCTTGGAACCATCATGTTCCTCTTTGATCCGAAACACCCATTTATTCTGTAGGGGTTTCTTTCCTTCAGGCAACTTGGCTAACTCTCAAGTTTGATTTGAAATCAACGACTTCATCTCATCCTTCATTGCAAACTCCCATTTGCTCGTCCTTGATATGTCTCATCATAGTACTCAGGTTCTCCTGTATCTGTCAATAGCATGTATTGCAAGTACTTCATATTTGGTATAGGAGTTCGAGTTGATCTTCTCACTATACTTTGAGCTTGTATCATTGTAATGTCTCTAAGTGGGATAGGATCATGAACATAGAGCTGCACACCTTGTTCTTCATCACTCTGATTCACTAGTTCCATGACCCTGTTCTCTAACACATCATTCAGCTCAAAATAGTTTGGCTCTATCGGCTCAAACACCTGTGTGTTTCTGTCTTTGTACATAACCCTTTCATTGAAGACAACATCTCTACTTCTGATCATATTGTGGTTTTGGTCATCCCATAACTTGTAACCAAATTCATCTTTTCCATAGCCCACCAAAGTACATTTCACTGACTTGGCGTCTAACTTATTCCTCGCATGATCACCTATATGTACATAAGAAACACACCCAAACACTTTAAGATGAGAAAGTTTTACCTCTTCCCCGGTCCAGATCTCTTATGGTACGGTGAGGTCCAAAGGCTTTGATGATCCTCTGTTGATCAAATATGCTGCTATATTGACTACCTTTGCCTAGAACTGTTTTGGCAATCTTGAATGTAACCTCATGCTTCTGGCTCTCTCAGTTAATGATCTGTTCATCCGTTCTGCTATTACATTCTGTTGTGGGGGGTTCCACTGAGCTTTATCCCACTCAGATAGCAAAATCTCTTGAACTCATTGTCTTCCATCTCTTGAAAGCATTAAACACCTCAGACTTGTATTTCATAAAATAAACCCATACCTTCCTGGAGTGGTCGTCAATAAATGTGATGAAATACTGTTTACCTTCGGTTGACAAGACTGAAGCTGGACCCTAAACATCGGTTTGCACTAGTTCTAACTTCTCCTTTACCGGTACCCTTCCGGTCTTCTTGAAGCTCACTCGCTTCTGTTTTCCCAACACACAGCTCTCACAGAAATCAACCTCAACTTTCTTTAAATCTGACAACTTACCTTTCAAATGCAGACACTTCAACCCCTAACTACTCATGTGCCCAAGCCTTTGTTGCCACAAGTTAGGATCATCTTTACCTTCTGCCATAGCAATTGAACCACAACCATCCGTGGTTGTGTAAAGCGACCCATTCTTATTTCCTCTGGCGATTGTCATGATACCCTTCGAAATCTTCCACTTATCATCTATGAAAGTCTTCACATAACCCTCTTACGCTAGTTGCCCAATAAAGATCAAGTTCTTTCTTAAATCTGGTATGTGCCTCACATTGTTAAGTTTTCAAACTGACTTTTTCAGCTGAATCTTCACATCTCCCTTCCCGGTAATGTTACAAGTTTGATCGTCACCAAGATACACCTTACCCAAATTTCCAGAGTCGTAGTTATCGAATAACTCTTTATGAGGTGTGACATGGAAAAACGCTCCTGAATCCAGAACCCAAGACCCCGTCTTACTTTCCAACGAACAGATGAAGCAGTCATCTGACTCTTCTGACACACAGTTCGCACTGCCCTTGCCCTTATCTTTCTTCTCAGATCTACACTCATACGAGAAGTGGCCTTTCTTACGACAATTCCAGCACTCTACATCTTTCTTGTTTCGTTGTTGATTTCCCGAATAATTAACTTGATACTTGGATTTAGACTTACCTATTGACTTTGATCTTCCTCGTTGATTTGTGTTTCGATTTCTATTTCTGCTTTCTCTACCTTCCATATTCAGTGCTGAAGATGTAGACGCTCCAAATCCCTTTTCATCCATGTTCTTCGGCATCCGCTTCTTTGACCAATCTGCATTGGTCATACTTGCGGGCTTCTCTTTTATCGGTCAATGTAGATCTTTCTGGTACAAATAGTCTTCCATCTATATCTTCTAGAAACTGAAATTCGTCCCATCGAATTTCTTAATCTTATGAGAATCCTTCTCTGATCCCATCTCTACGATAAAATCGTTGACCTCAAGAAAACCTAGATTTGTGTGACAAAAATAATCTGCCATAACCTAGAGCTCTGATACCGATTGTTGTCAAAAAAAATAAGAATGGGTATCACACAAATCTTAAAGCAGAACACACAACAATGAATAAAAAAGCAATAAAGAAGAAAGAACGACACCAAAGATTTTACGTGGTTCATCAATTTACCTACATCCACGGAGCACACCGCACTCAATCCACTACTTTCAAAGTTGATTACAATCTCTCTGTCTCTCTCTCAAGTCTCTCTACAATTTGCTATCAATCTCTCTCTACCACTCCTTTTTCAACACCCTTAAGGTTTTACATAATGATAGTATTTATAGGAAACACTAGGTTAAGCTAAGACCATAAAAGATTGATTTCCTTTTCTGCACAGACTTTCTAATTCGTGCAAATCAAGCCTTTACCGCTGCCCAGACCGCCCCATGTGCAAGTGCATGCCCGGCGGTCTGTGCAGCGTGACACCACTGAAGTTGGCCGCCGTTTGTGCCGCTCCCTTGGCACCATGTCTGGCCGACGATCTGCACAACATGCATCCTCTGATGTTGGCTGCTGCTCGTGCCGCTTGCTGAGCACCTTGCCTACCCGGCGGTACGTCCAGCGCAAGATAGAGAAATGATCTTCAAGCTGGCTTCAGGCTTCACATAACCCAACATATTTTTCTATTAATTTTTTTAAATTTTAAAAAAATGGAACTGAATCGGTCAGAACCAGAAACCAGAACCGGAATCGATCTACCCTGATTTTAGTTCTAGTTTCATTGAGACTCGAAATCGAAACCGCCAATTCTGAACCGGAACCGTGGTCAGGTCTGCTTGTAACTTTAAGTTCATTTTCTGCGTAAAATTTGATTCAAAGAGGTTTTGGTATTGATATCTGTGTAAAAGTTGGTGAACTTTGTTTTGTGGGCTTAGAAGTTAGAACCCATAATTATATTATGATTTTTGACCGGTTCGAAGAACAAACATTCCTATATGTTAATGTGTGAGGAGAGACTAAATTAAATACAAATAAACTTTTCACAAACTTTTATATAAGGGCAAAACTGCACCCCTTGAGGTTTTGCCAAGCTACACTTAGATGGAAAAGTTTTGGTATTATACACTAACACACCCGAGACTTAAATTTGAATTTAAAATGCCTAAAATACCCCTAGTTTTATTATTTTATTTATTTATTTATTAAACTATTTATTTATTTGATTTTTTAAAATTATTTATTTTTTTAAAACTATTTATTTATTTAATGAATCATATATTTTATTTTATTTTTTTATTTTATTGAAGTTTATAAAGTTTTTGGTTAAAAGGTAAAAGATAATAATAATACAAGTAGGGGCTTTTTAGGTATTTGTAAAGTCAAATTTAAGTCTTGGGGGTGTAAGTGTATAATACCAAAACCTTTCCAACTAAGTGTAACTCGGTAAAACCTCAAGGGGTGCGGTGCAATTTGCCCTTTATATCTATACACTACGTAAAAAGAGAGAGTTTGATCACTGGAATTATAGCCCCCACATTGATTTTGTTTGAATTTGTTGGAGCCTTTTAAAAAAAAATTCTTTAAAAGTACAATTACAAATAAAACCCTTAAAGTTTATATAATTACTTAATGATTATAATATCCCTTAGATTTTTTTTGAAAGTCAAATGAAGAGTTTGTAGAATTACTTAATAAACATGTTTTAGTAATAGAAACACAACAGAGATTTTATAGTAATTTTTAAGATTTATCTTAATTTAAAATTCTAAATAGGTTAAATCATTTTTAAATAGTTCACCCCAATTATTATGAATTTAAATGGAATTTATTTGAGTTTGTAGAATTATTTAATAGAAATGTCTTAGTAATAGTGACATATAATGATATGGACTGGACCCAAATTAATAGGTATTTGGATTGATGATTAATTTATGTTGTAAAATGAGATAGGGGATGAAAATATAATTTTTTATACATTAATGACTAGAAAATGAATAAGAAATATTATAGAGGTATAAATTTAATTTGTCAAGTTAGTCATTAAATATATATAGTGGAAGTTTGTAAAGTGAAAGAAAGAATATATATATATATATATATAAAAGAGGGATTTGACTGCAAGAGGTGGATTCATTTGATAAGGAAGATATTGATATCGGTTATTAAAGATTTAAATAATCATTTCATCACAATTTATGCAATTTAGTCAAAAAGTACTTTTGGATGTAAAAAATATATAATTTAGTTGTTGAATTTAAATTGTTGAGATGTTCAATATTGTAAACAATTATGTATGGATTATCATTGTTAAATCATTATGAAAAGAATCTCTTTTGAGGCAAGTGTAGAAGAGCTTCTTGTCAAACCCATGAATTTAAAACTTCCTTAAGGTGTTATATCAATGTAATAACATTTACATAATTAAAACTATACCGTGTTATATTAACATCTCTTATTTTTCAAGGATATGTATATTTGCAAATATGAAACACAAATACTAATTTAAGGCATATGCCCCAATACCTAGTATTATGTATAAAAGTGTGGATGGCCGGCTGGAATTATAGCATCCCTTTTAATTTCTTTGACTATTTTATTTTATTTTTAATTTCTTTAAAAGTAAAATTACAAATACAACCCTTAAACTTTATATAATTACTTAATAGATAGCTTTTAGTAAGATTTTAATTATAGCATCCCTTATTTTTTTTGGAAAGTCAAATGACAAATACAAGTCTTCGAGTTTGTAGAATTACTTAATAGACATGTCTTACTAATAGTAACACGACATAGATTGTATAGTAATTTCCAAAATTTGTCTTAATTTAAAATTCTAAATAGGTCAAATCATTGTTAAATTAGTTTACCTCAATTATTATGACTTTAGATGGTTATTTGCTAAGAGGCTAGAGGTAATGATATGGGCTGGACTCAAATCAATATCTATATTATATATAAAAGTGTGATATATCAATTCAATTATTATGACTTTAGATGGTTATTTGCTAAAAAGCTAGAGGTAATGATATGGACTGGACCCAAATCAATATCAATATCAATATCTATATCTATACTATATATATTTGTGTGTGTGTGTGTGTGTGTGTGAGTGAGTGATATGTTGGTTCAATTATAGCACCCCTTTTTTTTCTTTTAATTTCTTTGCATGTAAAATTATAATTACATCCCTTAAAGTTTATATAATTACTTAATAGACAGAGTTTTGTAAGATTTCAATTATAGCATCCTTTAGATTATTGAATGTCGATTGGTAAATACAACCCTTCAAGTTTGTATAATTACGTAAAAGACAGATTTTATTAATAGTAACACAACATGAACTATATAGTAAGGATTTTTTATTATTTTAAATTGTAAAATGGGAATGGGGATGAAAATATAATTTTTTTATGTATTTAATGTGTTGAAAAAGAAAAGGGAATTATATAAGGGTGGAAATGTAATTTGTGTAAAACTTTATGACTTTGTAGATTATACAATGAATGTGTGTAAAGTGAAATCCAATAAAAAAAAAAGTTTTAGAAAAAATTCAAACAGTGGTTTCTGGTCAAATAAAAAAATAATTAAATTATCAACATGTGTTTAAGACTTCCTCAATATGTTAGATCAATGTAATAACATTTATATGAACTAAAACTGCATACGTTATATTAACATTTATTATTTCTCAAGGATATGTATATATACAAATATGAAACTCAAATATTGATTTGAGCACATGCCTTGCATGTGCTCCAAAACCTAATAATAAAAAAACTACAAGTTTTGTTTTTATTCTAACTTTCAAAATTTAAGAACTCCCTTTTAGCTACATGCTTGCTTGTCTTAAATAGAGAAAAATCTGGATAGGATGTTATAGTCACTCAAAAATGACACGTGTATTGTAGAAGCTTGTGGATTACCACCGCCCACCGTTTGCAATTAACCTTTTTCACCTCTCTAATACAAAGATTATCAAGGTAGAAGTGTAGAACATAGTGGATTGTTCCACCTAGCTTGCTCATCAATATGTGGCAATAAAATGAAGCCTTGAATCACGTGTGCTTACATTTTAGTGATGTCATCCTTGCCTATAAATAGGCTTTACTTTGTTGTTTAGTAAATGGTAATCTTAAATCGTCAATAAAAGAAAACAGTAATCCCTCTACCTCTTTCACTTTATCTTTTGTTACTATTATTCTCTCGTTTTTTTATCTCATTTTGTTTCTATTAAATTATCTATTGTTTTAATTTTATTATAACATATTATCAACACGATGCTGTTATTTCCAAAACCTGAAGCTTTTGAATTTATGCAGTTCTGAATTTACTTTCTCCATTTTATTTATTTTTACACAATTTTTATTTAAACAGTTTGGTCACCCATCCAAAACCTGAAGTTTATGGATTTATTTATCATTATCGGAACCTGAAACTTTTGGATTTATTTACTTGTAAATATTCCTTTATGTATCTGAAAATTTAAATTCCTCAAATTTTTATCAGATCAAAAGTTTTGACTCCAATTGTGATTTTTAGATAACCAGAAGTTGTAATAATGTCAAAGCTCGCAAATTTGAAATTTTCTGCACTAATAGCATATGGGAACAACTACATGTCCTGTGTTATTGACGCAACATTACTTCTAAAATCAGAAGGCCTATTTTACACCATAGAAGATAGGGCTGAGGCAAATAAACAAGACAAATCTACTGTCATGGTTATTATCCGTCGCCGTCTGAATAATGATCTAAAAGCCCAATACCTAAATGTCACAGAACCAGAAGTTCTATGGTAAGAGTTAAAAGACCGATTTGATAACCAACCCGATGTTACATTACCAAATGCCAGGTATCAGTGGCACCATTTATGCTTTCAAGACTATAAATCAGTCTATGAGTATAATTATGTTTTATTCAAAATCACTACACAGCTGAAATTATGTGGTCAGGATGTAACATAAAACAATATGTTGGAAAAAACGTTTGCAACCTTTCATGCCTCGAACATGATATTACAACAGCAATATCGAGAACATCAATTCTCAAAATATTCAAAGCTAATCTTATGTCTCTTGGCTGTAGAGAAAAATAACGAGCTCTTAATAAAAAATCATGAATCACACCCGACCGACTCTACATTATTCCAAAAAAGTGAATGCTAATACTATTGGAGGACATAATCGTGGTTGTGGTCGTGATCGCGGTCCTTACCATGGTTGTAGTCCTAACTGTGGTCGTGGCCGTGATCGGGGTCACAGAAGAGCATATGGTTATTTGGTCCGGGTAGTTGTAATCAAAATAGTGAAAACACTCCCCAGAATTGAAATGTTAATAAGGCCAGACCTGATAAAAGGAAGAATATCCAAAAAAAGGCCAAAGAAAGATGATGGCATTTGTTTAAGGTGTGGCTGTCATAATCATTGGTCACGTAAATACTGCAGACCTAAACATTTGGTTGAGCTTTATCAATCATCGATCAAAGAAAAGGAAAAGGGGGAAAATCCTGAAATCAACTTCATAGATGATTCAGATTTTATAGATATCGCTCAGTTTAATGTTTTTGATTTCTTAGATCCGAATGATAAAGTGACCATTTCAATTGGTGATAGAAATGTCTATACCAATTAAGTACTGCTTGTAATGTTTTTTTTTTTGTTATCATGTGAAATACTTATGTAAAATATTCCTTATGTAATATATACTTTTGATCACTCTATCTAATATGCACTTTATTTTTATTGATGAATAATATATATTTAAACGATAAATTGGGTGATATTGAAAAACAAGATACTAGAGATATATATCTAGCCGATAGTGCAACGACATATATGATTCTGCGGAATCAGAAATACTTTATGAATTTAACCTTACTTAGAGCAAATGTTAATACAATAACAGGTCTAGTAGATCTGATAGAAGGCTCCGATAGAACCATGATATTGTTACCAAAAAATACTAAAATATATATCAGTGATACTTTATACATAAATCAAATAGCAAAACAAAACCCAAACGAAATAACCACTGTATTTGACTGGAAAGTTGAGAGATCACTAGGCCTGCGTACAGGGCTCGTATGTGTGTCCCATGGTACTTAATGAATCCATACGTATGTGTGGATGATTTCTAAGACTCGAGAGAGATTAAATATACATAAATCAAATAGCAAAACAAAACCCAAACGAATTTATGAACAAAATACATATATATATATATATATATCACCTGTGAGGGTTTACAATATTCCCCAAATTAGGGTTACACATCAAAGACCTAAAAAAAATACAAAGAAATGAGTAGAAATAAGACAACCTTTGAAGAGAATCCTCCAAAAAAGCTCTTTGCTCTCCTAGCTCAAATTTGGCTCCTATTTCATTGTAATCTAGCCTAAGATGGATGGATGAAGTGTATTATGGTGTTGTGGATGTATATGGGGAGCTCCCATGGAGGTAGGAAAAACCTCCATAGGAGCTTGGGTTCTCTCTTATTGGGTGAAGAAAATGAAGAAGATGAAAGAGATGGAAGAAAATCGGTTTTAGGTGTGAGAGAAGAGAAGAGAGATGTGTGGGCTTTTGGGATGTTAGGGATTGTTAGAGATTGTTTAAGAAAGGTGAGAAAATGAGATATTTATAGTGGGAAGGGGTTAGGGCAAGAATGGGGTGTGAAATGACGAGATTACCCTTCAAAATTTAGCTAAAAATCACAAATCTAATGCAGGTCGAGGTACAGGTAGCTATATGCTTTAACGAGTCGTCCGACGAAATTCACCTGGGAACTTTCGCTATTCGTCTTGCTATACGCTTCAACGAGTCGTCCGATGAAATTCGCCTAGGAACTTTCGCTATTTGTCTCATTATACGCTTTAACGACCCGGCAGTGGATCAGGTCTTCAATAACGCGGTACAGGTCGCTATACACATTTTTGCCTAACGCGGTACGCTTTAACGAAACTGGAAAAAGCTCTTTTAACCCAAAAGTCTCGTATTTGCCAGGAAAATCTTCATTATCGCGCGTAGACTCCCCAAAACAAAATGAACCTGCACAAGGCTTACAAAACATATTATATTTCACAAAAATGCTTGAAAACGAGAACAATCGATAGGAAACGGGGACCTTAAAAGGTGTATAAATTGTTCCAATCAATATGAGAATGAAGTATGCAAGATGGTTCATCTTCAAACAATAGCAAATCAGTTACCATATGCATTTACATATACTACTAGAATAACAAAATCATACATCCTAGCTGTTACTATACAAGCACATGTGATTATTCCAGGAGAACAATCTAAACAAATAATAGCAAATGAATCATCTACTGTATGTCAGAAATGTGGTAGACCACTTGATTCGAAAGATATTGCTCCTCGGAGGAAGAAAATAAAATATCAGGATCATATTCCTGAAATTATAAATATATCCACTTTCTCTAAATTAACTCCACAAGAGTTATATGCCCCTGAAAAGACATAAGAAACCCATACAGAGGAAGGAATCTCTGAAGAGATACAAGAACATATAAATGAAAAAATTTCTATAAATTATATAAGAGGAATGTGGAATCGTGAAAAAACAATCATCGATGATATATTTTCATACAGGGTGGCTATTGAAATTTTAAATAATGATTATGAGCCTTATAGCCTCGATAATTGTAGGCAAAGGTCTAATTTGCCTAAATGGAAAGAAGCAATTCAAACAGAATTAACTTCATTAGCTAAATGTAAGGTATTTGGATCAATAGTCCAGATGCCTAAAGACGTCAAACCTACTAGATGCAAATGAGTTTTTGTACGGAAACATAATGAGAAAAACGAAGTGGTGCGATATAAGGCACGACTCGTAGCACATGTTTCTCACAAAGACCTGTTATTGATTTTGATAAGATGTATTCACCAGTGATGAATACAATTACGTTTCGATTTCTGATAAGTTTGGCTATCTTAGAAAGACTTGAAATGTGTCTTATGGACGTAGTAACTGCCTATCTATATGGCTCACTCGATTCAAATATTTATATGAAAATCCCTGAAGGATTTAGAATGTCAGAAGCATACAACTCGAGACGTCGTAATTTATATTCGATTAAATTACAAAGGTCCTTGTATGGATTAAAGTAATCTAGACGCATGTGGTATAACCGCCTCAGTGAATATTTGATTAAAGAATGATAGATTAATAATCCTATATGTCCATGTGTCTTCATAAAGAAATCAGAATCTGGATTTGCCATTATATCAATTTATGTTGATGATATGAATTTAATTGGAACTCTTGGAGAACTCCTGAACGCTGCTGAATATTTGAAAAGAGAATTTGAAATGAAAGACATGGGAAAGACAAAATATTGTGTCGGCCTAGAGATTGAGTATAAATCAAACGGAATACTTATCCATCAATCAACATATGTTGAAAAGATTATGAAAAGATTCCATATGGACAATGCTCATCCATTAAGTACTCCTATGATTGTTAGAACTCTTGATCCTAAAAAAAATCCATTCCGGCCAATTGAAGATGGTGAAAAGATATTTGGTCATCAAGTACCATATCTTAATGCAATTGGTGCTTTATTATATCTGGCTCAATGTACTAGACCAGATATTGCATTTTTAGTGAAGTTGCTTACTAGATTCAGTTCAGCACTAACTCGTAAACATTGGAATAAGATTAAACATCTTTTTCGTTATCTTCGTAAAACGAAAAATTTAGAATTATATTATTTAAAATCTAACAACTTTTTAGGTTTACTTAGTTATGATGATGCCGAGTATCTATCTGATCCCTATAAAGCTTGTTCACAAATGGTATATGTTTTTTTACCTATAATGGCACATCAATCTCCTGGCACTCCACGAAGCAAACTCTTGTTGCTACATCCTCTAATCATTTAGAGATCCTTGCAATTCATGAAACAAGTCGAGAATGTGTTTGGCTAAGGTCAGTTATTCATCATATTCAAAAGACATGTAGATTCTCATTATCTACAGAAATGTCGACACTGATATTTAAAGATAATGTGGCTTGTATTGCTAAAGTTAGCGGAAGATATATCAAAGGAGATAGAACCAAACATATTTCTCCTAAATTCTTCTATACTCATGAACTTTAACAAAACCGACAAATTGATGTTAAAAAAATACTGTCTACAGATAATTTTGTAGGTCTGTTTACCAAAACATTGCCTACATCGACTTTTGAGAAACTGGTATATGGAATTGGCATTCGTTGGCTCTGTAAATTATAGGATTGATATTGAAGTTTTGTTTAGGGGGAGCGTTCAATCAGGGAGAGCAAAATTTTGAATGGACATACATGTATTGTACTTTTTTTTCCTTCTACCAGATTTTATCCCACTGGGTTTTATCGGAAAGGTTTTAATGAGACAATTTTGAACACATCCACACCACTTGATCCAGAAGATCATTGTATATATTTTTGTTAAGGTTTTTATCCCACTGAGTTTTTCCTAACAAATTAAGATACAAATGGTGGAAATCCAATAAGGAGTATTGTAGAAGCTTATGGATTACCACTACCCCACCGTTTGCAATTTAACTTTTTCTCTTTATCTTATGTTACTATTATTCTCTCCTTTTTTTTATCTCATTTTGTTTCTATTATATCATCTATTGTTTTAATTTTATTATAACATCATGCTAATTTTGGTAAACATATATTATCTTATGTCCGAGTCTTTTTTCTTATTAATTTACCTTATGGTAAACATATATTATCTTATGTCCGAGTCTTTTTTCTTATTAATTTACCTTACATTTTATGTTAACGGCGGAGATTCGAGTCTCACTATCCTTAGTTTTTTTTTTTTCCTCATGTTATTCGGACAGCGGACAGAGAACATGGTATCATGTTCCCAAAAATAATAATAATAAAAGCTAAAAGCTTTTATGGTGTCTGAAAAGTATCATTTATCCTTTTGTCTGAAATGTTAATTGGAGAGATGCTTGTGTGTTTGACATGGTGACATGTCAAAGTGCACTACATAAACAAAGAAAAAATAATTGTTGAAGCATTGTTTGTTTCTACACCTCTGTCACACTCACAACAAGGAAGCATATGAATTTCTCAGCAACCAAACAAATGGCTTCTAGTAGAAGAAGAACAGAACCCATTTCATCAAATCCTTTGGCCGAGACACCCTTCCATTTCTTCAAGGTTGTCCTTCCTGCAACCCTTGAAGAAAAGAAGCTGGTAAGTTACTCAAACTTCCTTTTCTTTTTCTTGCTTTGCAGACATTATTGGTTCGAACAAGAAAATCATGATCTTTGAGTCTTGTTTTTGGTTGTTAACTAAGCTACATACCCACATATTTCAGTTTCATGCACACTACTTTCCCAGTAAACAAACTGAAAATATAAGAAATTTGGTTTTGGTTTTGGTTTTGCATGCATTTAGAACTTTAGGTGATTCACAAATTTCCGTCACTCTAGAATGCTAGTTAGTGTAGCAAAGACTCCATTTTAGCTCTTATGTTTTTCAGATTTCTTCAAAAAGTTGCATTGCATGCATGTGTAGTTGTAATTAACTTGACTTTGGAATCATTTTACCTAAAATGTTAAAAGTTTTACTCTTATATTGAAATTAATAGCAGGGCTGCAGTCCTTTTGGTTGTCACTTGTGAAAACAGAAATACTTGTTTAATAATGTGGAGTTGGTACTTAGAAGTGTACTAGGATGCTTGAGCATTAGTAAAAATGTTCTTTAAGTGATGAATTGCATGAGATCTAGAATCAATGAGTTTCCATGCCTTTGCATTACAGAAACCCCATTATTAATTGCCTCAATATTCAGTCTAATTTGTGGGTTATATTTTTTCTTAAGAGTGTAATCCATGTCATAGGAAAGCAGGAACAGATTAAAGTTTGAGAACTACCCTATCAATGTTGCTCAAGCTATAGTTTATTGTAAATTCCTCATTGTGTCCTTGTAAATTCCTCATTGCTCAAGCTATAGCATATCATTTACCAGTCTTTTTCCAGCCTTCTATGCTGAATTAATGACTGTTATTTTTGCTATTGAAAGCTCATTTTAAAGGTTTTCATCACCTTTGGATTGAATGTAACTCATTAGCAGTAGTTTATTGTCCCTCTAAGCGGCACTAATCTCCTCCTTATCAGCTTCTCACTTGTTTATTCAATTGCTTGGATGGTCTGCACACCATGAAAATTTATGTTTCTGATATCTATTGAGAAGGAAATTCAGTGGCCGATTTGCTGGCTTAACTTTGGGCTTAAATTTTACATTAGAATCTTCTTTGTGATGTTGTTACAAGAATATATCTTGTTGTTTTTCTGACATTGATCTATGCTTACTAAAGTTGATTCGATAACTGATGGAGCATTACTTATATTGATGTTTATTTGTTATCGAATAGATCGTCTGACTTTATTTCCATCAATGCAGAGGATTCCAGAAAAATTTGTGAGGAAGTTTGGGGATGAACTCTCTGCTATTGTGACACTCACAGTACCTAATGGTCGGACTTGGCATGTGAAATTGAAAAAAGATGAAAAAATGATTTGGTTTCATGATGGTTGGCACGACTTTGTCAAATATCATTCCATTTGTGCAGGATCCTTTTTGGTTTTCAAATATGAAAAGAATTCAAATTTTCATGTTGTTATATTTGATCAATCTGCTTGTGAGATTCAATATCCAATTTATCATGGAGGACCAATACATGATGAGCAAAATTCAAACCATGACGAAATGAGTAGTGACGACTCTGTTGAGATAACGGGTTTTACAGCTCCAAACTCACCTTCTAACTCCTTGAAAGACAAAGCTTTTGACAAATGTAGGTCATCCAGTAAAGTGCACACTGTTCCATCACATGGGAAATGTGGTGCTTCCTTTGAAACTCCAAAATTTAAGCATCCTAGTAAGATCTTCGAACTCATATTCTTGTTTCTGTGTATTTAAGATTTCAAATTTCTCTTTGTAACACTATAACAAGTGCAGATAATCCGTACTCATCAACTCAAAATGAACTTGAAGAAAAGAACACAAAATGTTATGTAAGTGCTTTACCAAGAAAGAGATCATTGATGGATGTTGAAAGAGAACGAGCGTTTAATGCAGCCAGAGTGTTTGAGCCCGTTAATCCTTTCTGTAGAGTTGTCTTGCAACCGTCTTACCTATACAAAAAGGGGTGTACTATGGTGAGCTATTGAATTTCATGTGCTATATATATGGTGTTTCTGTTTTACATCAACATAATATGCTTGGCATTTGCATAAGATTAATCTACATTGTGCTTGTGCAGTATTTTCCGTCCTACTTTGCTAAAAGGCATCTAATGGGGGTTTCGGAATTCATTAAACTACAAACTTCTGATGGGAAGCAGAGATCTGCTCGATGTGTATATAGGGGAGACAGTGCTAAGCTCGTTCAAGGATGGTATGAATTTACATTGGAGAATAATTTGGGGGAAGGGGATGTTTGTGTCTTTGAAGTGCTTAGGTCGAGTGATATTGTGCTTAAAGTTACTGTGTTTCGCGTCCTGGAAAGTGACGGTCAAAGCAAGAGATGTAAAATAGAAGTGCTGGATGAAAAGTATAATGGAACTAAAGTTGGTAAGCTCATTCTATTTACATATCCTTTCCCCGGTACAATGCATGGAAAAATTATATTTTTCAACACTAATTCGATGAATTGCAGGTGAGTTTCAATTGTCAGCTTCACTTGAAGACATGGGAATCTACGTCAGTAGGGCATTTATAAATAATACAGCACATGAAAAAGAAAGAGCATTAGCTGCTGCCAGATTGTTAAAGCCAAAACATCCTTCATTTATGCTTATCTTGCGGCGAGACAACCTTAAGTACTATCGAGTGGTGAGTTTTCAAATGAAATGTCATCTTGAAATTTCTTATTAGCCTTTCGATATATGCTTAGTTGCAGTTCATTTTGCTTGAGCAGTACGTGCCAGCTGCATTTGGTAACAGGTATTTCAACAAAGATTCCAAAGCTATCAAAGTACAAGATTCTGGCGGAAGAGAGTGGCCTCTCCAAATTTTCTGGCGTGGTTGGTTTTCTATAAATAAATGGGCTGCCTTTTATCGAGAGAAGAATTTGCACGAAGGAGATATATGTATTTGTGAGCTGATAAGGGTGAACGAACCTCTTCTGAAAGTGTCAATATTCAAAGCAAATTTGTAGAGTTTAGAATGTTGTGTAGCCTGTGATGTTTTATCTGTAAGTTGTAAGTCTTTTTATCACCTATCAATTTCAGTTTTTGTTCACTACTATGTTCTGCATAAAAGAGATTTGATACCAAATTTTGGGCTAATTTTACAGATTATGGATAGATCATGATATGAAGGACGGGTTCAGAGTGATCCGGGGTTGAATGTTGATTGGTTAGACTTTCTACACATGTCTTCATTGATATATCTTAAGCAATAGAAAACGAGTCACAAGCGGCTGGAAATCTTTAGGATTTTACCACCTTTTGTGAATATTTGTCTCTTAATTCTCAATGTAGTTCAGTGCCAGCAAAAGGTTAGCTATATTGACTTGTAAAAATCTGCTGAATAGTTTTTTGGGAATAGACAGGAACTTTCCTGGTCATTTTCTCTTCCAAAAAAAATGTTTTTTTTTTTTTTTTTTTTTTTTTTTTTTCTATCGCATTATTCTTTAGTTTGTGCGTTTATAAAGTTTTGAATCAAAGATTTCAGCATTGAAATCTGTGCAAAAGTTGGTGCATTGAACCTAGATCAATTACAAACTCTAGTTAATTATCTTTTATTACTAGTTAATTAATTAGAAGACCAAAGGTCACCCAGTAAACAGTGGATGGAGAAAAACTTCAATGGGACGGTCCTAGCTGGATATGGGACCGTCCAATCAAAGCACGCCATGGTGTGCCACATATTCTCCCAATGTATATATGGCGTGCTCTGATTGGACGGTCCCATATCCACGTCACTGGGACCGTCCCATGCAAGATTTTCTCCGGTGGATGAATTATAGATACAGATTTTCTGAAGTACAAACTCTAAACTCCTGTCACAACAAGAACCATCTGAATTTCTCAAACTAAACTAAATGGCTTCCAACAGGAGAATAGAACCAATTATATCAAATTCTATGACAGGAACACCCTCTCATAATTTCTACAAGATTATTCTCCCTGAAACAATTGCAGACAATAAGCTGGTAAGTTCACACAAGTACACAACTTGCATTTCTTGTCTTCCACATATTATTGTCTTAAAGGAAGTACATATCTCATTGTATTTATTTTATTTTGTTTTTGATTTCTTCTTTATGAATTGATCTTTCTACATTGTTTGCGCAACTGCAGAGGATTCCAGAAAAGTTTGTGAAGGAATTTGGGGATGAACTTTCTACTTTTGTTAGACTCATTGTTCCAAATGGTCAAGTTTGGCCGGTGGGGTTGATGAAAGATGGGATAAAGGTTTGGTTTCATGATGGTTGGCATGACTTCATCCAATATTATAAAATCACGGCTAGATATTTTTTGGTTTTCAAATATGAGAATAACTCAAATTTTCATGTCCTTGTATTTAATTTGAGCGCATGTGAGATTCTCTATCCATGTAATTGTGAAGAACCAGGAAATTACCAGCAGAACTCAGTACACCAACCTGAAATGGAAAGTAAGTACTCTGCTGAGATTGTCAGTTCTAGATAGCAATAAGGATACTGTTCTTTTGCAGCAGAATCTAGTTAAGCTGTCGAAAATGGTAGAAATTTTAAATATCATTATGTAATACAATAAATGACTGAAATATTATGTTTTTCATTTGAATTTGTATTAGGCTCAACTGGTGCAAAAAGGAAAGTTAGAGGAAAAGCTAGAGGTGTTGCTTATGGTGCACATGACTTGGAAGTGAATATTTATCAGGGAAGGTAAACTTTCGAGTCGATATCTAACATGATGTGTCATGAAAGTAGACTTAAGACAATAAGATTGGAATTACTCTCAAATTCTCAATTTGTCTAAATGCCTGAACTTTTATATTGCCAATGTGTATGCACACTATTAAATAATATGTATTCTCTTGAAATGGGAATGAGAAAATTTTACTTTACTTCCGAATAGATAAAAGCTATCTCTATTTTTTCGTTTACATTGCCAGAAAAATTCATGCTACTAACAGCCTTTAAACTTTTCAGGATAGTTACACCTGTGGCAGTCAGAGAAATTTCAATAATCTTCTACCAAAACATTATAGGACCTTGGATAAAATATAAAGAATACCCGGATGAAGAGCAAGAAGCATTATTTGCACGCTTCAAACAGATTCAATGTTTTCATTATACGTGTACGGAGGAGGATCTTAAGGCTGCATTCTTGAAAACAGTTTCAAATTTGTATGGAAACTGGATGCATCGGTTGAGAAAGCCTATTTTTGAAAAGTAAAATTCTCCAAAAGATCGCATTGCTCATCCACCAGATAATGTGTCTCCAGTTGTATGGAAAGAAATGGTTGACAAATGGATGGACGCAAAGTGTCAGGTATTATTTAGAAATAATAAAATTTATCTTCTTATATGTTCTTTTAAGTTTTATATACATTGATAGTTTACATTCTAAAATTTTGTGTAGAACAAAAGCAAGAAAAGTCCGAATAGTCAAAAAAGTGTACAAATGTGTCATACAGCAGGTTCAGTTTCCTTTGCAAAGTATAAATATGAACAGGTATACATATACACATATATTTGTTGAATCATTAATGTTAAATGTTAATTTTTCGACAAGTTAGACTCTTATTTTGATTACTTGTATGATTGTAGGTTAAACAAACTGGAGTTGAACCTAATCCAATTGATAGCTTTAAAAAGTTTAACATGTCAAAGACGAAGGATGGCGAAGCAAAGTGGTCTAGTGAGAAGGCAAATCTTTTTTCAAATTTTAATCCAAAGTGTGTACAGAATCATATGGATAGTTACATTATTAATGCAGGAGAAAATGGAATCTAAGAAGAGGCTGCTGCGAATCAAGATTACAAAGTAGATGACTGGGATATATATCTTGAAGTAGTTGGAGAGGCATCTCATGGTCACGTTGTTGGTTTGGGTCGAGGCATGAAACCCGAGGATGTGTTTGGTCCCGGAGGAAGTCGTAAGTCGTAAGCGTGCAAGAGTTGGTGCAGCATTAGAGGTGAAGATTAAAAGTATGAAAGAGGAACTACAGCAGTTTAAAGCAATGCAAGAAGAAATGAAGAAAATGTATGAGCTGATGAAGGCATGGTCATGATGATGTTTTCCAATTCCAAGCTGCTATAGTTTGATTCCCATGGAAGGGTTTTGGAATTGAATTACAATCTTAAACTGTCAATTTCACATTAAAAGCAAGTAAAAATTTCAATTTAGTTGGATCATTATTTTCTGGATTTTGTTTCTAGTTTCTAATTAAGTTGAGGATGATATGTATGACTGGACTTGTATTAAGTTTCTAAATAATCTCCAAACCCTAACGTTATAGATTGAGTCTCTAATGTTACATAGATTGAGTCTCTAATGTTATATTGTAACGATACTGAACAATTTTTCTCTAATAGGCACATAACTTATAGAATGTATAAATGACACATCATCGGTTTTTGTCATAGGTATAAAATCAGTTATAGTTGATAATTTAAAAAGAGGTGAGGTGGTATATATATATGATATAAGTATGCGATAAGTTGTGTTTCGATTGATAATTTAAAAATGGATGAGGTGGCACTTGTAATATAAGTATGTGATAAGTTATGTGTCTACCATAAATTTATTAAAGCATAATACTAAAAAAAAAAAAAAATTAAAAAAGACAAAAAAAAAAAAAAAAAAAAAACATGAGGAATCACACATGAAAGTTCTTATCTTGATTCTTGAAACTATTTATGCTTATATGTATTTTATAAACAGACTTTGGGAACATGTGTCAAAAAGACAGATGTCATCAAAGATCTACTAGCTGAAGAGAATCCTTGTCTGAAAATGAAGAAGTGGGTCCATGATCTCTATCCATCCAATGAGAGAGTACAAAAGTTCACTCCAATGATAGTTGATTCCATAGAGGGGTGTATAATATGTATATCCAAACAATGAAGAAGAAATAAAAGGTAGACCTCTGTCAGTACCACAAGAACCATTTCAATTTCTCTAGTAAACTAGAAAAAAAAAAATGGCTTTTAGCAGTAGAGGAGAGCCCCCCAGTTCATCAAATCCTTCAGCTGAGACACCCTCACATTTCTTCAAGGTTATACTTCCTGCTACCCTTCAAGACAAGAAGCTGGTAATTGAATTCACACAACTTTTACTCTCTTTTTTGTTTGTTAGAATTCCAGATGTTTTTTATGCAAATATTTTAGTTGCATTGCATGCATGTGTGTAATAATCTGTTTAATTAGAAATAAATATTGTAAGTGATAAATTGTATGAGCTAATGAAGAGCTCTGACAAAACCTAGAAATTTAGTCTAATCTCATTTTTAAATCTTTGTTGTTCCTCTTGATTGTAAGCTTGATATACATATATGGCCACCCAAGTCTGCTTTGAAACTGAATAGCATCTGGGTAATGGTTACAAGGTTATATGTTTTTCATTTTTTGACTTGATCTATATAGAAATTATCAGGTGCGGAATCCAGCATGTTTTTTATGTGTGCGGTGAAGCGTCAACAACTCATGAAAGCCATTTCTTTATTGATTTTCCAATAGATCATCTGACTTTATCTGGCATTGATGCAGATGATTCCAGAAAAGTTTGTGAGAAAGTTTGGGGATGAACTCTCTGCTGTTGCAAAACTCATCGTACCTAATGGTCATGCTTGGCATGTGGGGTTTACAAAAGATGGGAGAAAGATGTGGTTTGATGATGGTTGGCATGACTTTGTCAACCATTTTTCAATCTGTGCGGGATATTTCTTGGTTTTCAGGTATGGAAAGAATTCAAATTTTCATGTTCTTATATTTGACACAACTGCTTGCGAGATTCGATATCCATATTATCGCGGTGGACCAAAAACTGATGAGCAAAACATTGCACACCATGATGAAATGAAAGATGATAACTCTGTTGAGATAGTGGGGTTCACAACTCCTAACTCACCTTCGAATTCCTTGCAAAACAAAGCTTTTGATAAATATCCAAGGTCATCTAGCAAATTGTACACGCCTCCATCGCAGCCTTCTTTTGGTCAGGCTCCGGGAATCAATAGGTGCGGAAAATGTGGTACTTCCTTCAAAAGTCCAAACTTTAAGTATCCTAGTAAGTTCTTTGAGCTGAGACTCCTGCTTATTCTTGCTCTATCTTAAGAATTGAGCTTTCTCTCCATGATACAATATATGTGCAGATAATCCGGACTCATCGGCTCAAGATGAACATGAAGAAGAGGTAAAAATGCGATTTAGATTTGATGGAAGCGCTTCAGCGAGAAAGAGAAAAGTGAGGACTAATGAAAGAGAAAGGCAGATTGACGCAGCCAATGCGTTTGAGCCATCTAATCCTTTCTGCAGGGTTGTCATGCAACCATCTTATATATCTACTCTGGTGAGCTATTGAATTTTGTGTGCTCTATATGTATATATGCTTGGCTTAAGATGCATTAACTTTGCTTCTGCAGTGTTTGCCATCTTGCTTTTCTCAAAAGCATTTAAATGGGGTTTCGAGATTCATTAAACTACAGATTTCTGATGGAAAACAGTGGCCTGTTCGCTGTTTATATAGAAGAAAAAGAGCTAATTTCGGTCAAGGATGGCGTGCATTTATATTGGATAATAATTTGGGGGAAGGAGATGTTTGTGTCTTTGAGGTACTTAGATCAAGGGATATTGTGTTGCAAGTTACTGTGTTTCGCGTCCAGGAACGTGCAGAATTTGTGAACCGACTGCCTTTTGGTTCTGCTCGGGGAAGTAACAGGTCCCGGAAATGTGTTGCTTCCCCTGAGACTCCACCATTCAAGCATTGTATTGACAAGCAAAGCAAGAAATGTAAAATAGAAGAGCTGGATGAGATCAATAAATCTGATGACAGTGAGCTTATAAAAGTTAAACTTAAAGTCGAGGCAGATTCTTCAGATGAAGAGAACGAAAGAACTAAATCCCGTAAGCTCTTTCCACCTATATGTCCTTTCTCTAATGAACTGATGAAAATAATTTATAATTTTCGACACCAATTCCATCAATTGCAGATGAGCTTAAGTTGTTGGCTTTACTTGAAGACATGGGAATCTCTGTTAGTAAGAGATTTATAAATATTACAGCAGAAGAAATGGGGAGAGCAACTGCTGCTGCCAGATTGTTCAAGCCAAAAAATCCTTCATTCATGGTTATCTTGCAGTCAGAAAGCTTAAAGAGCAATCGCGTGGTGAGTTTTCAATTTTCATATTAAACATTATCATGAGTTTTCTTGGTATTCTTTGAAATATGCTTAGTTGCACTTCTTTTTTGATTGAGCAGTGTGTGCCGATCAAATTTGCTAAGAATTGTTTCAGCAGAGATCCCAAATGTATCAAAGTACAGGATTCCGATGGAAGAGAGTGGCCTGGTACGACAACTTGGTATGGTAATTGTGGTTATATAATAAATTTGGCTGAACTCATTAGGGGGAAGAATTTGAAAGGCGGAGATATCTGTATCTTTGAGCTGATAAAGGTGGAAGAACTGTTTAAAGTTTCAGTATTTTACTCGTCTTCAGAGTGAACCAGTGTGTTGTTGCATCTCTTAAGTTGCAAGCCTTGATCAACCTATCAATATCAGTCTTTGTTCATTATTTTGTATACTGAAAAAGGACTCAAATGCTGGTTTGAGGTTGAAAATGTAGATCATGTATGAATCATGATATGAAAGATCAAGATGATCTGGTTTTGTATGTGGAAATTAGGCTTACAAGTTACAAATGAAGATAATCTTAATCTGGCATTCACTGAAAACATAATGTGGGTTTGAAATCAGTTTCTTGAAGTAATTAGTAGAAGTAATTCTCATATAAAGCTATATTGACTCAGAAGACAGGCTTGACTTTTGGTATTATATAATCAAGTTTGAGTTTAGTTGCTGCTTAAAGTTGTGATTAAATACTTTGCCATTGAAAGCTGTGAAGATTTTGGTGCATGGAATCTGGATTATCATTATGACACGGTACATTGGTACCCCATAATTGGATTTCGTCATCTTCTCTCTCTGTTTCTTTGTAAAAGTGCTTCAAAACGCAGCGTTTGATATATTTAGTCTGGGCCGTGTGGATTTTTACAATTTGGGCCTAGGCCTGGGCCAGGGCCAGCCCACTTTAAGTTGGGCCCATTAATACAAAGTTTGGGCCGTTTCAGTCTCCGATTTAACTCACGAGTCGACTCGGTGAGCGTAATGATAAAAAGTATGTTTAATATTAAAAATTATCCCCTCACCTTTGAACTATTATTGGATGTTTAGATAAAAATATTTTTATTTTAGAAACACCTATTGTAGATTAACAAACAATGCTTTTATTTGGTAAAAATTAGAGAGTATTATGTTCAATTCATACAATTGAAGTTTAAATAGGGATATTTTGGACTTTTTAACATCAAAACTCAATCAATTGAACTATTGTCTATTAGTACACTGGGGATGTTTCTAAAATAAAAACATTTTTTTCAAGACATCCAATAATAGTTCAAAGGTGAGAGGAGATCTTTAATATTAATCATACAACCCATATGAATAAGTTGTCATCTAGCATTTCCAATGGAGAACACCAAATATCACACCAAATTAGTGTAAAAAGATAATCTTTTAGGAATATTTTTACAACAAATTTTTTTCCACTCAAATACATCCAACACCAATTTGGTGTAAAAAAACATCTTTACAGAAATATTCTTTCGATAAAACTTTATACAATACTAATTAATTTCTATTAGTTAACTTAAACAAAATTAATTAATTTTTTTGACATAAAAAATATTATTCTTAAATAATTAATTGCATAATATAAAAATTAAAAAAAAAAAACAAAATAATTACTCACATAATTTTACCCCAAATTTTTCACCATAATATTAGTCAACTTATTTATCCAACTAATTTTCACTTAATTATTTCAACTAATTTATTTCACATTATTTTTTTCTCATCTAATTTTTTTCAATCTAATTTTCTCCATCTAATTTTATCATCTCATTTTCTTTTCCAATTTTTTCATCTTATTATTTCTTCATTCTCTACTATAAAAGGCAAAGCACCTCCATCTATTTCATCATACAATCTTCCACCAAAGTTTTTGAAATCCATTTACATTTATCCAATAATGAATTTTGTCATGTATTTTTTGAAGTATTTTGTCATGTATGTTTTTTTAAGTATTTTGTCATTACTTATAAGGGAGAAGAATTTAGATGAAGGTGATATGTGTATCTTTGAGCTCATAAAGGTGGAAGAACTTCTTAAAGTTCTTAATCAGGCAACCACTGAATAGTTTTGTCATTTAAGAAATCATTGAAGTTGCATTAGCAAATGACATTCATAAATCATAAGATAATTTATCTACAAAGGCTAAATCTCTATGTAGTTGTGTTCAAAGTTGCAAGGCTTTTCATAATCAAAATGAAAACAATGCAATATTGGAATAAAGAAAAGATAGAAAACACATAACATGGTATTTTGTCCCCACGTGCATTTGTTTCTCTATTTGTTCTGCCCTCTTGGACTAAGAAATTTCAAGCAAATACATCAAACGTTTGATTAAAGAGTTTGCCATTGAAAGTTGTGAAACTTTTGGTGCATGGAATCGGGATTGGAAATTGTACATGGTACCCAGATTAGCATTATGACAAGTTAATTAGAAGACCAAAGATCACCCTAAAATTAGCTACAATTTAAGTCTGAGAGTTTATGAAAGGACATGAAGCAGATACAAACAAAAAACAACAATTTTTTTTTTATTTTCAGAGAACTAAACAAATGGCTTCCAGCAGGAGGTTAGAACCTGATGTAACGGAAGTTCTCTGTCGAGAAAAACCTGCAAGAAACAAATTAGAAACAAATTAGAAACAACCTACTAAGTTCCGTTGATTCGCTCACGAATACCGGAATATTAGGCTTCAAGTTCGTTGATTCACTATGAATACCGAAATTGGGAGATAATAGAGAAAACTCTAAATTTTATAAATCAAAAACTGAGTTGCCTTTCGGCTTACAGCACTATTTAAAGCAAACAACTCTTAACCCTAATCGTTATCCTTGCAGAATAAGAAAACGAGTCTAAATACGAAAAAACCCAAAAATTACCCAAAATGGCAAAATTGAGATTATTGCAAAAACTAATTCTATGGAGAATCCTAAGAAGACTGGAATTGACGGAAGTCGATTCGGATTTAGAAATCTCAATTTATTGCAAAAATGAAACTTTCCTAAAACGGTAAAAACGGCTTTTTCGGGCCCTAAACGATGGAATTAGGCTAAAAAAGGGTATGCCTCACCAGCGGAGCGCTTTGAGTATTGAAGATCTCGCCGAAACACATCAACTGACCAAGTTTCACGTCATTCTGACTTGATGTAGCGGAAGCTCTATCGAGAAAAACCTACAAGAAAACAATTAGAAACAACGATTTGGATCCGTTGATTCGCGCACGAATACCGGAAACAAACCCTACTAACGCTCCGTTGATTCGCGCACGAATACCAGATTATTAGGCTTCAAATACGATAATCGACTTCGCACACGAAGGATAATGTAATTGGATAGTTGAGAAACATCTCTGAATTTTATAAATCAAAAGCTAATTCTCAAACCCTAATACAAGCTACTTAAATAATAAAAGAAACTCAAATCTCTTAGGATTCTATATCTCCTAAAATTCCTAAACAAGAAAAGAATTATAAAACTTCTAAACCAAATCAGGAAAAGAATCCCAAACGGAAAAGAAATCAAATCTCCTAAAAATCAAAAGAATCATAAAACCTATCTAAAAAGGAAATTGGATTTGATTTAATCAAATCAAATCATAAAATAATTAATAACCTAATTACATATAAACTAAAAGGAAATAAAATATTCGTATTGAATCATGACGATAATTGGAAATAATAATTAAAGCAACAGTTGTCTTGCCGCGCACGAAACTTAACGGCCAAATTTGGACATGATGCAGCCCATTATTGAAGATGAAGTCTTCATAACATTTGTAGGTCTCGTCTTGGGCTTTCCGGAAATATATTATAATGGTCGATCCGACCTCATATGCTCTCTGTAGAGGTCCACGAAGTTCAGCCCGGATCATCTCGTCCAGTTCATGGCGATCAGCTCTAGTCCAGCTCTTGTCTTCGCGCAACAAACTAGATGGCCAAAATTGGTTATGCTGCAGCCTGTTATAGAAGACAGAGTCTTCATAACATTTGTAGGGATCGTCTTGGGCTTTCCGGAAACATATTATATTGTCTATTTTGAGTTCGTTTGCCCTCTGAAAAGGCCCCCGAAATTCATCCATTCTGACAGTTTCGACCATTCTGAGTCTTTGCTTCCTTCTTTCCGCACCCTTCGTCTTTGAGTCGATTCCTCCGCTCCATGAAATCCAAACCTTTGTTTGCTGTACCGTATTTGACGGCTGCATCATGACTCCATCGCCCGGACTAGTAGGATTGAATTGGCCTTTTTTCTTGGTCTTTTTCCTATCCCACCCCTCTATATACTCCAATGCCATATGTTCCATTGCTGCTGCATCAGAACCCCTCATATCGACTTCTACAGACGAGACACCCTCACATTTCTTCAAGGTTATTCTTTCTGAATCACTTTCAAACAAGAAGCTGGTAATTCTCACAACTTTTATGTCTCAGAACTTTTTTCTTTTCATAAATTCTTCTTCTTACATTGTTTGATCAACTGCAGAGGATACCAGACAATGTTTGTGAGGAAATTTGGGGAAGAACTGTCTGCTTTTGCTACACTAATAGCTCCAAATGGTCGAGTTTGGCGAGTGGGGTTGACGAAAGATGGGAAAAGGACTTGGTTTGATCAAGGTTGGCATGACTTTGTAGAGTATCATTCAATCACTGCTGGGTACTTTTCTGGTTTTCAAATATGAAAAGAACTCCAACTTTCATGTCCTTGTGTTTGATTTGTCTGCTTGCGAGATTAACTATTTGTATTATAATTCCGAAGAGCTATAAAATTACGAGCACAAGTACTCAATGCACCAGGATGAAATGGAAAGTGAGGATTCTGCTGAGTTGGTTCATTTTAGAACTCCAAAACCAACTTCTAGCTCTTTCGAGAAAAACTTTCCTGATAAACGTAGAGTAAAAGGCCAGTTAGCGATATAGATACCGCTACATGGCAGCAAGATCCTTGTATTGGTTTTGTTCATGGAATTAATAGGAGCTGTAATTGTACCAGTACTTCCATTGAGAGTCTAAAATTCAAGAATGATTGTGAGATGCAAGGCAAAAGATGTAAAGTGGAAAAGCCGGAGGAGGAAAATGAATCGAATGCTGTTGATGAATCAAGGAGAGGCAAATTGGTAAGCAATGAAATATACAATTATTCACAAAGATCTTTACGCTGCAAAAGATCCAGTCCTTCATGTACAGAAGATCCAGCCATTCATGGAAATTCTAAGAATTCATGTGCAAGAAGTCCAGTAGTTCATCGCAAGGACCTTAGAATCGATAGGACTAAATCGAAGGCAACATCGGATAATAATGAGGTGGATGATCATCCAACACTAGGTAATAAGTCTTTTTTCTATATCACATTGTTTCACACAAATACATCCTTTTTCATTCTAAATACCATAAACTGCAGATGAATTCGAGTTGATGGCTGTGCTGGAAGATGCTGGAATTTCTTTCGCTGGAAGATTTAGATTGCTTGCAGCAGAAGAAAGAGAGATAGAGCACTAAATGTTGCCAAATTGTTGAACCCTCGAAAGCCTTCATTCATGGTTATCTTGAGGTCATATCATTCATTTAGTTTTAGAAACCATTTGGTGAGCCTTTTCAAAATCATGTGCTTGTGAAGTAACTTTCTTAACTTTTAGTCCTTTATATGTTGTTATTGATTTCAATTCTATGTGCAGTATGTGCCTGCGAAATTCGCGAACAAGTATCTGAGTAAAGATTTGGAGTATATCAAACTTCAAGCATCTGATGGAAGAGAATATCCAGTCCAAATTATATGGAAACAGAATAATGTTGTGAGTTTTAGAAAGGGATGGGCTGGATTTTCAAGGGACAAGAACATGAACGAAGGAGACATTTGTGCGTTTGAGCTTGTTAGGATGAAGGGGGACATTCTTTTGAAAGTTTCAGTATTTCATGAAACTGTAGACTAAATTTAATTAACTGGTTTAGGATTTTTTTTTTTTTTTTTTTGTATTCAGTTGTATTTCTTCTCCAATTTCTGTTTAATTAGTGTTTTCTATGGTCTATTTGGTTGGTTGATGATTCAATGGTAACTTATTTCACAAGCTTTCAGATATTCATCTCTTTGTCAGGAAATTTATTTGCTACACCTAATGGTTGAGTATCGGAAATTTGGTCACCGAGTCTGTGGAGTTTAATTTCATTCAATGCAAGTTTGTGACATGAAAATTTATATGCTAATTCTGAAGTTAAATGTGTGTGGCATATGTGATACAAGTTCACATAATGTGTAAAATTGAATGTAAGTTATGGGTGAAAATCTAAACAGACCTAATAAATGAAAGCAGATTAGTTGAATTCAATAAATGAGTTATGGGTGTGTAATTTTTTTAGTCAAACCGGATCTTGGAACTTGAGTTTGATGTTCTAATTTCAGAAACTTGAATGGTTCTGAGTTTGAATTCAATAACAATTTAATGTAGTAGCTCTATTGATCAATCAAATATTACCTACTTTCCTGTACTTGAAAGCAGAAATACATATACCGAAATTTAAAAGTTGAGTTTATAATTTAGATTGCAAAGTCTACTAAGTTTTACGTGAATCTATTGAGACCGACATCTACGTTAAATTTGTACTCACTCGTTTAGTCTCATAAGCATATTAGTAGTTGTTGGACTATTGAATGGTTTTAATGAAAGTTGTTGAGTAAGTGAGAGAGAGATAGTAAATGGGAGTAATTGGGTGAGTGGGTGTTAAACATTTGTGACTTTTGTTTCTTCTTCATTTAGGATTCCAACATTTTCTCCAAATCAAATCAATTTCTCTTCTCTCTCTCTCTCTCAAAATCTTCTCAGAATAGAGAGGCTTACAAGGTATGTTTTCATTTTGTGTGTTATCCTTAATACTTAGATGCTTGGAGGATTCAAAGTTAAGGTTTTAATCAAGTTAGAATCCTAGAAGCATATTAAGGTGATTGTTTGGTTTCAATTTTCTGATATCTATTTACTTAGGCCTGACCAGTGCTTATTCCGAAAATTGTGGATGATTTAATTGTAATGTTTTTGTGATTTGGCTTTTGAGATTTGGAACTAGACTAACTAAGGGTTCCAAAGAAATTCGTTTCGATTCAAAATAATAAGTATTGTATTTTGTATGAATTTTTGAGTTTGAAGCATTATTGCTGAAAATATCAGTTTTTGTAATATAGTTCGATTTCGAAAATATTTTTCGCAATGTTATAATTATTTAAAATTTGTAATTTCTGGTACAGAAGTTCACAAACAGCTTTAAAGGGTTTCTGTATTTATTTCACTATTTTTTGGGGGTTTTATTGAATTAGTTATGAATTTTCGAAATTGGGTACTGCAATCTGTCCAGTACAAGACAGATTCTAGAAACAAAAAGTATAAATACTTTAAAAATAGATATTTCGATGATTTTGCTTTGAAACTTTTATCTAGAACCTTATATGTGTTATTTAAACTATTGTGAAGATTTCATATCAATTTGATATATGAATAATATTTAAAAATTCAAATTATGAGTAGTGTTCGGACTGTTCAATATCAGACAGATCAGAATACTGGGAGATTTAAATTATTTTAAGGTACTTATGGATTTTATTAAAATATGAAAATATTTATATACATATATATATATATATATATATATATATATATGTCTAAAGTGTAATTGAAAAATATCAGAACTTTCCAGTGTGTGTAAAATAGATTAAAAATCTTACATCGGACACTGTTCGATTTTCAAAACAGCACTGATTAGTTTCTAGTAATAGGATTTCGGTTTGTGGAACATCATAACAGCCCTTATTCCAGTTCTAGACATGATTAAGCCTCTGATATTTGTATTATTATATGATATTAGGCTAAGGATTGGATAATTTGCTTCGTGGGCAATTGCTCTTAATTGGATTTGCTAAGAAGTAAGTATACTAGACCCATTTTTGAAACGGAATCACAATGTTATATGTATATGAAATTTGTTTGTGAATGTTTTCGAAATATGTTCGTATTGAATTGGAATGTGTTCAAAATGCTTTGACATATGATAAGTATGCATTTTGAAATGTGAATATATGGTACCATACAATATGTTTTCGCTAGGCTACTTTGTTTATTGTTGCTAGTCACCTATGTGAATTTGTGTGGAGCCCTATGTGATATGTGATTTGATATGTATGTGGTATATGGGAAGTGTCCTTTAGAGTACTCTAGGGACTAAAGAGTCTTCACATTCGTGTGTCGACGTATTAATGCATGTGGGAGGACTCGTCGCTAATCACGACAAGGGTCTGGCTCTTACCTTCGGACATGAGTGTTTGTGTTTTAAAAAAAAAATAAGAAATCCTCACTTGCACTTTCCCTGTATACATTTGTTACTGACGGGTAACTTTGGTTCCTCTCTGTGATATGTGAAAAATTCTACTATGTAATAATGGATAAAAGGAACCTAGCAAAATTTGATAAGTATGGGTGCATTTGGTATGCGGGACGGGACATGATAACGTGGGACAGTTTCTTCTTGTCCCACGTTTGGCGCGACTTTAGCATGGGACGGAACAGGACAAAGTGGGACAAAAATCACCAAATTCTGCCCCACCCAAGACCCTATGCCAGACTTGTCCCATGCATGGGACAAGTTTCAAAAAGACCCTTTTACATTTAAATCTTTTAAAAAATCACAAACTTGTACAATATTATATATATATATATATATTATAATAATAATAATAATATATAATAATATTATATATATTATTATAATATATATGATAATAGATAATATATTAATATATACTAAATAATATATATTATATAATATATTAAGTATTAATAATATATATTATAATATATTAAGTATTATTACTTATATAATAATATATATATATAATATTTAATATATTATATATATCTTATATTAATATTATATATAATAATATTTAATATATCATATATATATTATAATACAATATATAACCACATGGCGGTGGCAGGGAGCCTTAACACACCCTTGTTTTAGTATTAATGTTTTCCCTACTTAACGACCTTACCATGGTCTAAACAGGGTACTCACAAAGTAACGCGACAAGGATGGTTAAGGACCTTAAGCCAAAGAATCAAAATCCTATTTCTGATGTGCAGGATCCTCAACTAGAGGCAAGCACAGAGCATACTAGGACTATTACAAGCTGTTTATCATCTCACAAAGAAATATTGAAGAGAAGGAGAGGATTTTTAAGAAGTCATGGTTTTTGAAGCACACAGATATTCTTTTTTTTTTTTATTTCTCGATAATTATACAGAGAGATCTCATCTCCTTTTATAGGAGAGAAGATGAAAACTTCCAAATTCTTTTACAGTGCCATGCCAAACTCGTGGCAAAATAGTTGGCTAACAACAGTACAATCACCGACACAATAAAGCATACCGACATTTACAACATACATGTGATACATATGTATACACGGAAGTACACCCGTGATTACATATGTAATTATTATACATAAAGAAAACAAGACACCCACGTTCTGCATGCATAATTATAGAGTAAGGACAAAGTCAAGGCCTTGACAGGTTGCAATTGGCATGATAGTCGTCATCCGAATCTTCAGCTCCACAAATGTGGCAGGGCCATGTGTCGTGGTCGTTGTGCTCTTGTGGGTGGTCCGGGACAGAGTCTTGGAATGGATGCCAACTCAGGCTAGGGTCTCTGATGACAGTTGGGAAAAGATAACACTAATGAGGTGGGACCCCATTGACATCGCAAAGGAAATTGAGTAATGAGATCTGAAGATTCTGAGGGTATAGTTTAGGGTAATCATATGTGGTGTGCCATTCATAGCAAACGTTCGACGTCCAAAGGAGTCTCTTGTCACGTGGGGCAGAAAATCTCTGATGAAGGTGATTATGCCAAGAAACTGTTGAACTTGTTTTGTAGTTAAATTGGAATTAGGGAATTCCAATAGTTGGCTGGCTAGATGAGGGCCTGGGTGATATTTTCCATTTGAAATGTCCATGCCCAAGAAATCGATATTTGTTTGTCCTATTGAACTCTTTTTGTCAGAGAGCATGATTTCATATTGGTTAACCAGATCATAGAACTGGTGGAGGAGATGATTGTGAGAATTTTCATCAGTAGAGAACAATAGGATATCATCGATGTAAATTAGGGCAGAGTGGAGAATAGGATGGAAGATCCTAGTGATGGCCTTCTGAAATAATGAGGGGGCAGTCTTAAGCCCAAAGGGTAAAACTGTCCATTGATATTGGGCGTTTGGAAGGCAAAACGCCGTCTTGTATCTGTCATCTGGATGAATAACGATTTGCCAGAAAGCTCCTTTGAGGTCAAACTTGGAGAAGATAGTAGCACCAGGGAGCTGAGAAAACAAAGTATTGGTTCTGGGAACTGGAAACTTGTCATTCCTAAGAAAGAGATTGAGGGGTTTGTAACCAATGACTAATCTCTTTCTTCCCCGAAGTTGTTCAGCCCTTTTGTCAACATAAAAGGCTTGGCATGCCCAGGGCGAAGAGGTAGGCTCAATGAGTCCTTGTTTAAGTAGGTCATCACATTCAGTATTGGCCATACGAAGGTCGGAGGGAGACATTCCAGAATGAGAGGCCTTTGTAAGGTTGACATCTTCATTGAGCTTAAAAGGAAGCTTAATAAAGAAATCTAGGTTCTTCCATAGAGGATTTGGATGAAGGAAATCAGCATGACTGTTGGCACAGAATTGTAGAAGCTTGTGTTGAATTGCTTGGAAGGAGGGTCGGATGTCAGACAAGGGGAAGATCTTTGGAATACTGGAGAATGCTTTGAAGTCTCTTTTATATCTGAGTCCAGTAGGGAGGATCCGAAGAGATTTGAATTGACAATAAACATCCCAACCAATGAGGATATCTTTGTCAGGAAGTGGGGTTCCAATGACACGTGTCCAAAGGGTGTAGGATGGGAATATCTTGAGACCAATTTTAGTCTTTGTAATCAGATCAGTTGTGAATATCTTCCCATCAGCAGCTTTAAAATACCGGACATGAGACTTCCAAGCATCAGGCGGAAGAATCTTAGGGTTCATCATGGTAGTAATGGAACCAGTGTCAATGTAGGCAATGGCATCAATAGGATTGGCATATTTGTCAGGAAGTATTTGGATTAGAACTTGAGGTCCAGGTTGTGCATCGGACGGTGTCGTTTGGAGAATGACAGGGGTTGCCTTGTAGGAGACTGGAAGAGAATCAGTTTCAGAGAGTATTGAATATTCTGAGTCTGAAATGGTGGAGACGGAATCTTGAGCTTGTAATACAAAAACTGTGTTGTCATCAGCATGGTTTTGTTCGGAGAAGATAGATTCAATATCGGCGTCAGAAGGAACGTCATCTGCTAGCTGTTGGATCAACTTAGCAGACTTGGCCTTTTTATTAGGACACTTTTTTGCATAATGTCCCTTTTGTCCGCAGATAAAACATTTCTGAGACTTGTTCCATGCACGCCGGGATTTCTTTTTGAAGAATTTGAACTTCTTTTTGCCCTTTCGCTTGGTAGTCTGGAAATGCTTGTTTTTCTTAGTCTTACAGATGCACTGCTCTGAGGACTTGCACTTGATCTGGTACGAGGGCTGTTTACATTGGGCTTCGTACCTTTTTCCTTCTTTGAGCATCTTAGAGAAAACCTTTTGAGTGGCACAAAGTTTCTCCAAAGCACTTAAGGTGAACATATGGATCTCACCTAGTGTGATGTCAGTGAAGGGTCTGCCAGAGGAATCTATCTTTCTGTGTAATTCATCTTGAAGCTCGGCAGGGAGAGAATTTACATAAACATTCTTGAGACTCTGGTCATTGATGCCTCCGAGGATGTGGTATCTGCCAGACATGCGTTTATAATGAAAATCGATGTCTTTCTTTTTGAGCGAGCAACACCGCATCTCGAAGAACTCTTGCCTAGCTTGTTTATAGAATTGGTCAGGGTCTCCAAGAAACTCTCTAACGCAAATTTTCCTTCCAGCTCTAGTCCTAGTGCTCCTCCTGTGTTCCAGGCGCTAATGATCCGACCAGTTACCACTGAAGATGACATCCCGATCCATAGTTTTGAAGCCAATGGATCTCCAATCTACACTGACAAAATCAATGGCCATTTCATATGGGACGACGACCCCAACATGTGTGACGCTGACTGTACCTGTCGTGACTGTCTACCAGACCTCACTCCATGCAAAACTGCTCGCAAACAATACAGACCAGATGATCCAGACAGCCCATGGATAGGCTTAAAGCCTACCAACAAAAAAGCCCTTCCAATTTATGACAAAGCTTTACAAATCCTCCGATCAGAAGGACTTTTACCTACTACTCCACATTTGCCTCCACCCATACCTTGTTTTATGGCTTCCAACTATGACCAAGACTTCCCTCCTCTGGAACCCTCTTCAAACCCTGAAAGGAATCGGTTTTCCAGACCTTATGTCCATACTTCTGAGGTCTTACCCGATGGTTCCCTCAAACAACCTACCCAAGCTGAGCAAGTTCTTAATTGGCAAACCCACAATGCCAAAGTACAAAATAGAGTTCTCAACTCTACTGACCAGAAGATCGACCGGGTCACACACCATGTATCTCAACATGAGAATCAACTCCAAAGTCTCGATACGGTCTTCCGTGATATGTTTTCTGATCTTCAAGCTCAGATCGCCAAACTTGATGATTAATAATATATAAATATATTTAATATTATAATATATTATATTTTATTATATATAATAATATATAATTTATTAAAAATTATTACATATACAATAATATATATTATTTTATTATTACATATAATTTTTAATATATTATATATAAATATGAGGGGCACTATGGTCATTTGAATCTCTTGTCCCGTCCTGTCCCATCCATACCAAACGTATAATAGTACAGTTAACAGTTCTGTCTTATCCATTCCAAACACAATATGAAGCAACTGTCACGTCCCGTTCTATCCCGTCCCACCCTGTCCTGTCTCATCTCTGTGCCAAACGCACCCTATATGATTCGAATGATTGTGAACTGTGTCTTGAAAGATATGACCTTTCGTATTTTGTGATATTTTTATATATGTAAAAAAAATATGTTTAGTATACTTACTGAGTTTTCAATCTCACTTAGTGCATTGTGATTCCAGATTCTTAAGGTTGTGATTCGTTCATAGCATGAATTGGCATCTCAGAGGAGTTTAGTTTTTGGTTCCTTAGACGATAGAGATTTTCTTATCTTTCAGACTTTTGTTAATATTTCTTTTAAATATGAATTTAGGAGTATGTAATTGTATTTGATATTTTCAGTTCGTAAATCGTAAGATATTTATAAGAAATAAAGGCCATGTCTCGAACTTTAGGCTGGGATGTGACAGTATTTAATATCAATTTATGACATTTGTGGAAAAACTAATCAGATCCCATACTTGAATCGATTATATTAAATGGCATAAATTTAGTAGTCAATTTATTGATCTTGGAAGTTGGAAATAGGGCATGAATCTTGATATTTCAATTTCAATAGATTTGTAGTCAGAATCTCTTAAATGAACCTTGAGTTGGAATTCAATTGCAAAATTAAACAAGTCCTGTAGATCATCTTAATCTTACCTACCATTATGCAAAAACTTGAAAGCTTTAAACACACCCACCAAAACATCCCATTTGACAAGTGAATAAAAGGGTGTTCATTAATGGACATGACTCACTGCGTGACAACAATTTGCTTATATTTTCACCATTTTGATGAAGCAGGAAAAGAAACCTCTGATTACTAAAACAAAATGTCATCGAAGAGGAGAGTAGAGCTCTCACATTTCTTCAAGGTTATACTCAATTCTACACTTGAAGACAAGAAGCTGGTATTCCTTCCACACACTTTTATTCAACTTCTTGCTTTGTAGATTCTTAGCAAACTTACTGAAAAGTCAGCTTTTTGAGTAATAATTTGTGCTAAACTTTTGATTGCATGCCTGCTTAATTTTGTAGTTTTACACCCAATTTAGCATATGATTTTGTGTGATAAAAGAATCAATTCAATCATAGAGTACAGAAGGCACTGAATAGCATAAATTATGATGTTTAATCTGCATTTTTTTTTTATTTTTTGTATCAATATTGTGCTGTGATGAGTTACTTGAGATATAAGTTTTGATAAAATCTGTTGCATGTCTTTTCTTCAATTGCAGCAATCTTCATGAATCTGACTTCATTAATGAAAGCTTTCTATTGATTCATTTGTCAGTAGCTACTGCATATCATTGTATTGTAGCTCTTGTTTAACAAGAAATTACACGTAAATTGTTTTCATTTTTGTTATATGGTACAAGCATGTCTCTTCTTTCATCTGTAATATTTGATATAGACTGATTAAGTTTACTATTGCCAAACTCGAGCCTTTTCTTTTATATTACAGAGGATTCCAGAAAAGTTTGTGAGGATATTTGGGGATGAACTCTCTAATGAAGTGACACTCACAGTTCCTAATGGTCGAGTTTGGCAAGTGGGGTTGACAAAAGAAGGACGAAAGATTTGGTTTCATGACGGTTGGCATGAGTTCGTACAATACCATTCAATCAGTGCCGGATACTTCTTGGTTTTCAAATATGGAAAGAAATCAACTTTCAATGTTCTGATCTTTGATCTGACTGCTTGTGAGATACAATACCCTTATTTCAATGAAGAACCAGAAATTGTGAATGAAGATTCTGTTGAGATAATGGATTTCACAACAACTCCAAACCCAACTTTTCATACCCCAAAGAACAAAGTTTTTGATAAATGTTCAAGGTCATCTAGCACAATGCCGACACAGCTGAATCGCGCTAGGACTTCATTCGGTTCTGCTTTCAGGAGTTCAAAATTTAAGCGAAGCTATGAGCCGCAAAACAAGAGAAGTAAAATGGAAGAAGTAGTGGGATCAAATCAATCAAATGCACATAAAGTTGGGACACATTCTCCGGATGAAGCAACCGAATTTGGTAATTAAGCTCTCTTTTATTTTTCAGTTCTGTGACTTAGTCCTTAGTATATAAAATTTATGTTTTTCAAGTCTAATTATCTTAATTGTAGATGAAGATGAGTTTATGGCTTTATTTGAAGACATGGGAATATGTGTTAATAAGAGATTTGGAAATATTTCTGCTGAAAAAAGAGAGAGAGCAATTGCTGCTGCAAGATTGTTCAAGCCTAAAAACCCTTCATTCATGGTCATCTCGCGGTCAATTGACATTAGTCTCCGTCGTTTGGTAAGTTTCCTTAATGTGTTCTTGAAGTTTTTTTCAGATCAGATCATACACATATATAGGCTTACTTGTGGTCAGTTTTGCTAGTGCAGTATGTGCCTGTCAACTTTGCTAACAGGTATTTTAGTAGAGGTGTCAAGATCATCAAAATAGTGGATTCCGAAGAAAGAAAGTGGTCGGTCCAACTCACTTGGATGCCTATGTGCTTTATGACTAAAATGGGTGGATTCGCAAAGAAATTGGATGATGGAGATGTATGTGTCTTTGAGCTTATTAGACCAAGAACTCTGAAAGTTTCGGTATTAAAGAGCGTAAAGAGTGAAATATTGTAGTGATCAAAGTTTCAGTGTTTAAAGGTCTAAAAACTTTGTCAGCTATCAGTTTCTTGTCAAACTTTTGTGTTACAAATGTGATGATATGCTTTCAGAGAAGTATATACATTGTAGTAGTTGTGAACAATTGTGATATTATCAAGCCAATGCAATGGTGGGATTCAATCTTTATTGCCATTGTAATGACTATTGAGTCTGCTTTCTAAGTTGTAAATTTCTAATCTAATGGAAACCTTTTTTGTGGTATTGTAAATCTAAAAATATGTTTCAGATTCCTCTTCTCTGTTTGTTATTGTAATATTGATCTTTTGGAGACTTAAATTTATGACTGCAATCATATGGGAGCATTTCTTTTATTAATTTTTAGTTGTTTTTGAATAGATCAGCCAACATGATGTGGTTGATTGTAGAGAATACCTGAAAACTTTGTCAGGAAATTTATTTGCTACACCTAATGGTTGAGTATCAGAAATTTAGTCACCGAGTCTCTGGAGTTTCATTCAATGCAAGTTTGTGACATGAAAATTTATATGCTAATTGTGAAGTTAAATGTGTGTGGCATATGTGATACAAGTTCACAGAATGTGTAAAATTGAATGTAAGTTTTATGAATCATCAAACCATATTTCAATCCCTAATGGAAAAAGGCAATAATGTATTTAATATCAAATCTATGGCCTCTGTGAAAATCTAAGCAGGCATAATAAACGAAAGCAAAGCAGATTAGTTGAATTCAATAAATGAGTTATGGGTGCGTAATTTTTTTGGTCAAACTGGATTTTGGAACTTGAGTTTGATGTTCTAATTTCATAATGGTTCTGATTTTGAATTCAATAGCAATTTAAGGTGGCAGCTTTATTGATCAATCAAATCTTACCTACTTTCCTGTACTCGAAAGCAGAAACAGATATACCAAAAATGGTAAAAAATTAAGGACAACACTTGGGTGCTGACCGGTCAGTACTTAAGATATTGACCAACCTAATAGTTGATTGCCACGTAATCCAAAACAAGGAGAAAAATGTAAAAAGTGAAATAGTTTTGGCCACCTGACAACACTCCATTAGGTGGTCAGTATACTTGAATACTGACCAGTCAGTACCCAAGAATTAATGGTACTATGTTAATAAATGGACAAGACCATTTTCTGTCTATATTGTCACACAATAATGTTCACATTTCTTGTATAGCAGAACTAAAACTCATCTGATTTTCTCTAGAAACTACTCAACAAATGGCTTGCAGGTGAAGAAAACAACTCTCATATTTCTTCAAGGTTATGCTGAATTCAAAACTTGAAGACAAGAAGCTGGTAATTATTCTCCATAGCATTTTTTTTTTATATATACATTTCTTTCTTTGAAGAAATTATATATTGGTTCTATTTTACATTTTTTTTATATACATTTTTTTATGAAATAGAACACTATATAACAAAACAATAAATCCACCAGTTGACCTGTGTTTTTATTTCCATAAATAGAAATAAAGTAATTGTTGTCCTGTGCTCTAAGGGCACATGTTAACACTACCCAGTTTCTATTAGGGATTGAAATATGGTTTGATGATTCATAAAACTTACATTCAATTTTACACATTATGTGAACTTGTATCACATATGCCACACCCATTTAACTTCACAATTAGCATGTAAATTTTCATTTCACAAACTTGCATTGAATGAAACTCCACATACTAGGTGACCAAATTTCCGATACTCAACCATTTGGCACCATAATTGTAGCAAAAAAATTTCCTGGCAGAGTTTTCAGGTATTCTCTACAATCAACCACATAGTGTTAGATGATCTATTCAAAAACAACTGAAAATTAATAAAAGAAATGCTCCCATCGTAATTGAATTCCAACTCAGAACCATTCACGCTTCTAATATTAGAATAGGAAATTACTTGGGTACTGATTGGTCAGTACTGACCCCACCAATGCGGTGTTGCCACGTGGCTTTTTTCTCTTAACATTTTACATTTATCTCCTTGCATTTTTCAATAATTGGCTACATGACAAAATCACATTGGTTGGTCAATACCTTGGGTACTAACCGGTCAGTACCCAAGTGTTGTCAATTAGAATATCAAACTCAAGTTCTAATATCCAATTTGCCTAAAAACATTTATGCACCCATAACTCATTTATTGGATTCAACTAATCTACTTTCATTTATTAGGCATGTTTAGATTTTCATAGAGGTCATAGATTTGATATTAAATACATTCATGCCTTAATTTTCTATGGGTAATGTTAAAAACATAGGATAACAACTATTTTATTCCCATTTATGAAAATAAAAACTCTGTATTTATTGTTGACCTGTGTTTTTATTTCCATAAATAGAAATAAAGTAATTGTTAACTTGTGTTCTTAGGGCACGGGTTAACACTACCTATAGAAATTTAAGGCAGGAATGTATTTAATATCAAATTTATGGCCTTTGCGAAAATCTAAACAGGCCTAATAAATGAAAGTAGATTAGTTGAATCTAACAAATGAGTTATGGGTGGATAAATGTTTTTAGTCAAATTGGATCTTGGAACTTGAGTTTGATATTCTAATGGACAACACTTGGGTACTGACCAACCAATGGGATTTTGCCATGTAGCCAATTTGTGAAAAATACAAGGAAATAAATGTAAAATGTTAAGAGAATAAAGCCACGTGGCAACACCTTATTGGTGGGGTCAGTACCGACCAGTCAGTACTCAAGCAATTTCCTATTCTAGTTGCAGAAACTTGAATGGTTCTAAGTTGGAATTCAATTGCAATGGGAGCATTTCTTTTATTAATTTTCAGTTGTTTTTGGATAGATCATCCAACACTATGTGGTTGATTGTAGAAAATACCTGAAAACTTTGTTAGAAATTTTTTTGCTATAATTATGGTGCCAAATGGTTGAGTATCGGAAATTTGGAATACAAACACAACATATATTGTAACAAAACAATAAATACATTGCATTTACAATAAGGTCAACTGGTGAACTGGTACTAACCAACCAATGAAATTTTACAATGTAGCCAATTTGTGAAAAATGCAAGAAGATAAATGTAAAAAGTTAAGAGAAAAAAGCCACGTGACAACACCTCATTGATAGGGTCAGTATATTTCCTATTCTCATTTCAAAAACTTGAATGGTTCTGAGTTGGAATTCAATTGCAATTTAAGGTGGTAGCTCTATTGATCAATCAAACCTTACCTACTTTCCTTTTTTTTTTTTGATAGAACAGATAAACAAGAAACAAAGAACAAGAAAGGAAGAGCAAGTTAGTCCCTAAACAAGAGAATCCAACTGAATAGCTCTCCTAACACACGAAGGAAAATCCTCCATCTAGAAAAGATTATCAACAATCTTTAAAGCTTTCTTCGCTAGGCCATGAGCGACAGTGTTGGCCAATCTAGGAACATGACTCACAGATAGAACATTAAGACTGTAAATAAGGCTCGAAATCTCAACAAGGACATTACCACAGAAAGAGTCAAGATGATTGCCCTCGCTGATCCATTTCATAACCACAGTTGCGTCGGATTCAAACTTACATGGGCCTAAGCCACAATCCTTACTAAAAACTAAACCATTGTAGATAGCCATAATCTCTGCCATATTTGCGTCCAAGCAAGCAACTATAGGAAGTTAGCAAGAAGCAAGGACAAAACCAGTATGGTCTCTAATTACAACTCCAAGACCAATAGAGTCACCTGGTTCATTCACAACCGCATCGCAATTAATTTTATAGCAATTTGAGTTAGGCAGCCTCCAAGAGTTCCTGACACTGCTAATGGGCAAGGGAGGAGACAAATTCCCCCTTCAACTCTGTGGAAATCAGCCAAAAAAACCCTGCTCCAATGCACCACATCAAGCATGTCTTGATTTAGAGACTCATGAACAACAAAATTACGCAAATACCAAATCTTCCAAATGATGGTGCAAAACAGCCCAATGTCCACCGAATTCAATAGAGAATGGCATTCAAGAATAAGATCAAAAAAAAAAAATGAATGAAAGCACATAACCTTAATACCGATCGGGAGCCACTCCAAGCGAGCGAACTTAAGCTTACGGCAGGCCCATAAGGCATGAAAAGTAGTTTCACCAATGCAACTGTAGAGAGGGCATCTATCTATCACTTACAAACCACGACGAGCAAGATTTGACATGGACATAATCCAATCAAAATAGGCCTTTCAGATAAAAATCTTGATCTTCAAGGGAATAGCCAACTTCCACAAAGATGCCCACCACTCAACCAAACGAGAGTTGTTAGAATAGCCAACTTCAAAAAAGGGAATTTTTTGAAGTTGCAAGAAGAGAATTGTCGGTGAAATAGCAGTTCTTAAGGACTCTAACAGCTAACGAATTGGATTTTTGTAAATCCTACAATATTGTTTCGCTAACAGGGCTCTGTTAAAATATCCCAAGTCACGAAAACCAAGCCTACCATCTCGTTTAGACTTGCATAAGTGTGACCATGTGCACCTTCTTTTTTTCGCTAGTACTTCCCCACCAAAAACAAGCAAACAACCGGTGAATCTCATTGATTAATCCTTTGGGAAGACGGAATAGGCTCATTACATAAGCCAGTATTGACTGAAGAACTGCCTTGATCAATATTTCTTTCCCTCCCACAAATAAGAACCTCTCATTCCACCCTCTGATCTTGTTCCATACTCTGTCAGCAATCTCAGAAAAAAGTTTTCGCTTACTTCTTTTCGTGAAGCAAGGTAGCCTAAATACTTATCTAGACAACTCACCAATCTCACACCAATAAAACCAGCCAACCTTTCTCCATCCGCAATCAACATAGAGGGACTCACACATAATGCTGATTTACTAAAGTTTACAACCTATCCTAAAGCCTTTGCGTAGATGTCCAAAATCCTCCTAATCAAAGCATAATTCGAATCAATTGCCTTAGAGAAAAGCAGACTATCATCTACGAAGAATAAGTGGGAGATGACAGGACCTCTCTGACTGCACTTAAAACTCGAAAACATTCCTCTGTCTAACGTGTTCTCAATCAAACTTGAGAAACCTTCAACACCGATCAAGAAAAGGTAAGAAGACATATGGTCCCTTTGTCTAAGACCTCTAGTGGGCTTGAAGTTTCCGCAAACACCCTCATTCAACATAAAGGAGTAAGACACGGATGAAATGCATCTCAAAACCAGCTGAATCCATGTTTCCGAGAAACCCAACTTACGCATCATATCTCTAATAAAAATCCATTCCACCCGGTCGTATGCTTTTGACATATCCAACTTGATGGCCATGGAACTGTACTTCCTCTTCTTGCGTTTTAATCTGTGGAGACACTCAAATCCGATGATCATGTTGTCCGAGATCATTCGACCCGGAATGAAGGCACATTGTGAATTTGAAATCACATTCCCAAGCACACTTCTCAATCTACTGGCAATCACTTTGGCAATGATTTTATAAATGACGTTGCAAGGTCTGAAATTAGAAGTGGCTCTAGGCGTTGGCACTTCAGAATAAGAGAGATAATGGTGTTGTTAATGCTTTCAACTGAGTCTCCATTGTTCAAAATTCCCAGACACGCAAAGGTGATAGCCAGCTCAATAGTGCATCAATATATTTTTTTTTAAATAAGGCAAGCAGACCATCTTTTCTGAGAGTTTTCATTGGACTCATATCAAATACAGCTCTCCTAATTTCTTCTCTTACAAACACATTATCAAGAACACGCACACTATGGCTGTCAAGCTTAGCGAGAACCCCATCTGTGATACTATGAATATCTACCTAAGATGGATTACTGCTAGTGAAATTTTTTTCAAAATATTGGGTGATAACATCTTCCATTTCAGCCTTCTTGTCAACCCACACACCTACCTCATTGAAAAGACCATTTATCATGTTACGAGCTTTTCTAGCGGTAGCCTTCGAATGAAAAAAAAACAAGTGTTGTGGTCCCCATTACCAAGCCAATCAATCAATCTGAGCTTATTACCGACAGTGCCTTTCTTCAATACTCAGTACATTGTCCAGTTGGTGTTCCAACTTGCTAATGACTCTTCAAGAGGACAGTTTTTCTACCTTACAAGCTTCTTTTAGGGCATCTCTTTTAACCTGAATATTGTTGCTCAAATCTTTTCGTTTTTATTAATATTCCATGACTAGAGGAGATTGCCACAAGCACTGATATTACTCAAAACCTCCTGAATTTTGACTCCACTTTGAACCGGGTTCCAAACTTAAGACACAATATTGTTACAATCTTTATCATCCACTCAACACTCCTCAAAATAAAACCTTTTACTTCTTCTACAAATACTACCGTTATTAGCTCTTCTCACAATCTCCTTAGCCTCAAGAAGCAAAGGTCGATGATCTGATCCCTAAAAGTCGAGATGGTGAATTGTTGAGTTTGAAAAAAGATTTCTCCAATCTTTATTACACAAACCTTTGTCAAGACGCTCCAAAATCATAGAGTTCCTTTCGCGTTTGTTGCTCCATGTGAAAATTGGACCCAAAAATCTCATATCTTCAAGACCGCTATCCTTCATAGCTTCTCTAAAATATATCATTTGTCTCCAATTTTTCCTCACACCACCCACTTTCTCATAGTCGAATTGGGTCTCATTAAAGTCACCCATACAAACCCAGGGTAGGTTCGACATTCCAGCAAGATGACAGAGGAGGGTCCAGAAGTGGTTTCTCTGCGCGGTTTTTGGGTGCCCGTAGAAGCCGATGAATCTCCACTTTTTGTTACCTCTATGACTGATAGTAACATCGATGTGGGCCTAGGAATAGGTAATAAGATCAACATTAATTTTGTTAGACCAAAACAAACACAATTCACCTGACTTACCAACACAATTCACTACTAATTTCCCTTTAAAACCCAGTTTGACTCGCCGATTTTTCAGCTTCTTGTGCTCACATTTTATCTCAATCAAAAACATCAGCTCCAGTTTAATCTCCTGCTTGTATGACTGTAGGTTGTTGAACGCTCGAGAGCTCCCTAGCCCACGAGTGTTCCAAACGAAGATATACTTTGGGTGCGGCGGGCTGGTAGAGACTGGTCGGTCAATATATCATCTGCCTCCACCGTGTTTGAAACCCTTTTCTAGGTAACCATACCAACAATAATTGGTTCAATTCCCACCGCTTCTCCAAATTTCCCAACTGTGACATCATCGACTCCTCTAACATGAGAGCTTTCCAAATCAATCTTCCTTTTTGAGCAGTGCTTCACCACTACAGCACAGTCTTCAAATTCAGAATCAAAAATCACCTTACGAACCTTCTGTTTCGGTTCTTCCACTTCTATTTCGTTTTCTCCATTGCGTTTTCCTTTTCTTGATCCAATATTTTCACCAACATTCCCAAAATCAGCAGCCCTAATTTTTCTAACCCAGAGTTTCTTACCTGGTGTATTTCTATTGTTGAACTTTAAAAGACTAAACTTGAGATCCGATTGAACAGTGTGGCCCAATTTGTTACCGCAAATAGGAATGGGCTGTAGTGGAAAAAATTCTGCTGATGTGGGTCTTCCAATAACAATTGGGTCTTTATTCATAACTTGTTGCATGTTGTTCTCCTTTTGGGCCACCACTTTTTCTTTTCCTATAGTTTCGTTGGTCTCCTCACTAAATGGGCTAATCCTAATATCGGGCCCATCTGTATTGTTAACCATCGAGAGAGAGCAACTTCCTGCATACACCACGTGCTAACCCTCTTTAATAGTTGTTGTCGACTCCTCATTAATGGAATTAATGGCATTAATGGCAATAAAGCTATCATTAATGCTTCCATGGAAACCATTGGTTTAGACGTATCAGTCATAGTGATGTCTTTTATCATAACTTTATCTGCTTCCTTTTTCTCTCCACCATGCATTTCAGTTAGCACTGTGTTAGACTTCGTCACTTGCCCACTAGTTCCTGTTGCGCTGATGTCAATACTTGAGTGGTTTGTTTGGGAAGGTTGTCCCCTTGGTTCCCAAGAATAGTTTTTCCGGAGAGGACTAGAGGCTTTCATCCAAGCACCAAACAGAGGTTTCTCTACCCCTTCGATCACCGGGATTAGTTCCTCCGACCAACATTCATTAATGGTATAACCAATTCTACCACATCTAAAACAATTATTAGGAAGCATCTCATACCTGATAAGCATAACAGTTTCTACTCCATCACCTAAAATGTCTACACGTAAACACCGTCTAAGAGGTTTGTTAATGTCGATGCGAATTCTGACTCTTATAAACTTCCCAACACAATCACCTGCCATTCCTCCATCCACATCCACTACCTCGCCGATCATCTCCCCCAAGAACCAACCGATTTCCCTTGACACGCAAAGGAGGGGAACTTGGTATATCTAAACCCAGAACTCGCAGCTGTTGAAAGCCAAATTTTCGATCGTTCCTTTCCCTTATGGTTTCTCCAAAACTAGAAGAGTATTATCGAAGGTCCAGGGCACTTTAGATAAAACTTTGCGTCGATCCTCCTGGTTTGTGAAATGGAAGGAAAATATATTTCATGTCAATGACTCAATCTCCACACCCTTATTAACATGCCAAATCTTTGCAATAACTCTCATGAAAGCCTCTCTATTCACAAATTTCTTGGTAAGGATTTTCCCCACTAAGCTAACAGATAGTCTTTGCACTACCTCTATCTTTAACTTTTCATCTAATTTCCTAACTGAGCCTTCTCTCTCGAATAGAGACAAGGAGGCACACAAACGTGCAATTTCCTCAAAATCCGTAGAACCGGAAAAAGCTAACACCTCTGGCACAACTAACACCAACAACACTAAGGGTGTGTTTGGTAAAGAGGAAAGAAAATAGGAAGGACAGAAAGATTCGGAGGGATAGAAAACATGAGGTGAAAATGAAAATAATTTTCCCTCGAGCTGTTTGGTAAACAGGAAGGAAAGAAAAGATCATTTTATCAATTTTACTATTTTACCTTTATATTATATTTTATATATTAAAAAAAGGACAATATTGTAATTTTAAATGAACCCCAAAGCCTTCCCCTCTTTCCCTCCGATTTCTTTCCACTTTTGGGAGGATTAAAATTGGTGGGTCCCACCCACAAATCTTTCCTCCCATTTTTCCTTTCCTTCCACTTTTCTCTCCTTACCAAACACATATTTTCTCATTTTCTTCTCCCTTTTCCCTCCACCATTTTCTTTCCTCTCCCTTTTCCTCCCTACCAAACACACCCTAAAGGAGAAAAAACGAGGGATCCAACAGACTTAACACTATGTTTGGTTTGATGGAATTGGAGAGAAAGGAAATGATAAGTTAATGAGGAAAGGAAAGGAAAAGGAAATGAAAAGGAAAGAAAAGAAAAGAAATGATAGTGTTTTTAATGATAGTTGTTTGGATGGTTATGAATAGGAATGAAAAGAAAGGAAACAAATTTTTTTTGAAGAGAAATAAATAAATATATTTTGTTTTATTTACGATAATATCCTTCCAATATGATTACCCAATAGTAGCATAGCAATATCTTTCAAACAAAAAAAAAAAAAAAACAGTAGTATAGCAATAGAAATACAAATCTTATTTGTAGCAATGATTCAATCAAATTAATTGTAGTGATTCAAGCCCTGACATAATAGTAATAAAAATAATAATAAGTTGTCCAATGCTAAACGGTACATAAAATTAATAACATATACACCAAATAAGCAATAACAAAAAAATAATAATGATGTTATAAAATAATCAAATTAATCCGTATCTTTTTTTATATCAAAGAAAACTATAATTGCTGCCATCTACCCAGTCTTCTTTACCTACTTGCCATTACTTGAAAAGCAGAAACACATATACCAAAGCAAGTAAAAAATTAATGGTACTGTGTTAATAAATGGACAAGACCATTTTCTGTCTATATTGTCACACAATAATGTTCACTTTTCTTGTATAACAGAACTAAAACTCATCAGATTTTCTCTAGAAACTACTCAACAAATGGCTTCCAGCAGAAGAAAACAACCATCACATTTTTTCAAGGTTATTCTGAATTCAACACTCGAAGAAAAGAAGCTGGTAATCTCCAATCCATAGCTTTTTTTTTTTTTTTATACATTTCTTGCTTTGCAGAAACAATATATTGTGTCTATTTTGTCTGTTGAACAGGTTCCGTCAAATTCTATCCAATGAAAATGCTACATAAATGTTGTTCTTGTTTTATCTAGTATATATTTACATGGAAAATCATCAATTTTATTGTGTGGTACAATCATGTATGTATCTTCTTGATTCTGTAAATTTGATATATACTGACTAAATTTTACAATTGTAATGTTATCGAGCCTATTCGTTGATCCATTTTCACTTTGTTTTCTAATAGATGTCTAACTTTATTTGCATATGACAGCATACTACAGAAAATTCCTGAAAAGCTACATTAATGTTGTTCTTGATGTTCATCTAGTATTTACATGGAAAATCATCAGTTTTATTGTGTGGCACAAGCATGTATGTCTCTTATTGATTCTGCAACATTGATATATATTGACTAAATTTTACGATAGTAATGTTATCGAGCCTAGTCGTTGATGGATTTATCACTTGTTTTCTGATAGATGTTTAACTTTATTTACATACTACAGAAAATTCCTGAAAAGTTTGTAAGAATATTCGGGGATGAACTCTCTGCTGCTGTAGTGACACTCACAGTTCCTGACGGTCAAGTTTTTCGAGTAAATTTGACAAAATATGGGACAAAGTTTTGGTTTGATCATGGTTGGCATGATTTCATACAATACCATTCAATAAGTGTTGGATACTTCTTAGTTTTCGAATATCGAAAGAATTCAAGCTTCAATGTTCTCATCTTTGATACAACTGCTTGTGAGATTAAATACCCCTATAATGATAATGATGAAAAACCGAAAAATGAAAAGCAAAACTCTTTACACAAGGTTGAAATGGAGAATGAAGACTCTGTCCCGCCTTTAAAGTCCTTCGAAAACAAGGTTTTTGATCATTTTCTGAGATCATCTAGCAAAGCGAAACCTCAGACATCACAGGAGAATCCGGCTAAGCCTTCATTCGCAGCAGAATTTAAGCACAGCAATGATAAAAGATGCAAAATGGAAGAACTAGAGGAGAAAGATCAAAAATCAACACATTCTTCGGATAAAGCAAATACAAGAACCAAATTTGGTAAGCTCTCTCTCTCTCTCTCTCTATATATATATACATATATATTCATTTTAAGTCTGTTCTTGATCTAGTCTTTATCGTAATTTATACTTTTCGAAATCTAATTCTCTCAATTTGCAGATGAAGATGAGATTCTGGTTTTACTAGAAGACATGGGAATATGTGTTAATAAGCGATTTGGAAACATTTCAACTGAAGAAAAAGAAAGAGCAATCACGGCTGCCAGATTGTTCAAGCCTAAAAATCCTTCATTCATGATTATCTTGCGGTCAGCTGACATTCACAACCGTCGCATTGTAAGTTCAATATCGAAGTTTATATGATCATGATCAATATCAACCATACACAAACACTGCTTACTTAGTTTTATGATCATGTGTTGTTTGCTTGTGTAGTACGTGTCAGCCGAATTTGGTCACAGGTATTTCAGTAGAAGCAAGTGTATCAAAGTAGTGGATTGTGATGGAAGAAAGTGGCCTGTTGAAATCTCATGGAGTCCTCTGTGTTTTATAACAAGATTGGGTGGATTTTCAAAGATTTTGAATGAAGGAGATATCTGTGTGTTTGAGCTCATTAGTCAGAAGAAACTCAAAGTTTCAATACTAAAAAAAGCTTGTAATAAAGAGTGAATGTTAAATCTTTGTCAGCTAATAATATGTATATGTAGATTTTGTATGTACGGATTGGCTGGAATTTCAACTTATATATATGCTTTGGTTTACAGTCTCAAAAATACCCATATATGTAATGCCCGCAAACACAGAGAATTAACCATTAATTGCGAGAGAAAAAAAAAAAAAAAGCATGGAAGAACACGCCACATTCGCGAGTCATGTCACCGATGTTTACATCTTTGAGATAGAAAATGCAATTCTTTTTTATCATCTAGTCATGATCTTGATCGGAAAAATCTTTACTGCTACTGCTACTACTCACTGCAGGGATAGATAGCGAAACTATGTTTGCAACCAATATCTCTTGTCACCTAAGCTATCTAATGCCCTAATGGGTCTTTGTCTGGACCAGAAATTTTGCGTCAGGTCTTAAGAATTCCAACCGGTTAGAATCAGGGTAGACTTTGCGTCAGGTCTTAAGAATTCCAACCGGTTAAAATCAGGGTAGACTTTTTTTACACCGGTTGGAATTCTTAGGATCTTAAGCAAAATTTCAGAACCAGAATTATTAGCTATCTAATTTAGTAGCACTACTCATGTGTTCATTAACCTAGTATACTTCAAATTTACTCAGTTGCATACTCCTCATGTAACAGTAACTGGGATTTTCACTGTTAATCTAGAAAAACAATCCAGGGATTCAATATCTTGTGAAAGAATCAAAATAATGGTTATTTTACAGATTTTACTACACTACTCTATTGAGTGAAAATAACGGTATCGGTTCGATGATTCATAAAACTTACATTGAATTTTACACATTTTGTGAACTTGTATTCACTTATGCCACACATTAAACTTCACAATTAGCATATATCTTTTCATGTCACAAACTTGCATTGAAACTCTACAGACACAGGGACCAATATCAGATATAAGAACATGAAAATTCGAATTATTTCCATCTTTGAAAACGTAAACTTGATCACTAGGCACTGTCAGTGTAGCAACAGGAAGTTTTTTCGTAAATTTCCTGACGAAGTTTTTTCGTAAATTTCCTGACAAAGTTTTCAGGTATTCTCTAAATTTGGTCTTCATAGATCGATGTTACAAACAACAACAATAAAGAAGTAGACTTACAATGGAAATAAAGATTAGAGTAATAGGGTTTAATATTGAACCCCACCATTGCAAATTCAAGGTACCAAACCTAGTAACTCATGGTAGATAAAAATATCATCATCCTTAACTGAAGAAGAAAATAAACATCATGCATCATCCCCAGCAAGTTCCTTTCCAGGTACCTTGGTTTCTGCCACGGGTTCTGTCCCTGCCTTCTCCTTTGAGCTTCCTGTCTTCCTTGCCTTCAGGAGGTCTGCAATCTCCTCAATCAGGCATAAATCCCAGTCAGCCGGAGCATTCATCACCACGTCAGGTAGTATCCAACCTCCAAGAAATCTCTAGACTGCTTCAAAGCATCATCATGTGCTTTACTTACCAACACAGGAAGTCATATGTATATGTTAGGTGAAAACCAAAGCATGTGGGAATCCATTGTATAATTCAAGCTGGTTGGAAACAATCGAATAATCCTCCCATCTTCGCAGCAGAACACACCACATTCGCGAGTATTGTCGGTGATGTCTACATTCTTGAGATAGAAAATGCAATTCTTTTTTATCAAGTCATCATGATTGGAATCTGTACTAGTACTCAATGTTGCTGGGATAGATAGTGAAACTCTTTGTGAGATAAATAATATCTTGTCACCCAAGCTATCTAATTTAGTAGAACTAGCTGTAGCGCTGCTCATGTGTTCATTAACCTTGAATACTTCAAATTTACTTAGTTGGGTAGTCTTCATGTAATGTGGATTTTCACCGTTAATATCACTATAAAGAAACCCGCAATTCATTATCTTGTGAAGAATCAATAATTGACCATCGGATTCCACCAGATATGACATAAAGGCACTGTCGATCTCAGTCACCAACAACAATCGAGGTTCGTCTACTATATTTTCATTTTCTGGTACGAAACAAGAACCTGCATTGAAACTTATATGATGATTGATTAGTTTGATAAGAACGACAACATCCTGATCCTGATCAAGATCATCATCGATAAGATCTCCCACCCTCATCATGTGTGTCACCAAGGGAATCTCTAGACGTTCATCATCATCAAGGAAGACCAATGCATGCAGAATCCCGTTAGAGAACAATACGTCAATGCAATCATGATTTTCACAGACTTGTGGGAAGATGGTCCAGCTCGTCTCCCGGTCTGCAGAGTGCCAACGTTGCTCGGTCGTAAAAGATCGCTGTCACTATACAGGTTGAAGAAGAAGCATCACTGGATGATAGTTCAATCTTCCAAACGAATTCTGTAATATGTCTAAGACATTCAGGATATACTTTGAGATATTGTCGAAAAGTTGGGACAGTTTCAAGAGGAGGAAGTGCAAGTCGGATTCCTGAAATTGGATTGAAGAGAAAAAGAGTAAGAGTAACATCTGTGCAGTCGCCCATTACAAGCCAACCTTTGGAGGAACCGCAACAATATAAGGAGGATCCTGATGATCCTTTGGGAAGAGGGAGGTCGTAAAAGCTGCCAGCGCCTGAAAAGTCGAAGAATTTGAGATACTTAGCGCCGGTTTGATCATGTGGAAGCAGAAGCCATGGCCATGGAGGAGAGATTTTCTTGTTTTGATTATGAACAAGAGAAACCAATGATCTCCAAGATTTGCAGACCACACTCAGACGAACACAATCAAGTAAATTTAACCGATCCATGATTCTTCCTAATATTTCAGTGGGGATTTGATCCCAAAGACTTGTGTAATTGTTGTTTTCGACGTCGTATTCATCATCTTCACCCTTGATCTTCTTCTGCTTCTTCCAGCTTCTCACGATCAATTTTTGCATGAACGAGAGCACTGTCATGGTGGAAGAATAGAAAGATTATTTGAATGTGATTTCAATATAGGAAATTTGTAACCCCAATAATATATACAAATTTCCCAAATAAATCTTACCCTAATTAATAATCAAAACGAAACTGACTCTAAAAAGGAAATAGCTAGGCAACAAAACCTAAACCAACCCAAATTAAGAAAATTAAAATCCAATCCGAGTCAAATAAGTAATTGTTGGATATGAACCCCAATTAAATTATACAAATTTGAAATTTCCCAAATAAATCTTACCCTAATTAATAATCAAAACAAACTGACACAGAAAAATCAAGAAATCTTACGCGAAAGACGAATCTGGCAAGCAAGAAATGCCATATCGAGTCCATGCTGATTCCGAGCAGCAATGTCGACAGAGAGGCATCAATCAACCGCAAAATCACTCTGGCAACTCCCTCTGATGATTTTGACCTAATTTTTTTAGGGAAGGAGGTATCTGGGTCTTGCTTTGAAATTTGAATTGTGTGGGGTTTTAAGGAAATTATAGGCACCGTTGGATGAATCTAAAATCGATCCAACGGTTTGGTTTGAATTAAAAGTTTAAATATATCTAGTCCTCTCCTTAATCCAAATGTCAAACTTCAAAAAAAAAAAAAAATTATATAACAAATATAAATAAATAAATAAATATATATATATATTATAGAAAATTAATACCGTACAACCTAAATAATTAACCAAAATAAAGTGAAAAGTGGGTTGTCATTACTATATAAAATCATGGGATGATGTGGTGATTCAGATCCCCTCCACATCTTGTCATTACCTTTATAATCTATTGACACGTGTCTAATATAGCAAATCAATTCTATGGATTGTTTCTATTAATTTTTAGGTTTTACTCAACAAAAAGATAGAATTAATCTAGACAATTGATTTATGTGAGGACAAAATGAGGTAAGAAGGAGATCCAAATTCATAAAAGAAATCACTTGCAACATCATTTGGGTTGATTTTTAGGCTTTTTTTTTTTTTCCTTTCTAACATTAGCGATATTAAAATGGGATAATTACCTGGTGACCATCAATTTAGCTGATCACTATCAAAATGGTCATTTTTGGCGAACATTATAACACTAATGATCATTCTGTTGTATCATTGTTAAGGTTTTTTAGAATTACTCTAGTGACAATCAATTTTGAATTATTCTTAACGTTTACTTTTTACTGGGGATTTTAACATTATATAGAAATTCAAATTTTAACAAAAGAAAATAATTTTGATATATTTTTTAATACAATTATTTTTTTTTTATTTGTATCAAAATGTTTTTCTTAAAAAAAATACTCCTAAATAAACACTTATGCTCTGTCTTTAAAAAAAACATGACTTTTCTTATTCTTTTGGTGTAAAATTTGTAATTCAACACACAAATAAATATAAATTTTTTGTTAAAAAAAAAAAAAAATGGTTGCAACTTATTTGAACACATGGATAGCATCATGAAATCGAAGAACCATTAATTCAATTTATTTGATTTTAAAAAGTATTCTTAACATGAATTTTTTAGGGTAGATTTTAACATTACATAATAGTTTAAATTTTAACAAAAGAAGATAATTTTGATATATATTTTTATAAAATTGTTTTTTTTTTTAATCAAAAATGATTTATTAAAAAAAATACTCTCAAATACACAATTATGTTCTGTTAATAAAAAATATAAATAAAAACATGACTTCCTCTATTTCTTTTGGTGCGAAATTTGTAATTCAACACACAAATAAATATAAATTTTTTTTAACAAAAAAATGGTTGCAACATACTTGAACATGGGTAGTATCATGAAATCGAATAACCATTAGTTCAATTGGTTTGATTTACAAACAGAAAATACAAATGAGGGATAATTACCCTTTGGGCTATCAATTTGGTTGATCACTATAATGAATACCCGTTTAATAGTAAACTTAATATAGTTTGACAGAATATCCATTAGTGTTACAGTATTCGTCAAAAGTGGTAATTTTGAAACCAATTCTCCATCTAATGGTCATTTTGATAGTGGTCAACTAAATTGATGGCCACCAGGATAATTATCCTTATTAAAATTTGAATGAATATATATATTTTTTCTAATATGGATATTAAGACAACGAAATGAGGTTTGTTCAGTGGTAAAACCCCTTACACCTGCAACACGAGGTTGCGGGTTCGAGTCCTCCCCCCTCCTCAAATAAACTCCGATTTACTTAATAGTGTAAAAACATTTCCAATGTAAATATGCATTTTTGAATTTCTAAATAGTATCATATTAACATTTCTATTCATTATGGGCCCATTTTTGAATTTTTTTTTTAGAGAAATGTATATTCACATCTCCAATGTAATTATCTAAAATCAAATATACATCAGTTTCTAGAATTAGAAATTCAACTTCATATTCTCTAACTTTTTTTTTACCACATCATCTCCATATTCAACTTAGATAATAGCATTGGGGAAAATTTTTCTAATTTTTTTAATATCTATCATATGTGGTACTACACTTTTTCAAAATGTATAATAACATCGGAGATGCTCTAATATTTTAATATATATATATATATATATATGCACATTAAGTCCACACTTCAATAAAATTTATCAATAACTAATGAGAAGATTATTTATAAAAAAAATAATTAAAAAAAAAAAAGAATAATCATAATTAGGTAACTTGTATAAGATTAAGAACAAGAGAGAAATCATTTAAAATAATAATAATAATAATAATAATTAGAACAAGAGAGAAATCAATTATAACTTTTGTATAATATCTTATGGCTATCTATGTAGTTAGGAACTTGAGAGAAAATTGTTGGCATGGTCAAATGAGGTAGTAACATGCAATCTATCTATTCTACCAATAACATCCACCATTTGAAAGCTTAGAAACATATTTCAGTATTTCACCATTGAATTCTCTCTTAAAATGGCCATATATTAGTAAACAAAAACTTTCCAAGCTCACAGCAGCTCACTTTGCAATTTTTTTTAAAGATTCCGAGATAAATTTCCTTTAATTTTTAACTTATTGTTAATTTCACGTGTGAATTTACTAATTAATACAAATATTTAATTTAATTTCTTCAATTTATAAGTTTATCAAATATTACCGTCATCACAAATTAGGTTTTGCTGTGTGGGAATTAAGAAGATAATAATTAGCTCAAATCAGAATTTGAATATTAAAATCTTTAATTGGATTTCTTGAGCAAGATATAAATATATAATAATCAATCTCAATTATCAACACACAAATATTGTAGAGTATTCCATTAAAATTTATATTTGTGTATGGACGGAATGAGATGATGTGTATGTAAACGTGAAGAAAAATAGTACACACTTTTCTATGTTATTGCACCTGTGACATAATTAATTTCCTCTCTATAAAAAAAATTTAAAAAATCATAATTTTCTCTCATTCAGTAAAAATGATCAAGATCAGATAATCTAATTATGTAATTATATTAATTAATTACTATATCCAACTGGATTCTTTGTATTAGTTATTAAATAAATACATCTACATATTGATTGTGGTTGTTTGTTAATAATAAATAAATAAATTTTGACCCCCCAATTAGTCATAATCCAAATATGTCATATTGTTATGACTTATAAGATCTTGGTTTTAAAAGATCTGAGAAAATAAGTTAATTTTTTTTCTATTGATAATAAAATAATTTTGCCTAATGAGAAAAATAAAAAAATCTTATATACATCGATTGCTTAATAAATATGGTTGTCTTTGAATCTACTAGTACTATTGTTGTAATCGGCGATTTATCGCCCTTTTCCAAATTCACAGATACTAACCAATATTTAGCAGACTGTCTGTATTTTTAAATATAATTTTCCTGTCAGTGTGATATTGGCATTCGTTAATATGAATTATACATCTATATTTTGTTTATTTTTCATATTAAAAATATATATATATTCCAAACAATATGAATAATAAGGATAATATAATATAATTAAAAAAAATCAAAATATCTAAATTAATTAACAAGGATGTTAAACCCTACTTTTGTCCAAATCTAAAACCAAATAGTCTATAATTCACCAAAACCATAAATTTTGGCTTGCATATCCCGGTTATTAATTATCTCATGCTATGGCAATGTTACCATAGGGTTGTTTAGCGTGTAAGATTGGATTGAATTGGAATAGATATGACTCAGTTAATACTGTCATGTGTTTAATGCAATACACATTGAACTAAAAATAGTATTATCTCTTGTTTAGTATAACATGAGATTTGATAAAATATAATTGCCTTATGTTTAATACATTGTGGATTGGTTTGTTTAAAATTAATTTTTAAATAAAATAAAAATAAATAAAATAATGTTAAATATTTTAAGGCCCATCTATACCCTCCTATTAAAAGCACATTCGTTGGTCTCTATACCCTTTTTGATTTCTTGGATTTGTCTGTTTAATTTATCATCTTTTTTTTTTTTTTTCCGACAATATCTATCTAACCATCTATACATGTATTTTTTTTTGGAAGCTTTTTTCTATGGATAGAATTCGAATCGCTGATTTGTGAGTCATTTAGTCAAGCCCCAAACTCATTCATCTACCGGCAGAGTTACGGTCCTGAAGCATTTATCATCTTTTTCTTCTTCTTCACTTGTTTCTCTCTAACAATTGTAATAATACCTATCAATTATATATTTCTTAGTACATTTAGGAATTAAGCTTCACACAACTTTTATTCAACATTGTATAAGAAAGAAATCTTTGTATATTTTTCAAATTAGTTTGTTGGAATTTGCTTGTAATTATGACAATTATTATAACAAATGAGTTAAAATCATTCTGATTTTACAAACCTATTTTTAAATTCAAGACTAACCACAAAATGTTTTACAGGTGTGTTTAAGTTTAAAATAGTAATTAAGCATTCAATATAAATAATAGAACTAATTATAACTATATAATTAAACTAGTTCAATAATTAAAAAAAAAAAAAACTACATAATTATACTAGTTCAATAATAATAATAATAAAACTACATAATTAAATTATTATTTAGGCCAAGCATGTACAAAACTCGGATCTAATTTATTTACAAAAATGTAATTACAAAATTATTATTATTTTATTATTCTCATGGTTCATCTAAAGATATTTTAGATATCAATTGAACAATAAAAAAAGACTTAATAGCACCAGATCTCCTGAAGTTTACACGAATTTGTAATGTGCCCCTTGAATGTTTTTTTTCGACAGTAAACCCTTTGAACTCTCATTTTCTTTGCACCGCCCTTATGGAGATGCCTCCTCCTCAGGGGGTAATAAAACAAGCAGGTGCAAAGAAAATGAGAGTTCAAGGGGTTTACTGTAAAAAAAAAAACATTCAGATGACACATTGCAAATTCACGTATATTTCAGAGTATGTTCTATTAAGTTTTAAAAAAAAAATTATGATACAGAAAATAAAAAAACAAAATCCAAAAGTAGATAACAGTAACCACGTGGATGGCTCTCTCTTTTCTTCAATCCTGTATTATCAGTCTTCACAAGCGTTTTCAGCTTTTCTTCTGTACTACGAATCTGAATTCACTAAAGTTTTTCTCAAAAGGGTTTTTGATTATAATGTCGACTCAAACTCACACTCCATTAAAATCCAAATTCAAGTCCAATCCAGTACAAAACAGAGTCAAAGCAAAGTCACTGTTGTCAGATAAAAGCAAGCAAGCAACCAGTGTGATAGTGCCATGCAATACTCAAAAACTGGCAACACCAACAACTCTTACAAGAAACTTTCCACTCAAAAAGCAACTTGTTAACATCTCAGAATCATTTCTTTTGAGACCCCAAAACCAGAACAGAGAAAAGTTTTCATTTTGAAAAGTTGTTTTTGTTTTTGTTCTGTGAATTCGAGGAGACAAATGGTGAAATCATCCAACAAGAGGTTTCCTGACTTCTTCAAAGTGTATTTACCTGCTCGCAACTCTCATAGATTGGTAACTACACTCTCTCCTTCTCTCTGTTTGTTTATTTTTTATTTTTTTCATTAGTTGATCTGGGTTTTGTTTGTTTTATGAAAGATTTTTTCTTTTACTTGTAAATTTAAAGTTTGGTGCTTTACTCTTTTATGATCAACTGGTTGCAAAAATGAATGATTAAAGTTGTAAAACAGAGTGAACCGGTTTCATTGATGAAAACACTGAAGTGTTTGATGAAATACTGAGAGAAAATTTCAGAGTAAAATCAACTCCATTAATGGAGATTTTCTTAGCTTCTTATTCTGAATAATACAGTATAGGTTACTAGTGAGTATAGTCTAACAAATCTTAACAATATTTAACTAACTATTAGTCTGACTGATGAGAGCCTGATTGCCAGCTCTATTGTGAAGCATTTTGCTCTTGTATCTTCTTGATGTGTGATCAATATCAGAGGTACATGGCAACTTCTCTGTATAAGCACACAGAGTAGTAACACCCAACAACTTGCTTTCTTTGTTGTCGTAATTTGCCATTATAATACGTTTTAGAGTTGTACAGTAGCTCAACTCTACTGGGGTTTCACTATCGATTGTGGAATTTTGAATTTAATGTTGAGAGCACTTTAAACACTTGAATTCAAGTGGGTTTTCAACTTGTAGGTTTTCTCTGCATTTGTATAAAACTATAATATCATACAAAATCATGAACCTGAATAACATGAAGTGGAATGAAAGAATGCTATCAAAATAATGTCAAGCACACAACTGAATAATTATTCTGTAATAACCCTCGCGAGTTATTTTATGTTTTACAGCTTTATCATACTAGTAGTTCAATTTTAGGTGTTCACTTCCTCTATCAAACCAATACTGCTTGTCTGCTTTTAGTATGCATAGATAGATAAGCCTCAACACCGATTTCTAGGTATACCATTCCGGAAAAGACCAAAGACCTTTCTACAACCCGATGGAGGCCAAAGAACGTGATACAAGCCTTCTTTTTCTTAACCGCTCAGCTATAATGAAGGCAAGCTCTAGAGACTGAGAAGCATTGAGCCTTGGGTCACAACGGGTGTGGTAACATGAGCTTAGATCATCATAGGTTATAGTTCGAGAGCCACCTACACACTCTGTCACATTCTGCCCAGTCATCTCTAACTGAACTCTTCCTGGGTAGCTTCCTTCTTGGTCATGCACATCAAAGAATGCCCTCACCTCGGCCTACCAACAGTGAGAAAGATATTATCATTATTGTTGTGATTCCCTGATGGGAAATTAAAGTTAGTGATTCCCAGAGCAGAAACTTGTTAGACTTGATTCCCAGATGCAATTCTGGTATACTCTGATGATCAGACTTGGTCTTCATAGTATTACTGTTCACAAGCGAAACCCCAAGTAAGCAGAGCAGCCTTGAGTTGTGAAACAAAGGTCTAGGTGCCTGCTTGAGGCCATACAAAGCCTTAATGAGACAGCAAACATGGCCAGGCTGAGTGGAACTAACAAACTCTAGAGGCTGATCCATATACACTAGTTCATTGAGATCTCCATTTAGAAATGCGTTGTTGATGTCAATTTGCTAACTATGCCACCCAAGAGAAACAGTCAAAGTAAACAAAACCCTGATTGTAGAAGCTTTAACAACCGGACTTAAGGTATCAAAGAAGTCAACCCTAGGCATTTCACATTTGGTGAAAACCCTTGGCAACTAACCGAGCCTTTACTTCAAAACAGCCCCATCTGGCTTATACTTGATTCTAAGTATTGTTAGCAATTAAGGCATCATACTCAACCTCCATTACAGCTTCCATCGAGGATCAGCTAAAGCAGCCTTTTCTGAAGTTGGTTCAACTTCATTAATAGAGCTAGCAAGAGTTGTATGCGAACATGAGTAGACCTTTGGTTTGAAAATACCAGATTAGGCAGCTCTAGTTTGCATAGAGTGAATGTTAGAAGGTTGAACAGCAACAGGTGAGGCATTTAATGGAGGTTGAGTAATAACAGGTGAGGTATTTATGGGAGACTGAACAGCAACAAAAAGTTGACTAGTAGTGCCCCTAGAAGATAAAGATTAAAGAATAACTGGGTGCATTAGAAGCAGAAGTCATAGGATGAGTAGACTGACCATTTGAAGTAGCAGGAAGATGTTGAAACACACTAAGAGGAAGACTAGATACTGGCTCACAAGAATTACTAGAATTAGTGTCAAACGTAAAATTAATCCTATGGGCCCTTAGGATTGGTGTATTCTTTTCGATCCCGTAGTTTCGTCATGGATCGAGCCAAGTATCACAACTTCTTCTACCCATCTTGTATATCGTCCTTTTTGTTCCCTGTTGGAATATAAACTTATTATATTAGTAGATAGTAGACGGGATTTTATGAAAAAAGCTCTTCATATTCATAGGAGAGAACAAATATTTATATTTCAATGTAAGGGAATTCAAGTTCATGAAAGAAGACATTCCTTGAAATATAAATTTTACCAGTAGGAGATAAGCACTTGTAGCCTACTAGCCTCTATGAAGCATACTATATCCAAGAAATAGATACTATATCCTGTAGGAGATAAGCACTTATAGCTTCAGATTTTGTTTGGAGAGGAATGTAAAATGTGTAAAGGAGTTTATAAACAGAATATAGTACTTAAATCCCTCAACTGAAGCAACTGGTGAGTGGTGAGGGTCCACAAATATCAGACAAAACAAGCTTCAGAGGAGCTGATGTGGTTATCTGATGCCTCTGATAAGGAAGCCTATGTAACTTGCCAAGTTTACATGATGAACAACAATCAGTATTAGAAATTTTTGAACTAAAATGCATCGTCTTGAGTACAGATTTCAGAATAGGCAATGCAAGGTGTCCTAGTTTAGCATGCCAAATACTAGCACTAGTTCTAGCTGCCATGTAATACCACATGACCAGTCTTGTTACACACTTGGCACATCAGCCTTTGATTTCCTTTGCCATTTCTGCCTTGACCTCAGCCACGTCCATTTCCTCGTCGAATGTTGTTGAACTTATTTCCTCCTTCAGATCTAAAACCTCTTCCAAAACCTTGAGCAGCAAAGTTAGCTAAGAGGGATGAAACATCAGTTTGACCAGAAGAGCTGAGTTGCTCAATTCTCTGTTCATGAAGTTTCAGTAAGTATTGAGCTTCTTGCACTTTCATGGTGTTCCTTTGAGATGAAACCACCACTACAATTGGGTCATAATCACGACCTAGTCCACTCAAGATACTAGATATTAGATTACTTTCGGTGATTACCTGTCCAGCTACTACTAAACCATCTCCAATCTCTTTGATTTTCAGAATGTAATCACTGATGTTCATCGCACCTTTTTTAGTGTTCTGCAACTGATGACCCAGATGTACAACTTTTGCAAGTGACTGTTGCGAAAATAGATCTTGCAAAGTGTTCCAAACAACTTGGTAGTAGAGCATGTAGTCACTTCTCCGATGACTTTTTCACTGAGAGTTGAAAGTAACCAGCAAAGGAGAAGCTGATCTGAGTGCTTCCATGCTGAATACTCACTGTTGATGAAAACTTCTTTATCAATTTCAACATTTTTTTGTGGTTATGATTTTCTATCCAAAGGTAGCATTTTTGGCAAAAGTAGGATCAAGAAGAAATAGTATACTATCAACCAGGCTTAGAAATAGAACTTTAAAAAGAATTATTTTCAACAGCATTTTGTATTTTAGAACTCATAAAAGATGGCGTGAAAGAATAAATTCACTAAAACAAATGCATGTTAAACAATTTTCAATTGACTTTTAGATGTTATGGTTGACATTTTACGATTGATATGCAACTACTTTCTTTTGTAGCACATCCCGGATGCTTTCGTAGCACACTGTGGCAAACTCTTGCCAAAGAAGGCAGTGCTCAGTAATCATATGGGCAATTTTTGGCATGTGGATGTGGTAAATACTGAAAATGGAATGCATTTTCTGAATGGTTGGCACAAGTTTGTCCAAGATAATTCCTTGCAGTATGCAGACTTTTTAGTTTTTAAATATAATGGTGATGGAGGATTCTTTGTCAAAAATTTGGGGCAATTCGAACCTGAGAATGGTGACAGTAGTGCCACTGGAACATCAGACGTGATTCAAGTGAACTTGGAAGAACGTGAGGAAGAAGCAAATGAAGAAGACAGCAATGATCATGACAGTGATGATTATGATGACAGTGAAGATGAAGATTATAATGAGGACGAGGATACAACAAAAGAGGACGACGGCGATGATGATGATGATGCAACTATAGGAAAGAGCAGAGCCCAGAAAAGGAGCGGTGGAACCTATGGTAAACATCGTAAATCTGGTCTCTTTTATTATTATTTAATGGTTGTTCTACCTACTTTTATGTGCATACGTGTGAATGTTTAGTGGATGTCTGCTTGGATTTTTCTTAAAGGTCGGGTAATTTTGATTCAGAAGGATCTAAGAAAAGGGTTATTTTTAAGGAAGGAAGCTCTAAACAAAATCATAATGTCGTGGTTGCAGAAGCAGCAGCTATTAACAAAGGTAAACATTGCATTTTGTCTCATAATCAACAGTCGTTCAATTCTTTGTGCATGTTTGAATGCCATACAGATGTGTGCCTGAATTTGGCAGTGATAATAATAACTTGCTGATTAATTTTGATTCAGGAAAAGCATTTGATGTGTCGAACTTTGTTCAACCACGGAATCCCCACTTCATTGCTAAATTGAGAACGAAGACCAAGAAGAATCTATTAGTAAGGATTTCAGCTCTTCTGTAAACTGCGTTGGGTTGAATTTTTATTGGGGCTGCAATGTGAGTGAAAGGTTGTTTTATTTCAATGTAGTTGTTTCTAATGGTGAAAACTATTTTCATTACTGCAGCATGTACCATCAAAAGTCTTGGAACGTCACAATCTCGATTTACCAGACTTGATGATCTTTCAAAATGAGCAAGGGAGGCACTGGCCTGGACAAGCTTTCCGCTGGAATGATGGTCGAATGTGGATTAGCGGGTGGAAAGATTTCTGTAAATGTAACCATGTGGGTGTGGATGACTCTTGTATTTGTGAATTTCTACCTGGTCGTGATGGCAAAAAGGGAGACATCATTCAGGTGCAAATAATCCGCAATGGTGGTTCGAGGAGCTAAAAATGGATCAATGTACAAGTCTCATGGAAGAAGAGAGTAGCCTCATATAATCAACTGCTATTACCATGGATGTTGCTATTGTAATGTAAGCACTTTGGTTATTTTTATGTAGTACTGTATGTCCGAGAATTATGAACAAAACATTAACTGAAATGTTGGTATCTATTTTCTTTTTTGTCTTAGTTGTAAACTTGTGTACTTTCTCTATTATTTAATTTATTTGTGGTGTTACTTGAGGCATGTGAATAATGCTGGGTCTGTACCCAAAATACTGGTCTCACCATTGAAAGTGTAGCACGTGGTTCAATTTGTGAAATAAATGTAAAAAGTAAAAGAAAAAAAATCTTATGCTACACTTTCATTGGTAGGATTAGTATTTTTGGTACTAACCGGTCATTACCTAAACATTATTCTACGGCATGCTTTATTGTATTTGTTATAATTTGTTCACATTTGGTTAAAATTTGAACACATTTGAACACATTGTCGTTCCAGCCCGGGTACCTGGAAAGGAATCTCCGGGTTCTACCTGGGAATTCCGGCCCGGCCAGGTACATTTGTCATCCCTAGTAATATATATAGTTATTAATTGATCATAAAAAGGATATGGTTATTAATCTATATTATGTTGTAACCCGGGTACCCGGAAAGGAATTTCCAGATTCTACTCGGGGATTCCGGCCTGCCAGGTACATTCGTCATCCCTAGTAATATATATAGTTATTAATTGATCATAAAAAGGATATGGTTATTAATCTATATTATGTTGTAACTGGCACACGATCTTTTAATCTAATTACTCCTAAGATTCTATTATTTAATTCAAATTCTACCATTTGAGTAGTTCATTTTCATTCAAGACATAAATATGCCTTTTATTTTCTACAATCTCTATTTGGGATTAAACAAAGCACGTGCATATTATACAGTCCAGTAGTTCATATAACAACAGAAGTCAGAACACACATATATGATATATCTGTTCTTTCTCTCTGTGCCAAAACTGGAAACTTTCTCAACAACACAAGAAAATGGTTTTTAGCGAGAGAGCAGAAATTGAATACACAAATACCCATTTGATTTTTTCTTCAATTTCGAGACCCCAATCTTAATTCTTTCAAGTTTTTCTCAAAAGGGTTTTGATTTTAATGTTTACTCAACCTCACAATCTATCCAAATCCAATTTCAAGTGCATTTCAGTTTTCTTCTTTAAATGTTGAATCCATTCCATTTTCGTTGTACACAACAAAGATTTTGGGACCACCAGTACGAGCATATGTGTAACAGACACCTCTCAAAAATGGACACACAAGCTTTTCAATTCAACAGAACAGAGTCAAACCAAAACTACTCAAATTTTTCAAGACTGAAATTTACAAGTACAAGAGCAACTAGCATCTTTTCCATGTAAGTAAACATTTCCAATCCTTTATTGACCTGAGCAGAGAAAGTGTTTTCACTTTAAAACAACCCAAAGAGTTAGAAGCAGAACATTTTTTCGGTGTTAGAATTGCAGCTGCAAGACAATGGCCATGGAGGAGACACCCCAACGTTTTTTCAAGGTTATTCTTGCTTCAACCCTTGAAGAAAATAAACTGGTATTTCCCAAAACATCCATTTTTTTTTTCTTACTTTGCAGAGATTATTTGTTGAGAAAATTAGGAAAGAAAAGTTTTTTTAGATGGATTAGTTTCTTTGATAGTAGCATAACTTGTTATGCTGGTTAGTTTGGTTAAGTTTGTTTGATGTTCTTTTATTCAATTTCTTGTATTGAAGATGTTATTGGTTAGAGAAACAGAAAATAGAATTTTTGGGGTCTGTAGTTTCTTAGCAAACAAACTGAAAAATCAGCTTTTTGATTTTGGTTTAATTTTGTATGCATAGAAAATAAAAAAGTTTATGTTTTTCCAGAATTCGGTTTAATTTTGGTTTAACTGTTGTAGCAAAAGCTTTCTTTGATATGTTAAAAAAGCTTTCTTTTATTCAATTTCTTGCTTTGCAATGCTGATGTTATTGAAAAGTCAGCTTTTTTATTTTGGTTTAATTCCGTATGCATAGAAGATAAACAAGTTTATGTTATTTGTTGTAGCAAAGGCTGTAAAACAGAGTGAAACTGTAAGTGTTTGATGAAATACTAAGAGAAAATTTCACAGTAAAACCAACTCCATTAAAGGAGATTTTCTTAGTTTCTTAGATTTTCTTGGTAACTAGATTCTCTTTCTTTCTGTTTTTATTTTTTATTTTTTTTTATTTTTTTTATTTTTTTTATTTTTTTTATTTTTTATTTTTTATTTTTTATTTTTTTCCGTTGATCTGGGTTCTGTTTGTTTTATGAAAGAATTTTTTTGTTCGTAAATTTAAAGTTTGGTGCTTTACTCTTTTATGATCAATGGATTGCAAAAATGAGTGATTAAACTTGTAAAACATGGTGAAACAGTTTGATGAAAACACTGAAGTGTTTGATAAAATACTAAGATAAAATTTCAGAATAATACAGTCTAGGTTACAAGTGACTATTAGTCTAACTAATATTAACAATATTTAACTAACTATTAGTCTGACTGATCAGAGCCTGATTGATTGCCAGCTCTAGTGTGAAGCATGTTGATCTTGTTTCTTCTTGAGCTGGGAATGGGATCACTTGATGTGTGATCAATATCAGAGGTCCATGGCAACTTCTCTGTGTAAACACACAGAGTAGTAACACCCAACAACTTGCTTACCAAGTTACTATGCAATTCTGGTCTACTTTGATGATCAGACTTGGTCTTCATAGCAAAGACTCTCTATTTGACATGTTGAACAGGTTTTTGTCACTGAGACTATTTTTTGATTCCTTTTTAACACCGAGAAGTGATTATTTTGCGCTAAAGTTTTGATTACACGCCTGCTTGATTGTTGTTTTTGACTTTTGAAATCATTTTTCCTCAACTGTTAAGCATAAAATTTTACCTTTGAACTCAATTTATCATATGCAGAAGTTCATTTCTATATGAATTTGTGTTACAAGGGAATCACTTCAATCTGTTTTTTCATATAAATATTTTGCTGTGAACTACATAAGCTAGTGAAGACTTTTTTGATAAAATGTACAGAAGTGAAAAGTTTTTTGATAAAATGTACATATGGTTTTCATGTCTTTGCTTCACAAACAATCCCTTTTAATTGCAGCAATTTTCATGAGTTTCAATTAATTTTTGAAAGCATTGTTTTCTTTCCTTTGTTTGTAGACCTTATTAACACGTATTGTCCATGATCTGCTATCAAATGAAAATACTACATGTTAGTGCTGTTCTTATTTATCAAGAAATTACATGGAAATTATAGTTTTTGTTACTTTTCAGAGAACTTGTTAAACTTGGTTAAGTTTGTTTGTTGATGTATGTTCATTCACTTTCTGGTCTTTTGAAACCAAGTCAATTTCCTTTTTTTTTTGTTCAATATGTGGATGAGATGGGATAGATTAGTATTTGTACATATGTTTGCTTGACTATAATCTTGTTAAGTTATGGTTGGGTGAATTTGTTATAGGAATTTGATAGTTGATTTGGTGGACTGGGTTGTTGGTTGTTTGGATAATCATGATCCAATGGAGTACCATGACAGGTGCCGGAAGTTGGTTTAGACAGAATAGGACCAGACCTTGTTAACATTGTTATATATTGCCTTAATTTTTTTTTTTAAAACATTTGACTATGATTTGTCCAAAGCACAAGAGAGTCAAGGACCACAGTAGAAAGACAACATGGTACATAGAACTATTGAATGTAATGTAGATGTAGCAAAGGCTCTCTTTGATCTGTTGAACAGGTTTATGTTGTTTTACTACTGTCAAGGTTTTTCACATTGCCTTTAAAAAACATTAAAACTTGATTATTCTGTGAAGGTTCTTTTATTACAAGCTACATGTTAAATTGATTGCAACCTAACACTTAAATTCACCGAGTTGACTTTCAGTGTCTCAGCTCCTTATGATGACTTGGTGTAAAAAGATCGTAACATTGATGATACGGTAGAGGTGATATTTGATAGCTTACTATGAAGTTTGGATTCTGTTTAGTACAATTGTTGTAAGTGAACTAGCATGAGCTAGTGAGGATATTTTGATGAAATATATGTCTGTAATGTCAATTCTTTTGATTGATTTTCACTTCTTTTGTTAAGTAGATTGTATAACATCATTTGCATAATTGTAGAGGATTCCGGGGAAGTTTGTGAGGAAATTCAAGGATGAACTTTCAGCTTTTGCTACAATCACTACTCCTGACAGTCGAGTTTGGCAAGTGGGGTTGTTGAAGGATGGGGGAAAGATTTGGTTTCATCACGGTTTGCAAGATTTCATAGAATATTATTCTATTTGTGTAGGATACTTCTTGGTCTTCGAGTATGAAAGGAGGTCAAAATTTCATGTTATTATCTTAAATAAGAGTACTTTCGAGATTAGCTATCCATATAACTTTGAAGAGACTAAAAAGGAGGAGAATTTGATTCATAACAAAGAATATTATAGGAACCAGCAAGGTGCTTCTAATCTTGATCGTTCAAGCAATAAGTGTAAAATGGAAGAGCAGGTAGAGGTGAATACGAACACCGCTCATGATGGTGAAGACGAACATCCAACTCGAATCAAAGGTAATGAGAGTGAGCTTAAAAAATCTATGCATCATGATCCTTGTACTAATAAATCCTTTTTGTGTGTGTATGGTGGCTGAAAATTAATCTTTTTCTAATCCAATTCCATAATTTGCAGATGTACGTAAGTTGAGGGCTTTACTTGAAGATAAAGGAATCTTTCTTAGCATAAAATATAATTTTTCATCGGTAAAAGAAAGAAAGAGAGTTTTTAATCTTGCCAGATCATTGAAGCCTAGAAATCCTTCATTCATGATCATGTTCCGGCCAAGTCACCTATATAGCCGTGTTATGGTAAGCATTTTAAATAAATGATTTGACCAACAGGTTTTTCATATCAGCCTTTGAAATATGATTTGTTGCAACTGTTGTTGCTTATGCAGTATTTGCCAGCCAAATTTGTCAACAAGTATTTGACTCTTGATATAGAACGTATCAAATTACAAGCTTCCAATGGAAGAAAGTGGCCAGTGCAAATCTGTTGGAAGCGTGGTGGGTGTATTACACAAGAGGGATGGACTGAATTTCTGGATGGGATGAAGTTAAAGGCCGGACACATCTGCTTGTTTGAGCTAATCCGGATGGAGGACTTGCTGCTGGAAGTTTCAGTGTTCAAGTCTGGAAAGTAATATAATAGATGAGTTGCAAATCTTTTAAACTTGTATGGGTTTCATCTTGAACTTTTGTTGATCTTTGACATATGTGGATTGGTTTAACATATGCCTTGATGTACTTTCTATTTGTTGCTAGAGAATATGACTTGAAATCTTCTATCTTATTTAGTAGTTGTTCGAGAAGAGCGGGAACAACCGAGCATCATGGCCATTGTGCTATGAAAGTTTTCATTTAGATTTTGAATCATAGCAGCAGCATTCCATTTCCAAGACATGGATATTAGAATGCATTCAATTGCATGAACAGTACATGATAATTGAATGAACAGTACATGATCTAATAGTTATCGTCTATTTCATTTATATTACCGAATCGCATAAGTT